>CM023481.1:126600084-127042400 GCA_013339685.2 Hyalomma asiaticum
GAAGGTGGTACAGGGCTATGGACCGACATCCAGAGGAGCCTTCTAGGTGCCCACAATATATATATATATATATACGACGTGGCGCGACGTTACAAAAATAATAAGAGAGCGGAGTAGCTAAAGATACAGACAGAGCGCTTTGTCTGTTTCTTTAGCTCTTCCGCTCTTATTTCTTTTATTATTTTTTTGTAACGTTGCGCCATGTCGTTTAGTTAAACATATATGCGCGTTTGACGTGTTTCCGGCTCTTGTCATTGTTATCGCTTCTTGCGTCTGTGCCACTGCACAGCTTAAAGGATTGCCTCCAAGATTGTTTTTCATGCTACGAGGGAGGTACCTTCGAGATGTGGAAGGAATGCTGTACACATAAACTCTATGGCTGTACATACTCATTTGTGCACACACTGTCGCTGAATAAAAACAAAGGTTATAGTTATTCTGTTACTGTTATCTTTTTTCTTACTGCTCCTTTTTTGTCTTGTCTTGTCGCGCAAATGATTGCCAATTCATGGGGCAAAAATAATGCCTTCCCCTAAGGTTTGCAACGATGACCATCTACGATCTCGAAGGTCATGTGCTGGAAATGCATTGTGCATATGTGGATTTCGAGCATGACGCCCGAAGTTAACAAAATGACGCTCCGTGTAAATAAAGGAATAAATCTCAAGGGCTATAATTTTGGGTGCTACATGCGCCAGAAACGACTAGAGAATCTGAAAGCGCCTCGTAACCGCAGTGTTTCGAACATTATAAGGATATTTCACCACCCCCAAAATTCCCTGCAACATCACGAAGATTCCCCTTTTCCCTCACATCCAAAATAGCGGTCGAAAATTCCCTGAAAAGGGGAAAATTCTCCGAGGCATGGAAATTCCCTATTTCAGGCATTTTTCTCCGCATGCATCGCCGAAAATCCCCGCATATTTCCCTGCACAAAAACAGTACGTGCATGTTTGACGTCTTGCCGGCTCTTGTCATTGTTATTTATCTCTTTTCGGAACCTGTGCTCCTGCACAACTCAAAGCATTGCCTCCGAGATTGGCTTTTAATACTACAATGGAGCTGCTGGCTCTAAGGGGATATGCGATGCGAAAGAAATGCTGCGCATGCTCGATCGTGTACACACGGCAGGTGAATAAAAAGAAAAGTTGTTACTTTTATTTTTACTGAGCGCTTTTGGCTACATAGTTGTCAATTTATGCCGAAAAAATAATGGCTTCCAATAGGGTGTACTACGATGTCGATGTACGATCTCGGAGCTCATGTGCTATAGTTACATTGCGCATATATTTGGAGTTCGAGCCTAACGCCCGCAGTGAACAAAAAGACGATCCATGTAAATAAAAGGAACGAAAGGCGATCGATGATATTGTGTTCCGCCACGGTGATCTAGTGGCTATGGTACTCTGCTGCTGACCCGAGGGTCGTGGGATCGAATCCTGGCCGCGGCGGCTGCATTTTGATGGAGGCGAAATGTTGAGGCCCGTGTACTATTTCCGAAGCGCTCCACTACGGCGTCTCTCATAATCACAGCTGATTTTGGGATGTAAAACCCCACAAATCGCATTGCGTGCTACATGAGCCGGAAACGATTGGAGACTCGAAAGCGCCTCGTAACCGCAGTGTTTCGAACACTATAAGAATATTTCTCTCTCTCTCCCCCTCCCCCCCCCCCCCCCCCCCGAAATTTCCTGCAATATCGACAAGGTTCCCTTTTCCCCTTTCACCCATAACGACAGTCGAAAATTCCCTGAAAAAGGGAAAATTCCCTGCACGGAACATCACTGAACGTCACTGCCAACGTTACTAGATCCTAGTAACGTTGGTCACTGCTAACAACCGGTCTCTGTGACGCTTCGGATGTGGTTAGGCTTTCCATTTAGTGTAAGTTATTGAACACCTATTATACGCCCTATTGCTAAAGGAAAACGCAACTGCAGAGCTTTATATTATGACTTCTTAAATTCAATGATAGTACGGGTCGTCATAACTAGCATTGCATGTCTTTGCGCAATGTAGGGGCCCCTCTCATGTGGCACCCTGCGCACGCCTATGTATGTATAAGAGCATTTTGTGAATGTAGGTCAAAAACAACACGATGCATAACTAAACGCATGCCATACGGCAGTGGGGAATTACAATGCAAAAAACATAGGTACTGTGGCTTTAGTGAATGTGAGAGCTCATATGAATGTGGAAGCTCCTTACACTAGAACTGTTCGAAAGGGAAAATTCCAGTCAATCTGTACGCTGCATAGGCGTTTCATAAGCGGAGGTGACCGGACCCTGGCAAAGATCATTTACAAACGAAAAGCTGCGTGAATACGATATGCTGGCTGTCCACATGTGACCTTGCTAGCGTGTGTGCCCTGCCAAGCAGGGCTATATATGGTCCTTATTCGACAACTGTTTATATAAAACACATGCCTGCAGATCGTGACATTGGTTACAATGCCGTCCAGAGGCGAACCGTAACGGAAGTTACACGAGTTCCGCTAATTCGGCACCATGGGCTTCCTTTCTGTTTCCCATTTTGCATGCAGCTGCATGCAATACATGCAGAGGACAGGCACAGGGGCGGACTCACGAGTAAATAAAACACGGAGTAAGCTGCGTGTCTGTGTCACTGATCGCGTGGTGGTAGTATCAACGTGTTTGTATGTATACATAGCTTTTGCTTATAGACACACCAGCCGCATACAGGGACGGTTCGAGCCATTAACTTAGCAGTGTGTTGCTCGAACAGCGCAAGAAACATAAATGCATGACTATGGGCCGTAGTGGCACAGTTGTGGTAAATTCTGTGTATAATACACTGTAATTCTGTGCATGCAGGTGGTGGGTGCAAACAGACGACTCAGATAAGTTAACCACAGGTGAACGGCTCATCATTTTTGTTTATTGCAGTTTTGCACGGTTCACACGGGCACACAGCATAGTGTGACACACTGCGAAGGAGCAATAACAAACGGCGATTAAAAAGGATATTTCTGGCTCAAGCGCTTGTTGATATTTTTGCTGCATTCTACAAGGAAAACAGGGATGGACATGACATATAAGGCGCGCTGGGTGCATTCGTTCTCAAGGTATCGCGTGTGACCAGCCACATGCCTGCCAGCAAAGCGATGCAAGGCAACTCACACAGCAAACTTCCACGTGTTATTGCGAAACAGAACTGCGTGAAGTTGCAGGGAAATGCAAGCAGAGGGTGAAGCCAGAGCGTCAAAACTGCGCAGCAATATACCTTAGGATGTGCTGCGCATCCTAATGAAGGTTCGACGTAGGCTCGGCGAGTGCACGTAGCATGTTCGGCTGGCCATGTTCGGTCAGTCAGTAGTTGCAGTGCGAGTTCAGGTGGTGAACAAACGGCGACGTTATTCTTAGCCGAGAAATACAGCTGACCGCCGCCAACACAAAATAACGAGGTCAAAGCGGCCAGGAGTGGTGCGAAGCGGAAGGGTGCTGCCATCAGGTGACGAGAGAAAGAACTCCGCGCACTTTCGGTTTCGGTTTCTTTTGTTGGTATAAGCTGTTCGTTCTTATGTTCTTGGTTGATGTTGATCGCGCATTCACAGGAATCACCATATGGTAATGTATGTGATAATGACACAAGCACTGTACACTATGACATATGGGCTGCGCACCGTCCTAAATTCGCCGCGCCAGAGAGGTTAGGAACGCGAGAAACTACCGTACCGTTTGGCCACGTAAGCTACTTATGCTATCGAATATTGTTGAACTTCAAAGAAAAACCGAAAAGAGAAAACGTACAGCAATGAAATCACATACTCAGGCTATATATTTGTCACCGAAATGTTAAATAGCTGCATAGAGAGGTTGTGGGGCACCCTGTATATATTGCCAAGCTAAAACTCGGGAATATATACAGGGTGGACTCTTGACTGTAATGCACCAAGACTTCAAGAATACCTGAGCGCTTTAGCGAAGTCGTCTCAACATATCTTAGTCGTATGTACTTGCAACCAGTATTTTTTCATCACTAAATTATTGTGTTCATTTGATAAGCTGTCTGAAATATTTCTTTAATCCCCTACGCGTCAATTATAGTTGTAAGCCGCCGGGGATAACCCTAGAATCAAGCACTTATTTCATGGTAAAATTTGTCACGTTGCTTGTTTGTTCAAAAAAAAAAAAAAAAAGGGCCCGCGAAATACGAACTCGATGCGCGTTCGCGCGGCGCTACTCTAGCGCTCCCAAGCGACAATGACAGATATACGACGTTGAGTGATAAATCATACGTACCGAACGTACTGAAACATCGCACAGCCGTGTATGCATCAAATATCGTTCGGGAGCATTGTGCGTGCGTGCACGCGCCTTTCATTGAGTAGTGAGGAGGGCAACAGTGAGGACGAGGGATAAAATATGAGGAGTGAGAAGAGTAGAGAGAAGGGCAATAAATTATGTTGTTTAGACCAGTTATAGGAGCCGATACCTCAAATTAATGGTATGGAATGAGTGACAGCTGCAAACAGGCCACACATGCAATACATATTTTCCTTGCTTGTTGCTCGTTGGCAATACGGTCAAGAAGGCAAATGATATCGCATGTTGCTCATTCTGTATGTATGCTATGGGACTCTTGACATGGCGCACAGCCTACAATTTCAAAGATAGCCGTATATGACAACTCAAAATGCGAGAATGTGGCGTTACATATGTATAATGAACCTGCTTTAAGTACTCGCTTCACTAAATACCGGTCTCTGAATAGCATTTGTGTTTTACACCTATAATGGCCTTCCAGCCAGAAGCCATGGGGGGGGGGGGGGTGTTTTGTGCAGTTGTGCATGTAAGACTCCCTAAAAGAAGTACGTGCTGCTATTTATTATGCAATCACAAAACACATGCACTAAAATTTTTGCCAACTGGTGGCTGGAATCAAAAGCTGAACCACATGTATTCAGGCACTATACACATCAGGACTTCATAGTGTTACTGATGGTGTATCCACGAGAATAATGTCCCCCGACAAGGAATAGGAAGCTAGATCTTCCTTCCTCACCACACATGGAGGCCCACTAAAAGGGAAACAGAAGAGGGGAACCATGCTGGTGTACACATTTCATATATGATCCAGTTTGGCCGCTAAGTTCAATGGTGCAGCCCATATGCTTGGATAGTCGGCACTACGTGAATGACTTCATGCGTAGTTCTAATAAACCCCATGTAAACTCTTGCACAGCTAAGTGGAAGACAAATTTCTCAAAATTTAAATCTGCAGTTTTATGTGCCAAGACCGCAACATTATTACAAGGTGTGTGTTGCAATGGGAGGCTGGGGATCAGTTTCGGCCGTCTGGGATAAACACCTAAATCTCAGTACATGGGCATTTCTGCATTTCACTCCATCAGAATGTGGCTGCCACGGCTGGGAACGCCATGTGTAGAGATCAGGGCACCTCCCTAATATGGGTCACAGATATACAGATGCTGACTTTTTCTGTGGTCCTTAATGAATGTGAAAAGCCTTTGGTCAAAGATGATCAAGCGTTCATTGCTGGGAGCACCTGAGCCTACATCTGTGTCTGGGTTCCAAGACGAAAAGCCACGCAGTACTCCAGCCTTTTATCTGGCGAGTCAGATTCACATATCTATTGTAACAGTAGCCATGACCACTTTTGACTGGATTTGTTTTTAGCACAGGCTATCAGAAGATGAACATTAAAACTTATGGCAACGCAAAACAGCTCCAGAGTTGAGATTTCCAGTGACTCACTTCAGGCATGACATGCGTAACAGCATTCCGCAGAAAAATGTCTGCAGAATTACACAATCCTCTGGAACACTTTTGAAGCATGCTTTCTTGTGTTGGAAGACAGCGTTGCATATAAGACTGTTGCGCAGTGTCGAAACACCCTCATGCTTCATAGCACATATTCAATAGCAATATTAGCAAATGTCCCCAACAGCACATTTCAGCAACTCTAGCGGGAAGCAACTGTGATCTTTCAATGTGTTATGCCCATTTTCTTTTAGACAACTTTCGAAGTGGTTCACTTACTGAATGTGATAAACACTTGCACCCACTGTTACATTTTGGTTAAAGCAGCATCTGCTAAGGCCTCGAGTGCAGTGCTGCTGTGGTGAGTAAATGAAAAGTCATGACAAGAAAAATAATTACACAGTAAAGGATGTTTATTTTCTTTTCATCAGCCAATTATTATGCTTGACCAATGCACGTCCACGGCAAACACTGTTGAGATAAATGATGGCAAACACTGTACAACGATCTGGTCCAATAGAGATGACCATCATCTTCTCACTGATAATAGAGCTCCAAGTTCATGCCGTCATGGATTTCATCTGACACACCGTCAAGGAAACATCACAAACATGACCCTTAGCATTTCAGACTCATTGCACACCTTCTGTGAACCAACCAGCAATGCTCCATACATATTCCACACACAACTTATCAAGCTTTGCATCAGAAACAAACAAACATTGTTAAGTAGACCATAAGCTGTAAGTTCAGCAAACTATAGAGTGTCACTTCACAGCACTTTGATGTCCGAAAATGTCAACTAATTCTGGGAACGCAAATGTGCCAGCTTTGAGGTGTGAAACATACTTGCTGAAGCCCAAAAATACTAAATATTAATGATAAATACCCAATATTCTTTTAATATAAATATGTGAACCACTTACTAGGATAATTCACAATGTTTTATTAGTAGCAATGCTGTAAAGAGGAACACTCATCTACGTTGCCAGCTAGAATAATGTGCATTACAAATGAAAACATTCATGAACTTTACTCATGTAATGAAAACAAGTCCAATATTTGGGGTGCTACAAAAAAATGTGGCTCTAAAAGTCAGTTGGAGACCGTATCAGCAATGCGTAAAAACATACTCTAGCTTAAGATGCAATTAAATAGCAAATCGTAAAATTAGTGCCTACAAAGCAACTGTAAATGAGCTCTAAAATCCTGACATTTTTCTATAAAATTAGGATATGGTAGCTGTAACAGCACGCTAGGGATTATGTGCTTGCACGTGTGTGCAAGCATACGAGTTGAGTGCGGCAGAGACAGGGACCGCGAGAAAAGTGGAGGAAGCAACGCCCTCTGCCGCTGTGAAACTGGGGCTGCGCATGGTAGGGGGATCAAGCCAATAAAAGGCTCCCTACTTCTGAGGCATTCTGCCACACGAAAGCAATGAGCACAGTCCCACTATTTCGGCTCTCCATAGCATGTTCCATTTCATCTTGCAAGTGCGCATTACACTTTCAAGTTGCAGCAAAAGTGGGTCGTAAGAATTTAGCGAAAAGGAGAAAGCTTCAAAGCTTTCGGATCAGCTAACTTTTGGCAACCATACCGACCTACGGAGAGTTGGAGCGATTTCACGGTGAAGGAGTGGCTTGGACTGAGTGCTTGGAACGTGTGAAGCTTTTCTTCGATGCCAACAGCGTTCTTGAAGAAAAAAAAATCTGTCTTCCTGAGCCATTGCGGTGCCAACACATACTCCGCCCCTTTGGAGCCTGCCGATTCCAAGGGCTCCAGACCAGATGTCAATCGAGGACATCTTCAGCGTGCTGCCCAGTTGCTTCATGTCCACACCATCTGTGGTTGTGTCATGCTTCAAACTCAACAGCCACTCAGCAAGTGGGGGGGAGCCATCAGAGACAACTTGGTGGCTGTGAAGAAGTTGGCATCGAACCGTGAGTATGGAACTTTCTATGTGACATGCTTTGTGAGAGACTTGTGCGTGGCATTAATGTCATATGAATGCTGCAGCACCACAATGACATGCAATTCAGCTGTCAAGATTTGACTGCCAGTGGAGAATGCCAAAAATGATTCCTGCATGTTGATGCAGCCATAAAGCATGACTGGCTCAGAAGCCATTCACAATACAAAGAAAGTGGGGCAAAAGTAGACAATAAGTTATCGCTGTGGAGAGCCATACTACACCGATGCATGCTGATATGCTAACTGCCGTATTCATGAACCAAACTTATCATGATAAGGTTACTTTTGTAAGGAGAACTTAACTTGCAAGGAGAACATAAGTCAAAGTTTAAGAAAAGGTAGAGGAGCTTTCAGAAACCCACCTTACAAGATCTTAAGGCAATGTTACGAAAGGCGTTCTTATCTGAAGTGAGTGACATCATGGTGAGGCTAAGCACATGTTTTGGTAAGTTTTTTCGTTTTTGTAAGCGAGCTACAGCTGCACGGGAGAGCAAGAGGAGGGGAGCAGGGGAGTGCATCATCCGGGGGTCAGACTGGTCGGGAGGGTTAACGGTGAGTGCTGGTCGGTCTCGTCAATGCTGTTTCCCAGAGTCTCGACAGTTTATGTGCATTTGTGAGTGACCATGTGCTTGTATCTCCCCTCCGCGCATGTCGGGAACACCGAGGTGTGGACACTGTAGTCCTGTCTACGTGTGTTTGTCGGCACTGCAGTGTGGTCCTATGCAGGCAACCGTGAAACAGCGATGCGTGT
The DNA here is from genome assembly GCA_013339685.2 of Hyalomma asiaticum. Lineage (NCBI taxonomy): Eukaryota > Metazoa > Arthropoda > Arachnida > Ixodida > Ixodidae > Hyalomma > Hyalomma asiaticum. The sequence continues at coordinate 126,608,552 of CM023481.1, forward strand.
GCAATTACAAAGTAGACCACAGGGCAGTGTGTGCTAAATGAACGAACTGCGCGCAGCGCGTGAACGAAGTCTGTTGTGGATATCTCTTTCCAGGTACTGTAATTCATTGTTTTCTAATTAAACATGCATGGTTTTCTATTTACAGCAAGGATTATTCCTGCTCATTTCGGCATCCCTTCGTGCTTGGTGCGTGTACTTTCCTTCAGTCTGCTGGGCTCTGTTCCCACTACTTGCTACTCTTGCTTGATTTCATTTTCAGTAAAACCACATTTTTTTGACAGTTATCCCTGATGTATGCTAGCGATTGCGGCTCAACCATGTTAGCTCTGCTGACGTGCCATGTTCAGCTGTTTTGGTGAAATAGGGCACATGCGATTGCGTACACGTTACTTCAATGCTCTGCTGCAATAGCTGAACAGAATTGTTTGCTTCGTTGTCCATGAGCGACTTGTGCACCGTTTAAAAAACCGAGCATCTTGCTGAAGCGGTTGAGTCATGTTGGATAAGGAGCCGCTAAGATACCTCCACAACTGTTGGTGTTCTTTCACAGGGACAGCATGAGGGGAAGCTTTAGCACGGCTCTTGTTGTGGGGTGGAAGCGACACAAGAACACATGCTCACTGAAAATCTCCATAGGATTTAGACAATCTCCGATGACATGCCGCGACAGTCGCATGTGAGCATATGCCACCTGTGGCTCGATAATTCAGGCCGGTCCACATTTTAAACCAACTCTGCAACGTTGTCGTCCATGCCTGCCATTACGTTTGCTTACAGGTGAGCGTCAAGGTAGGTCGGGGGCTACTTTAAAGGGACCCTGAAACGGTTTTGACGATTTTGTGCAAACGTGGTGATCCGGTAGAGCGAGTCATTAGGATCATTAGAGGACAGATTTCAGCGCTCTGCGTAAAGTGTGTAATTCACAATAAAGTTTTGCACACGCACATCGCAAAAGATCGCGGCGGCTCGCCAAAAGGCGTTTTCAAACGCCTCTTCCATCGAACGATGGGTGGGGAGGTTGCTGGTTGGCGCCTAACCAGTGACGTGCACGTAATTTTTCCAACCTAACTGCGAACGTGCTCCTACAACGTGCTCCTTCGATTCAGCTAACGGTATCATCGCGGCATCTGGCAGTGTACACACGAGTCGCCGGCGCTCTATTACAGAGGCTAGCACTGCCGACGCCGGCGACCTCAGTAAAGATATCGGGGAGCTATGTCGCTACGGAGGGCTAGGCAGAGTGGCTGACGCGGGAGGGGCAGTCGTCGCTAGCGCACACTACACAGCTGACCGAGTTGAGGAAGAACAGCAGTGGCAAGGAGGAAGGCGACAGAAATAAGTCCATAGCTGCCTTAGCGCATGGTGCTTCGCTTTATTTATGATGTCAATGATTTCACAATTGTGTTGCCTAATCAGTGACGCAATGTCAAAAAAATGTTTCAGGGACCCTTTAAGGAAGCTGTACTTATGGTGGCGATAAGTACACGGAAGTATAAGGTTGGTTCTTGAAATGCTTAAAGGTTACAGACTACTTAAGTCACAAGCATAAGGATCAGTTCGGTTTCTGAATACAGCAATAAGTCATGGTGTAGTGCACGCAACAAGATCAGGTACTTAGCACATGAACTCGGACGCAAACAGAAACGGCCACTAATGCAAACCAGCGCAGAGAATGCACGTCAGCCACTGACTTGCGAAACATGGACTGTTAACGGGCAATGAAACTGCTCTGCACTTCATCACAGAGTTGCAAGTGGAAGGGAAATCGCACAAAGTGGAGCTAGATACAGGTGCAACCATCTCCATAATTGGAGAAACTGCATTAAGGCAGACATACCCTGAGCTAACTCTAGAGCCATAAGATGTGATGCTGAAAAGCCTCTGTAGTAGGCACACGGCAGTGTGGGGAAAAGAGAGGGTCTCAGTCTTTTTCGGGAAGAGAGAGAGGCATGCTACTTTTGTTTGTTGCATCTGACAAATTCCCAACACTGCTTGGAAGGAAGACATCGGATAAGTGCTCAATTTTTTTGACATAAGGAGTGTTGACTCCAACTGCAATGTCGCAGAGCTTCTGCACGAGTACTGGGATGTTTTTGCCAAAGGACTTGGGAAAGTTCAGAGGGGTGAAAGTGAAATTATTCCTCAAGGAAGGTGCTACCCCAAAATTTTGCAAGGCAAGAGCAGGATCATTTGCACTTCAGGCAGAAGAGTTGCAAAAAATGGAAAGGAAAGGCATGATAATGCCAGTCAGAACACCTGAATGGCCAGCTCCAATTGTTCTTGTGCTACAGCAAGATGGCAACAGGTGCATTTGCAGTGATTAACCTGAACATGGTGCTCGAGAAGCACCCTGTGCCTAAAGTCGAAGACCTCTGGGCAAAACTCACTGGTGGCCAAAAGTTCATAAGGCTAGATCTGAAAGATGCCTACCAAAAAGTAGAGCTAAAGGCCTAGTCTCGAAAGCTGGTCACAATCGGCATACAACAAGGCTCATTTCAATACACCTGACTACCTTTTGGGGTTGCTGTCTGCTCCAGTAATATTCTAAAGTGAAATGGAAAACTTGATGGGGGTCATGCATGATGTCACTGAGTACATCTACAACATCCTTCTTACTGATCGGAGTGATGACGATCATGCCAAAAACTTCTGGCATGTTCCACGTCTCAAGAGCACAGGACTGAAACTAAAGCTCAAGAAATGTTCCTCACAAAAGAAATTGAGTATCCAGGCCACATCTTTGATGCCGAGAGCCTTAGACCAACAACTAAGAAAGTGGAAGCAGTGAGCGATGCTGCGAGTCCCAAGGACGTGAAACGGATTCAAGGCTACTTAGGTGTAATTGACTTCCATAGGTGTCTGCTGAACTCATTTTCTCATAACTTCTATAGGCATTTCCTGCCAAACTTGGTGACAATGCTCCCACATTTCTACCTCCTCCTGATAAAGGGAGTTACGTGGAAGTAAAACAAGCCCAAGGAAGAAGCTTTTCAGAAAAGCAAGGAACTACTTACGCCTGTCCCTGTCTTGCAGCATTTCAAACCATCTAAACCCCCTTATTCTCAGCTCTGATGAGTCACCACACGGGTTAGGAGCCGTTCTCGTATACAACAATTTGAAACAGGTGAGTACCCCCTTGCATTTGCATCACGGAGCCTCCTTCCTAGCAGAGAAAAACTACAGCCAGCTTGATAAGGAAGCACTGGCCTTACTTTTTAGAATCTTCAGTACTTGTTCGTCCAAGAATTTGAAGTGGTCACCAATGATAAGCCTTTGTTGGGCCTTCTTGCTCAAGAGACTCCCATTCCCAAGAGATCTTTGCCAAGAATGATATGCTTGGCTATCACACTTTCAGCATACAAGCACAAGCTTGTTTATTGACTGCAAACAAGCAATGGCAATGCTGACTCCCTTAGCCACTTGACGCTACATGCAATAACTTTGATGTGCCGAAGTCAGCAGATATCTTTATGCACGAGCGCTCGTACCCTGGCCTTTTGTTACCTGCAGCCAAGTTAAGGTTACTGTACGTAACCCATTATTATTGTGTCTGTACAGAGCACCAGTGACCGGAGATCACATCCCACCAAGAATGCTTGGCATTTCACGAAAACATCACTGAATTCAGCCTATAAGGGCTGCACTCTTCGAAGAATACGGGTGGTCATTCCTGCATCGCTACAATCAAGTGCGCTGAGCCTGCTGCATGAAACCCACCATGGCATTGAAAAAAAGACTATTTCAAGGAGTCAGGTTTGGTGGGATAGGATTGATGACGTTGTAGCGTCACAGGTAAACACTTGCAAGGCATGCAAAGAAAGCCAGAGCAGGCGGTGAAAATTGCAGTCTACTACATGGCCATTCCCAAAGAAGCCGTGGTCACGCTTACATGTCTGATTTTGGCGACCCTTTTAACCCCTTAAGTGCTTTATTTTTTTGAAAATTTCCCGACCAAAAGTGCCCATTTTTTTATTGCTGATTTCGAATCTGATTGTACTAAAAAGCAGCTAGTTGATGTTGAAAAAAATATTTGTACCACATACTTAGCCAAATCAACACAATAAGGTTTATTTCTGAACAATACATAGGAAACCAGCTACCTGCTGCTGTTAAGAATAGAAACCTTATAAAAGAAACTGTTGCAGACGCCACGTCTTTCTTCACTTGTGTAGGCTAAACACCCTTGGGATATTTCACTCAGGAAGTTCGAAAGCGTGTGGAAAATTTGAAAACACGGAATAATGCAAAGCCGCTTGTTGCAGCTTCTGCACCAAAAGTGAGTTTCTCTTCTCAACTTCTTGCCATTTTCTCCTCATTGGTAGGAAGATAGGAGATAGGAAGGAGAATGATAGGAACCGTCAGGCCGGGGAGGTAAGCGAGCCGTTGACGCCCAACTCGTTTCTCCCACTGCACCACGAGCCTAGCAGCAGCGCTTGCTTGCGCCGGGCCGCTAGCTAGCCGGAAAGCCACATTACTCGTTCTCAGCCGGATAGAACTTCGACAAAGATGCTCATACACTTCGTCGCTAAAGATTGAAGCGCTTGCTCCCGTGTCTAGAAGTGCAAAGAATTTGCACCGGGCGACTGTAAACTCAACAAGCGGAGCTGGCGTGTCGTTGGGAATAGGGAGCCTACATGACTGCCTTCATGTAGGCTCCCTAGTTGGGAAGTCCGATACGACAGGCCAGCGGAGCAAGGAGTCCGTTTGTCTCACTCAGCGCCGTTGTATCTGCCATCGGTCCTGCAGCATTGCTCACCGGCGGCACCGCTCGTTTCCCGAAAGCGCATGCTCTCGGCTCGCGGGCGCTCTACAGTCCCGGGCGAAATGCCCTGGTTCGTAAGTGTACGGATCAAGAGCCCAGTCAGATAACTCCCAACCTCTGCTCGAGCTTTCATCACTAAAGGCAAGCAAACCATTTTCCTGTGGACGGGTGCGAAAGTTGTCTCCGTTCCACGCGCATCGCGGCTCGAGTGCCAAGCATTGTCTCGATGGCACTACTTTGGCTTGGCTTGGTGGGATGCAAGAAGGAAAGTGCCTTTCCTCGAAATGCACAGGGCCAAGGACATCAGAAAGCCAGCCGTGCTTTATCTTTCTTGAAGGATCAAGGTGCCTATTCAGGATCGACTCAATTAGGGCGAGATGGTAGTCAAGGTGGCTCATCTTCCCTCCGTCTTTTTGGTACAAGACAAAAGAGTTAAACGTAGCTTCATCAATCAAGTGGCGAAAAACCTCCTTGTAGTATATCTTCTGCCATCTTCTAGGGACAGAGTGCTTGGACAGCATCTGATCAGACTTGTCCACACCGCCCATCATGTGATTATAATCATGCACAATGCTGGGCTTTGTGACCCGTCTCGCCCTTTCAAATCTTTGAAAGTCTCCATGCTTGCAGTGTGCACTGTGCTCATGACAGAGACTAGTTTTCTGTCTCACCATTGGACAGCAATACATTTACCGCGCTGGCTGGGTTGCACCTCTCCCTTCTATAGCTTCCTCGCCTGGAAACCTGTATGGTCTCACGGTTCCGTACACATCCGTGTGGTGCTGGATAAGGAGGTCGACGAGTCCTGGCGCAGTATAGAAGTTGTTTATCGTCAAGCAGTACCCTTTGCCTAGCAAGCGCTTGATGAGCTTCATAACAACTTTCATACCCATTGGTGAACAAGGTTCAAAATTTGCTGGTGTGCCGAAATTCATGCCTTTTCCTGTATAGATAAATACATTCCACACCGAAGATGCCTCACAAAGCAAGAAAAATTTCAAGCCAAACCTTGCTCTTCTGAGTGGGATTTATTGCACCCATGCTGGTCTTCCTTTGAAGGGCATTAGACTTTCACGTATCGATTTATCCCTTTCTGGTGTATATGCCAGGTGGTAGTTCTTCAACAATCACTCCAAAAATGGCCATATCTTGCACAGCTACGGCTGTGGACGGCCACTAAGGTTGGTGATGCTGGCATTGTCCACAAAATGCAACATTCGCACAATGAGCAGAAACCGGTGGCAGAACATCACCTCTCCAAAAACAGGTGTAAAAAGCAACTTGTTCTTGGACGAATACCACTCCTGTCGAGGCTTCTGAACTATTCCCTGCAATAGCAGGAGTGCAAGGAATATCCACCTCTCTTCCTTTGTAACTGGCACCCATTTTTTAAGGTGGGAGTGTTCACTCGGAGAAGGGCATTCCAACTTTTCAGCCGCTTGGCGATTGGTTTCGTCTACCACTAGTGATACGTGTTCAACATCCAGAAACTGCTGAATACATTCCATAAGGCCATCTGGCGATAACAAGTTGAATGGCCAAAAAAGGAAAGCGAGGAGGCTTCATAGAAGGACTGTCCACATCAAGCAGGATCCACTGGCGAACACTCGCGATGTTCACTTCCTAGCTGTCTTCATCATCACCGGAGCAGCTGCTCAATTCACCGTCATCACTGTCTTCACTTCCGGACACATGATAAACATCTGTATCTGAATCATCATCACTTAAAAAGATGACTAAAATGAAAAGCTTATTTTCGCGTTGACGTGCCAGCTATACGTGGGTCGTCACCACCGCACGCCATCGTTTGACACAAAAACTGCGCTCCTGCCAGCGATGTTCTGTCCTGCGCCGAAGAATTCCATTTCCAAGGCATGAAAATTCCCCGACTTCAGACATTTTTCCCTGCATGCATCGCTAAAAATCCGTGCATATTTCCCTGCACAAATATACATACATATATGCGTGTTTGACACGTTTCCGGCTCATGCTATCGTTCTCTCTTTTTGCACTTGTACTCCTGCACAACTCAAAGCATTGGCTCCGAGAATGACTTTTCATACTACGCGGAAGCTACCTTCGAGCTGAAGGGTATGCGATGCGGAAGAATTGCCGTACATACTCGTTTGTGTACATATGGCAGCTGTATAAAATGAAAAGTGTGCTATTATTATTGTTTTTGTTAGTGAAAGCTTCTGGATTGTCACACTCATAGTTGCCAACTTTTGGTGAAAGAATAATGGCTTCCACTAGGGTGTGCTACGATGGCGATCTACAATCTCGGAGCTCATGTGCTGTAGTAAACAAAAAGACTCTCCGTGTAACAGGAACGAATGTTAAAGCTCTGATTTTGCGTGCTACATGCGCCGGGAACGATTGGAGAAACTGAAAGTGCCCCGTAACAGAAGTGTTTCAAACATTATAAGGATATGTCTTCACGTCTGAAATTCCCTGCAATATTGTGAAGATTCCCTTTTTCCCTTTCGTCCAAAATGACGGTAGAAAATTCCCTGAAAAAGGGAAAATTCCCTGCATGGAACATCACTGGCTCCTGCCACAGGAGAAAACTAAATCGTCGAGTAAATGCTGCCACCTGGCGGACGACATGCAATCTAAGCCGTAGACGAGCGCTTCTTGTCCTGAACACTGAAGCGGAGTACATATTCCGCTAGGACGAGCTCTGCTCGTCCAAAGCAGTTAGGGGACAGTGGGGAAAGCACTTCAGGGGTTAAAGGTCATTAGATTTTGCATTGGTCGACACCTATTCCAATTTGGTGGAAGTGGTGCCCATTAATACCCCATCAGTGGAAACAACCATTCGACACCTTTGGAAAATATTGTCCACTCACGGAATCCCTAATGTCATTGTTTCGGACAACGGGCCCGCTTTTACGAGAGAAGTATGAGAAGTTCTTGGTGCAAAGCGCCATTCACTCCACCCTGGTTCCTCCTTATCACCCAGCATCTAACAGTGCTGTGGAATGCATCATTCAAACCATCAGGTGCAAGCTTAAGAAAGCGACACTGGGAGATTTGCAAACAAACATCGACAGAATTCTTCTGGCTTGCAGGATGACATGGCACTCTTTCACAGGTTTCACCCCGGTGTGGCTCCCTAATCAGTCAACAGCTGCAGACATCAATGGATTGCTTACATCCCAATATGCATAAGTGCAATACAAGCAATTAAAACAAAAGGTGCTTTGAAACATATCGACAAGAAATGATTCTTTGCCATGGCCAGGGGACTGTGTTCTCGCACGAAACTTTTGACCAGGGCGTATGTGGCTTCCTGGAACTGTAACAAAGCTGATGAGCTCGTCATCTGTTCAAATACAGCTTGACGATGGGGCTCTTTGCAGTTGACACAAATACCATGCTCGGCACGCAGTAAGCAGCATACCAGCTGCGTGCGTGACATCAAAGGCCGAACCACCTACAGCTACCCTCGTGCAAGAAGCTAACAAGAACAATGGTATTACAGGCAACATCAAAACTCGCCTCTCTTCTTTATTGTCTCCCCAACAGTTGGCCATGGTTTCTCCAATACAACAGGAAGAGCAGTTTCCGTGGTGCTGAACTTCACACCCTCGCCTTGGGACATCGCTATCCCACAACTCTGATGGTCAACACGCTCAAGGAAGTGACATTTTACGAACTCGAGCGAGTTATTAGCACCCCGGCAGACAGTTCACTGGTGTGAGAGGGGTGTTACAGTGTGCTGGGGATTGTTTGCTTGTGTGTGCATGTACGAGTGCACACAAACATACATAGTGAGTGCAGCAGGGATAAAGGACCGCGGGAGAAAAGGAGGAAGCAAGGCTGTTTACCGCTGTGAAGCCAGGGCGATGCATGGTAGGCGAAACAAGCCAATAAAAGACTCCCTGCCTCTAGGGCAGTCTGACAGGAGAAAGCAACAAATACAGCCTCATTCATTTCAGCTCTCCGTGGCATCTTTCACTCGGCCACAAAAGTGCGCCTTCTGCTGTTGAGTCGCAGCAAAAGCAGCTTGTAACAGTAGCTGCGTATCTACAATGGCATGAAATGTATGAAAACCTACGCTTTATTTTTTGGTCAAGTTTCTCAGTACTTCACACATTCAGCTTTGAAAAGAAAGGGTGGGAAACTAATACCGTTAAAAATGGCATTCTGTGCTTTGGAAATCAAGCAACGGAAACTGCAAAAGATGCAATTTGGCCAACACTGCTGCACAAATCTCAATGAGCAAAATGAAAACTCAACATAATATTTCAGGCTGCTTAAATACCCACTCCGAAAGCTAGAATGATCTATGACTCAATTTATTACACACGTACTGAAGTGTCAGTCATCAAAGATTGCTGAACTCTCAATTAAACTCATTTACTAGACCCACAAATACGAGTGAGTTCAAATAAGTTCCATTGCTGCGTCTGTGTGGATTGAGGCTAGTACAAGTGGGCGCAGATTTGGATACATGTAGGGCTGAGTAAAGCAGATTCAAGTCTCAGTCTGAGTGAGTCTGTGCAGGCTTGAATGAGCTGTGGCTTGTACCGCATGACAATATGACTCCAGTTTGAGTGAGTTGGTTCTACCGCAGGCATGTGTGAGGTTGCTGTGCGCCTGAATTACGTGTTATTTCATTTGTTATCGATGCAGCAAAACAGCATGCCAAAAAGAAGATATAATTATCCAAGCTAGTACAGAAGCTCAAGGGAAGATGGAGACTTGAATGAATGAATCAAGCATCATTGCTCTAGCGACAAGGAATATTACTAGGCCCGACGTTTCAACAACTGGATTTGTCTACGTCAAGGGAGCTAAATGACTGATATCTGGGGTTTTATACCCCAAAACCAGCTGTGATTATGAGAGATACCGCAGTGAAGAGCTCCAGAAATTTCGACTGCCTGGGATTCTTTAACATGCGCTGACATTGCACAGTACACTGGCCTTGACACTTCGCCTCCACTGAAATGCAGCCACCACAGCTGGGAGTTGATCCTGCGACCCGCTGGATCAGCAGCTGAGTGCGATAGCCACTAGGCCACCATGGTGGGGCAAAGGATTTAGCTCCAAAGAACGCTGGAGCATTGGCTTCTTCTGTCAAAATCGCTGAAAATAATGCCGAAATCATGACATCAAAATCAGCACCCCTACTTAAGCTATGAGGTTCCGAGGCAAAGTCTGTTTACGGGACGTGTTGTGCTGCAGCAGTGTGACAGATGTGGAAGCTGCAGACGTAACAGCAGCAGCTATAGGTTGATCCGAGCAAGGTGTTACCACTGTGGGTACCATGGTCATCTTGCAAAAATATGCCACAACACCACAAATAAAGGCTGCATCACAGCAGTAATGCAGGCTCTTGAAGAAATTGCAACCGAAGATGATAGAGAAGGGTTGCATATATGGACCCTGCTGTCTGGAATAAAAAATCCACAGCATATCCACGGAGTGAATGATGATGAGTGGGCGAAGCTCCAGAGGTTCATCGTAGATCGTGCCGAGTTCCGGATTAATTTAGTTAACGCGCACGCTACGAATCCTTATGGTTCAACTACACACAAGTGAAATCTCCCCCCGGCACTTCATTGCAAGTCAAGATCCAGTGCCTATATATATATATGGGTGGCTGGTGAACGGTTCTCCAGCGCGAGCAGTTGGTATTTTTCAATCAAGAAACTCGCTAGAAGACGCTGCCTGCGCCAACGTTATCTCTCGCGGGTGAGGGCACGTTCTCCTTCTTTGCGAGCTGGTAGAGCGTTCATCGAAGAAAGAGCGTTTCCATAGTCAACGCACGCCTTTCGCTCTCTCTCTCTCTCACAAGACAGCAAATGGAAGAGTGAGAGAGCTTGCGCGCCGGGAGGCACGCGCCGAGGGCGAGCGCGAGCCTCCTGGCGGCGCGAGGTGGCTACATACATACTACTACATACTACTACAGGGAATGACCCACACCCTAAGGAGCTTCGCCTCTAAAAAAAAAAAAGAACCCAGCCTCAAGCTGCCAATGCAACGCTTTTTCACATGGGGTGGCATGCAACTTTCTATGGAAGTGGATAATGGCTCACCTGCGTGCATAATTTCCTAGGATGTTTTTGACAAGCAGTGCCAGCAGCCGAAACCGCATGTGTGCGATCTTGTGTGCGACGGGTCGTTTGGTGGATTGCTCGGTTTTTGGAAATCTAGAAACGGTCGCTCGTCGCCCGGAAGTCGTACGAGCGACAGCCAATTGCAAGCAGCCGGCCGGCACAAGTTGCACGTGAGTGACGCACTGCCGGTTTTCACACAAGCGCGCTTGCAAACAACTGTCAGCAATTACTTAACGCCAAAAGAAAACAAAACTAGTACAATACACCCAAACCTATTTAATGTTGCTTTGCACGGCTGAACAGTCAACTTTATATTATTACTGCGTGCATTGCCCCAGTTTTGGTACAAAGTAGCTGGCAACACCAGGGAGCCGTCGCTTGATGTATCACTCGAGCCGTCGCTTGCATGGGGTTTGATTTTTCAGGCGACGAGCAGTGCAACGGGCACATCGGTCGCTTCGCTCGTCGCAATCACGCACAAAATCGCGTACATGCGGTTTCCACTTAAAGCCTTCGCATGTGAAGTTATGTTACGTTGGACCACTTCAAGTATGCGAAGAATTATAGCTTTCTCTGTGAGACACAAAAATACCTCCCGTATACTGCCCTCTTATTAGACCCAAATGCTCAGGGCCAACTCTTTGAGGCAGTGACACAAATTTCTTGTTTGACAGAGCGGGAGTTACAGTTCCCCAGTGGTCGGCCCAAGACATGCTTTGCCGCAACGCAAGAATCTACAAGAGTATTAGCATTGTTGACAACTAACATGGCATGTTTCCCGAGACCTCTGCCTGACCAAGGAGCCTCCAGCCATCTTGCACTTGAAGGAGGGAGCCATGCCAACATTTCTTAAGTCAAGGTCCATTCGTTTAGCACTGAACTACAGGTTGTCACAGGAAACAGGCAGCATAGTTTTGCCCATCCAACATTCAAATTGGGCCACTCCCATCATGCCAGCACTTAAGACAGAAAAATAAGAATTTTCAGAGACTTCAAGGCCACATGAAACCTAGCTTGTCCATTTGAGCAGCACCCCCTCCCAGTTACTGAGCACATGTTTGCATCTTTAAACGGAGCAGAGTATTTCAGCATTCTTGACCAGAACAATTTTTCTGTGCTTTTAGCACAGAAAGATATTTTCATCTTTTAGATGAAAAAAATATGTACAGCAAATTCTCATTGATACAGAGTCGCCCATGGTACTTATTTTTACATAATGCATTGTGTTTCCTGGTTAGCACAGGCACAATATATTTTCATATTGTTGGCACGATTTTTGATGATATGTTTTACTTTCAGGTTCCCATGAAATAACATCACAAAATCAATAATCGCGTTAACATGAAAAAGCATCAACGAAATTGCACTGTATACTGATATTCATAACACTGACAAAACATCATAAATGCTTTGTCTTGAATTCAGGGATGACAAGCGAAGTGGCAAAAGAAGCGAAAGAGAAGAAAAGGAACAGTGGAGCATGAAAATCTAGCAAAATAGAATATGAGGAAGAAGCAAAAGGAGTGTGCGGAGACACCACCTCAGAGAAAGGGCACGCGCATCGAAGAACATGGCGGCCGGGTCGTAGAGCCTGGGAAACGACAGCCTAAGATTGCCAGTTTGGGTCCTGCCCCAGTGCTGTTGCAGTCCATCAAAGTCCACCTGAATACTAGCCTCGGCAAGCTGGTCCAGCCTGTTACAGATGCCCACTGGTAGTGGATCTACCTGCCAGGACATGTCGGCATTTGCGCCGCTGATCAAAGGTGCACAAGGGCGGCTGTCCTGCCAGTTACCCATTGAGCTGAGTGACTTGGGGATACCAGAAGTACCAGCCAGCATGGGTTCTTCCCTGCCAGGGTGCTAAAATGCCCAAGCACCTGCCGCGTTTCGACAACACCTTGCCACGTCAGCCAAGGTGCTTGCGATGTCAGACCAACAAGCGATGACCGGTGATGACAGGTGGACAACATCCAACAATAACCATAAACGCTGATGAAGACCTACTGTCTTCACACAGATGTTTTAGATGTGGTGTAAAGGACGTCATTAGTTGTGGCAAATGCATCGCTCTGAGATGTTTAACCCTCTGAGGTACATGGGATCCCTAAACCTAAACCCAGTACATCTAAGGAACTACCATGTGTAGGTGCATATAATTCATGGATAAGACGTTTCTGGACTAAATCTCACGGAATAGTTTATTGTGGTCATCTGTACTTATGCATAAATACTGCTAAAAAAGACTTTCCATTAGCTGGAGTGCACCGTTCTTTTGCCTTTGTATTAAAGGGGTCGTGAAACGTTTTCTGAACATTTTGTACTAAGTGTGTATTCGAGATCCTGACCCTCCAATCAACAATATGCATTGTTCCGTTGCACCGTGTGCGTTGATTTAGAGCGATAAAAAACGCGGTTTCGGTTTCACTGCACGCGTTCCCCTCAACTCTGCAGATGACGTCATCTTAGTAGCCGTCATACCTCCGAGATTGGCGCGCTCTCGGAGGCCATGGGAAAACAAACCGTGCTGCCGCTTTTTTTCCGAATGGTGGCACCGCACGGTTTCCAAGTATTTTCTTCCTTTCTAGCTTTCAAGTAAATCGATTCCTTTAGAGCAAACGCGAGTTCACTGTGCCTTTGAACTTAAAAATATCTTAACTCAACGTCACCAAATAGTACCACGCCGGCCGGTAGTGTCGCATAGTCGCTTCGGGAGCGCAAGAAAGCAGATTTAAAACGGGCGTTGTTAAATGTGCACTGAATATTTCGCCGAAATATTTTGGAATCGGCTTGTCGAATGCGTATTGAAGCAATGAAAATTACAAACCGGCATCTTCAAATTCTTTTCACGACCCCTTTAAGTGTTCAGCTTGCCGTACGACAACAGTAAAGAATTTGCGGATGCAATGCTGTCGTGCTTTATACATGCCACAACAGGAGAAGCAGTGGTTCAATGAGCGTTTATCACAATTTATATCGAGAAAAACTGCTCTGGAAGATGTGTCCCTATATACCATAACAGTACATCAGTTCTATATGGAATGAGGTTATGCAAACGCACAAATGGTACTGTTTTCCATTATCAAATGTCACAGTAAAGGTGGATGAGATTTTAGTTCTTCAACACATGTGTTTGCAAGCTATGGCTTGTCTTTCTATCATAGTTGCATCCTCTTGCGTTGCGTGATGATGGCTGGAAAGTGGAAAAATTTTGTGGTGTTGGAGGTGGTATGCTGAAGTTCGCTGACCAATGACAAAGCTGATGAGTCTACGCTGCAGCTTGACAGTGAAAATTTGGAATATTCGGATGAACAAGTGTAAAAAAAAATAGCACAGATTCACAATGAGGATCTAGAAAACTGAGGGAATTATGTTTCACAAATAAACTTATCAGGCAAACTACGCTCCTCATGGCTACAACACCCAGCTGCCCTATCGTGCACGCAGTGCAAGCTACAAAGGAAATCAAGCGGTGAAGGGCATATAAAGGAGGAAAATTCACAAATAACAGTGATATTCTGTGCAGGCAAGTGCGATATATACTGGATGAAGACGAATACGACTTTAGAAGCATTGATATATTACAGACAGAACAGAACACTGCCACACCGCTTGAGATTTTTTCAACATTAACGAACTTGTCCGCACTTATGAAAAAAGGTATTGGTTACTCACAACAAAATGGGATAGTTTTCATGGTGAAAAAGGAAGAAATACATAAAAGTGCTTCAGTAAGTAAACTTAGGAATGAGTTACTGCATGATTCCAGTGCCATGAAACAACTAGTCAATGCTGCCCCGCCGTGGCGTGCCCTATATTCTCATTATGATAACTCTTCACCGAGTTCACAAACTGTGCAGTGCTCTTCATTTTGCACATGGGCCTCAGCTGAGTAACGAGGAGCTCAAAACTGAAAGGCCCAATGAAGAGTGGCCTGTTGGACCATTGGAATTATGCATATATACTATATATACAACTGACATCTTTCACACAAAGCAGAAAAGTCAGCTCATACGCACATGCGGTACTCTTGAGAACACCCACTGCGCTCTCTCACTGGCAGCTTTTCTTGTCGTCAACAGTTGTGTGCCGACACAGATACACTCCACGGCATTCACTCATCCCATAGCTTCTACACAACAAATGTCTCGCTATTACAAGTCATACGCAAATTGTGCAATGTTGAACATTAAAACCAACATGTTAAATTGTTGCACAGTCTGTGTTGCGTGCTTGAGCTTTATGGCAGCAATAAATATTGATTCTTTAGTTTTTCATGCCGCAGAGAAATGCGACAGCTGCCTGGGCAAGTTGGTTCCCTTATTACATAGGTACACGTGTCCCAAGCTCTAACTCCTGTGTTATGACAAGAGTTATCTTACTCTCTGCTTTTTTGTTGTTGGTATGCCTACAATACACGAAAAATATTATTGCAACAAATTTTTCTTTGCTGGTTTTCCTGTGTACCTGGGAGAGTTGAGTGCTCTGACATGTTAGATGTTTAAGCGTTCGGTTTTGTATTTGTCAAAGGGCTATGTTATGTAATGGGTGGCTTTGAATGAAGGTTGTGCTGTGCCTAGTCTTTTTGAGTTCGTGGGTTCATTTAGCTGACTCGAGCAGAGTATACCTGGCGATAACGTACATCGTGAAACCTCATAAAATTAGATGAAGCAAGTGATGGATGATGCACATATAATAGAAAAAAAAAGTTATATTAGTTGGGTGATGCCTGCATAAATTATTACAGTACAAGGACTTTCAGAGGCTTATGAGAAACAAATTATAATGTTGTGCAGTGCCCCATTTGTGTGAATGAACTACTATAACATACAGCAATCACCTTGTTCACATGGTTGCCTCACAAGTTAAACTCCAGATGCACAATTCTGAGAAAGCACCAATGAGTTTTCCTCTTTAACTTTTGCAAAATACACAGTTGTAAATAATCTTTAGAAAATACCATGAGGTATGCATGATCATAATTCTTTTACATCACCTAGTGCTTCAGTGCACTTCTTCCAGAAGGCACTGTACAAACAGGACCCTATGTGAAAAGATGACTTTATATCACTTTGAACGTCACAGTTACTTGACCTACCGTGCAACAATAATCAATAAAAAGAGACTAAAAAAAGTAACAACTTCACTTTGTGTACAGCTCGGCACATGTCAGCAAATTTCCCTAGATTGTTCAGTTTCACAGCTCATTACATGTTTTTAAGGATGTGGCTGTGCATGACACAAGAATCTTGTGCATTGAACTTGTGGGAATGACGATGAAGCAATGCTTAACATTGTGTAAACACCACCATGGAAAGCATGTGCTGTGCTAAAAACACTGACACAGCAAGGTGAGAGTGCTCCTGTGGGTGAGCCCACCACCTTTGATGTTTGAATCAGTCCACCAGAGGAGAATCTGGCACTGATGTCGCACACACAAACGTGGAAGTTGCCTTGTCAATATAAGTGACTGTGTTCTACTGTGCAGTGACATAACTTGATCAAAATGAATCCCCCAACAAGCCAAACTTTCATCGCAGGAAAGGCATACTGACTGTCGATGCTAGCTGAAGCAAAGGAGGAGAATGATGATGTTAACAGTAGCTCTAGCCTCCTTCTGGCTAACAACGTCATGACTTGCAGTATCAACATAATTTCATGCAAACCAACTAGTACTTTCATATGCTGTAAAGGATACAGTCTTGCAGTGTGACATGGTCCTTGAAGATGGTGTACCTGAAGAGCGAAAAAAAAAAGAAAAAAAGTTATTGCTCATGCGAAACTACCTTAACGTAAAGTGCACATATAACTAATAAAGGGCAACAGCAATGGTGTCACTCACAATTTAAAAAAGTTTCACCATGTTGCTAAGATAACAGCATGTGCTAACAGCAGCAGCAGGATAGTTTCATAAAAAACAAAATAATGAATTTTTACATGTTGTACAGCCCATAGTGGAAGGCTGCAGATTACTTTTGACTATCTGGGTTTCTTTGATGTGCACCTAAAACTAAGTACACATGTGTCTTTTGCATTTCGTCTCCATTCAAATGCAGCTGCCATGGCCGGGATTCAATCCCACAACCTTGAGCTTCGCAAGACATTACCTAGCCGCTTAGCTATCACGGCAGTCTCATTGCATATATATATTTATAGTGAAATAGCAAACACGACTTCGCAGTTATCGTTTATTGCCAACAGTTTCAACCGCGGGTCCGGTCTTTTTCAAGGCATAGAGAGAAGTGATCCCTGAGAAACTGGTCGCCGACCAGTTTCTCAGGGATCACTTCACTTCTCTCTATGCCTTGAAAAAAACCGGACCCGCGGCCAAACTGTTGGCAATAAACGATAACTGCGAAGTCGTGTTTGCTATTTCACTCCAAATACGTTTGGCCCATTGAGCACAAGTTCTCATATATATATATATATATATATATATATATATATATATATATATATATATATATATATATATATATATATATATATATATATATATATATGTTCGCTCATATCTTTTTGGCTGAAGTAGATGGGGACTTAGATAATGCTTTTAAAGGGGGGGAGGTTGTAAAAGCTTTTAGATACATAGATGATTTTATAATTCTTTTACAGGGAGACCTTACATCCCCCGAAGCTATTTTAAACGTCTTTAAAAGACTAGGATGAGGCCTATCTTTCACTGTCGAATTACCGCAAGAAGCTTGTCTGCAATTTTTAGATTTGAGCCTCACGTGGAACGATGAGCACCTTTGCTGGTTTTTTCATCCCCGTGTTAAGAAGGAGCTGCCGCCGTACGACTCTGCCCACTCAAAGATTGTCAAGAGGGGCATAGCCTCTCTCTGCTTGGAATCAGCGCTGAGGAGGTTGTTGAATATTGTGCGCGTCGCGGTGAAGACGACAAGGAACTAGGGGAGTGTAGTGGGTATGGAGCTTGTTGGCTTGGGGTTTTCTTCTTGGACGCCATGTTCGGACGTGATCGCGCTCTGCGCCAACAAAAACGATGTGGAAATGTCTTTCTGCAGCCTTTAGTGGTGCAAAGCGCGATGCCGTCCGAACATGGCGTCCAAGAAGAAAACCCCAAGCCAACAAGCTATATACCCACTACACTCCCCTAGTTCCTCGTCGTCTTCACCGCGACGCGCACAATATTCAACAGAGGTCTTGCACACACAGCATGGAACGTAGTTTTCGTAATCAGGTTAGCCGATTAGAGCCTGCTCGCTTCCCGCGATAGGTCATCAAGGCCGTTGCTGAATCACTGCTGCAGAGGTTTAAACGTGGAACAAGGGAAGTGACGACTGCTACCCAGCCCTCAAGGATCAGGCCACAAGTTGTGCCATATATCCATAAGCTCTCGCACAACTTCAAGAAAGTCGCGGGTAGGCACGGTGTACCGATGGTCTTTTCGGCGCCCGAGAAAATCGGGAAGTTGTGCCAACATATTTGCGATAGCAAAAAGCACAACTGCGAGAAGAAGCATGAGAGGCCTTTTGTAAAAAGTGTTCCACGGGGGCCGTGTACTCGATACCCCTATCCTGCGGCAAGGTGTACATTGGTAAAACCGAAAGATGTGTTAATGACCAGTTAAGGGAACATGCCCAAAAATTAATATAACGAGATGACAAGTATGCGCACCTGGTTGTGCATGCTATAATGTGTGGCTGTGACGCAAGATTCTCTGAGACAAAGATTCTGGGCAGAAGCACAAGAAAAACTGCACGTGAAGTGTTAGAGGCTTCTTGAATAGAAAACGACAAGGACCACTGTGTAAGCACCCCGTCACTATCAGTTTCCCAGCGAATTTCAGTTCATCAGATCTAGACTATGAGATGGATGGAGCAGGAAGAAAATGTATGTCTTGATTGTGTGTGTTAATGCACACATTAACATGCGTGCATGTGCCACATGTATATATTCAAGCATTCGTGCGATGAATAAATCAGTTGTAAGTGAACGCTGTACGTGGTTGATGCCTGGGTGTGTGGGGGTATGTGTGTGTGAATGTGTCGTGTGGTTGCACTCTAAGTTTTGGAGATTCATTTTTGGCAGAGGCAAAAATGCTACAGGCCCATGTACTGCATGTTGTCAGTGCATGCTAAAGATCCCCAGGTGGTCAAGATTTCCAGAGCCCTCCACTACGACACGCGTTATAATCATATTGTGGTTTTGGCATGCAAAACCCCGGCAATTATTCCTTGGCTACCAGTTGACAGAACTGGCATAAACAACTTGCATCAACTAATGAAAATAATGCACCAGAAAGGATGTAGCCTTTCTGGTGAGTCACAAGGATGAGTGTCAATGGTGAGATAATCTGTTATAGAGACTGGGCACCGAGAGGACTGGAAACTGGTGACAGAAAGCTGTCTTTGTGCAATGGCAGAAAACCTCAATGACTTCCTACCGATGGTAGAGGGTTGTTTGTGTGAGGCAGATTGCCAAGGCAAAGCACGAACAGTACAGGTGATATACTTGACGTTATGGATGTTGGGCATGCAGTTTTGCAGTTGCACAAACCAGCCAACAGTGGTTGTACAGAAGTGAGCTTTGGGTCTTGGAGATGGTAACCACAGCTCTGTGGTGTGGGGCTCACAAAGGGAATACAGCTCTGCCTTTGGCGCACTGTCATACGCCGATGCCTGGCCCTGGTCAAAGTAGAGCACTGAGACAATGCCAAATGGCAGCTTGAGACTTGCATGAAAATAATACAAGTGCTGGTCATTCAAGAGTGATGAAAAGTGGCTTTCCAGCTAAACCGACGAGATGGCTGAATTGCTCGAGTAGAACATTTGTAGCGAAGGCACCTGCAGGAGGTAGAAACGCAAAGCTTTTGAGCGTGTGCAGCAATGCAAACCACTGCAATGACTATCATAGCTGGGCTCAGTCATCCCGTTTTGCCTGTCTGTGGAGGTGGCCCTATGAGGGAACCACTGCAGCTATGATTTATTTTAGCAAAACAGCCATGGCATCATCATTTTTTGGGAGTTGCAGCATGACAAGGACAATAAAGCCAAATGGTCTATTGTGTTCACCTCTGAGTCAAGCTCTCGAAGAGCTCCTCACCTACATCAGCTTTGGCTAGCTGCAAGTCACTGTTTTATCACCACAATAGTAGTTTCATAAACAGTTGTGGACTGGGCAGGAACGACTGCCTTTAATGAACATGAGATGGAATGATGATATAAACTCAATCACAAGAACACTACAGTATTTACTCACATAATTTGTGCACTTTCTTTCACGAATATATGGCTTTACATAAAGAATGTGCGAATTACACAGATTTCAAGAAGAAATCTAAAATAATGCGTAAATGGGCATGATGCCAGCTATATGTTAAAGAAACCAAAATCTCTGCCTCAAAAGTCATAATAATCATTGTGGACACTGTCAGGAGCCCCTCGAAATGTAATTAATAATGGGAGTGCCATTCGCATTAAAGTGGTTGTGGCACCACAGTTATCATTACTTTCGGCAGACTCTATGCCAAGGAGTTTGCATTTTGCCATATAGATATTGTAGACCATTGCTATCTAACAACCGTGGTGAGCTTATCGCAACAACTAGACTACTGAAACAAAACAAGGAGTTTTATTGGAGTGTGGCGTCACAGGCGGAGAAGCGCGGCTGGTACAACAAAGCAAACGGATCTGGGGCTGCTACACCCTCGCACACCTCCAATGCAGTTACAACTCTGATTGTATGAGATTATAGCATGGTGCATTGTGTGCATGCTTTCTCATGTCAGAAAAGAGGGCAGAGGAAGACGCGAGGAGTGCGAAATATGCAAGTATCTTTTTTTTTTTTTTTGTAAAGTTTGTGGAAGATGAGGGGTGTGTAAATTATGCGAGGGCATAAATTATGCAAGCAAATATGGTATTATAATGGAACTGGTGACCACATATGCAGTGGAAACATATGAGAAGGTTAGCCCCGTCTTATATTCCTTCAGGTTAAGCTGTCACCAACCAAAATTTAAAGGACACCTCAACACCTTTCAATGTTATCGTAAAATCACCATACTATTCAACTTTGTTGTTTCACAAACCTCCTGACATTTTTCTAAACAGCCAAGTATAAACGGAGTTATCCCAAAAAACAAGTTCCTTGCAGTACTTTCGTCACTACGAGCAGGCAGGAAGCTACAGAGGGGCACGTGGCAAGGGAGTGATATCTGCCCCTCTGTAGAAAAACCGGAACACACTTCTAGTTCAGACAAGCATTGTGCTGCACCTCAAAGAGCTGCGATACCTACACAATGCAGCACGAGGCCTGAGAGTGTTCATTAGTGTGCCATTCGATGGATCATTTGATGGCTGTTGTACCTGCTTGCTGCATAGTCGTCGATATTAGCAAGGTCAAACCATGAGCTTTTCAACAGTTTTTCTTTTTAATACAAATTTTTAAACTGCAATTCCTTACTACATGCACAGCAATAATATTTTGTTCACATGTTCACAGGAACCTTAACTACAGCTCAGCTCAGCAGCTTTTTCCAACAATATTAAAAAAAGTGTTGCAGAGCTCATTTAACATATGACTGACGATTGATTTCTGGGGCTTTGTGTCCCAAAACTGCAATTATGAGAGGTGCCATAATAAAGGGCTCTGGAAAATTAAAACACCTAGGGTTCTTTGACGTGCACTGGCATTGCACAGTACACGGGCCTCAACATTTCCTTACATACGAGTCCCAACATTTTGGAACCACTGTGGACACGAACAACAGTGGCATCCTTCAGAATTTCGTTATGGTCATAAGTCACTTGTACTAGCCCTTTTCCCGTTGCCACAGCACAAGGCAAATTCATGACGGGCTGCACAACACACATGTGGACAAGAGAGGTAGACACCATGAGCGCAAACTCACAACTGGTTTATTACAAACAATGAAATGACTGATATATTCATTAAATCAGGCATCCCCTGGCAGTGGCATAGGAAAGTTATACAGAAACAACTATAATAACTTAACAACTATGATAACTGAAACACATAACAGCAATAATAAGCACATTTTGTTGTTTGTAATAAACCAGCTAAGAGTTTGTGCTTGTGGTATCTCCATGTCTTGTCCATGCGTGTGTTGATTTCTGAGGTTTGACATCCCCAAACCATGATTGGATTATGAGAGACGCCGTATTGGAGGGCTCTGGAAATTTCGACCACTTGGGGTTCTTTAAAGTGCACTGACATCACACAGTACATGGGACACAACATTTTGCCTCCATAGAAATGCAGCCGCGGTGGCCGGAATTCGATCCCACAACCCTCTAACCAGCGCCGAGTACCATAGCCACTAGACCACCATGGTGGGACGCTATGTGCGTGTTGCACGGCCTGTCATGAATAAGTACGAACTCGTCCAACTGCAGGTAATTTTGCACAGGGCAAACTAAGACACAGCTTCAGTTACGTGCATACAACAGAGCTTGGCACGAATTCAGACAAAGACATGCCTGAGTGACAACTTTTGTGGTAGGTCATCTGGTGATTTGTTGTAAAACAGACAATGCGAGTGATACAGCAGTTGAAGGCTACAAATTAGTTCCGACGTGGTTTTCTTTAAAGCGCACCTGAACCATTGTTTGCAAGATATTTTGGATGCCACCTTTCTGTAATGCAACTGCAGCAGCTATAAGGATCAACCGAGCAACCTTATCTACTAGAAAAAAAATTGACGGCAGATCTACGAGGTGAATGATGATGAGATTGGGCGAAGCTCCTGGAAGTAATCATCGGTTAAACCGTGAAATTTCTTCCGTTAATTCGCCCGATAAAATTGACGTGAAACGATTGATAAAATGTTTTATCAAACTTTTATTGCTGGTTTCCGTTTGTCCTTTCATTATGACCGCTTTGTGGTCGGTGAAATGTAGCTAAGTGGTTCTTGCACTGGTTGCAGATGGGTTTGCCTTTGAACGCTTCTCCAACGCGAGCAGTCGGTATTTCTCACTCAGAACTCGCTAGAGACGCTGCCTGCGCCACGTGTCTCTCGCGTTTGCCGGGGCAGTGCCGTGGCACAGGAGAAATCTCACCAGGCACTACCTTGGAGGTAAACAATGGCTGCTAATGGGAATGAGAGACCAAGAAGTCGGCTTTTAGCTAACACTTACACTGCTCCTCTACTAACGTTTCCTACTGGAACATGCCAATGGCTGCTAATGGGGAATGAGAGACAGAGAATTCGGCTTTAGTTAACGCGCAACGCTGCGAATTTTTATTGTTCAACACGCACAGGAGAAATCTCCCACCGGCACCACCTTGGAGGTCAAAGCGTAGACTGGTTACGCACTACGACTACGACGAGGGACGAACGGGTGCCGCCTTAAGGAGCTTCGCCCCTAAAACAATGTTTGCCACAATGCCACTACAGTGTGTCATTCCTGCATGCCAACTTAATGAAACAGCAGTTCTGAAAGCCACTATTAATGATAGTTCATTTTCAGGGAGACTGCATACTGCGATGTTTATGCTAGAGCGCAACCGTAACCCCATTATACAACCACTAAAGAATTCATTTCACGTTTCACCATTACCTTGTAGGTGCAGAGTGCCGGGTTAAATGCAGGAAGAGCGTCAAAAAACACTGATAGGGAAGAAAAGTATGAACATAACATACAAAAGATTGCAGCAACTCCTTTTTGGCCTGTTATTGCTTCAACACTGCTTTCTCAAAAAGTTGTGCTTCTGCACCTCTGCAACCATGCGATAACAAATGTGGGCCTCGTGGCCCTGCCATATGCACCACGAGCAATGACATTTAGTAAACATGTAGCCAAACAGCACCAACAACTTGTTTTCCGACAGTATAGAGGCAAAGGCAAGTGCAGACAAAAACAAGTGCACTTGCCTTTGCCAGACAGACGAGTGCACTTGCCACAGCATTGGCTCTAGCTGTTTTTCATAATTTTCCCTGATCTGTTTACATGCTTGGTCAAGTCCTTCATGCTCACGAAGCGGTATCAGCCATTTCCACCCAGTCCTATCCTGCCTCCGTAATTACCTTTCACAGGACAAAACGTCCATAGTCATGAGTGTATTATAGCTTTGATCATGCCACGACCTACTACAGCTGCAAACAAGTTTTAAAAGGGGTCCTGCAACACCTTTTGAACATAGCCTTAGAACGGTGCCAATCAATCGTGGAGACTCTTGCGACCGTGTGAGCCAAATATTAGTGCACAGCACGCAGCAGGGAATTCACAGTTTAATTTCAAATACAACTGGAATTGGTGTATTCATGGGAGGTTATCGCAGTTACTGCACCAGGATGGCCATTCCTGCTCTGGCGAGGGAGTATGTTACTGGCTATGGTCGCCTAGATCCGGCCACACCCAAGCCTCCTCCTGCAATTCAATCAACACACAGATTCTTTTTTTTTTTTTTTAATTCGGTGGAGAACTGCCTGGAACAGGGATTTGAACCACGGTCCTTATGCACGTGAGGTGGATACTTTACCTCTACGCCATCGCGCCACCGGGGCAGAAACTTGGAGGCTAACTAAGAGGGTTCAGCTTAAATTGAGGACGACACGGCAGAGCAATGGAACGGAAAATGGTAGGTGTAACATTAAGGGACAAGAAGAGAGTGGAGTGGGTTAGGGAACAAACGCGTGTTAAGGACATATTAATAGAAATTGAGTAGAAGAAATGGACGTGGGCGGGCCATTTAATAAAAAGACGAGAACCGATGGTCATTAAAGGTAACAGAGTGAATCGCTAGAGAAGGCAAGCGTGACAGGGGGTAACAGAAAGTTAGGTGGGCAGATGAGATCAAGAAGTTTGTGGGGAAGTTTGTGGAGAAGTCTGTGGGCACAGGACAGGGATAATTGCAGATCAATGGGAGAGGCCTTTGCCCTGCAGTGGGCATAGACAGGCTGATGATGATGATAATGACAGCCGGAAATCACTTGCTCTCCTTTAAAAAATGACGCCACAAGTAGCACCAACTATGTCGCTTTTGTTTTGTTGTTTTGAAAGAAACATACATATGTCCCCTCTTTTGTTGAACTCAACAAACAAGTAAAGCATTATTGAGGACATTTCTGCAATTATAGAATCACTAATGCTAGTTCCACTTCGAGCGATGGAGTCAATGTTCCTTGTGACGTTACACGTGGAAAGAAGAGCAGGCTGTTTCCTGCCCTACTTGAAACCAGGCTGCGAATACCCCAGTGCTCATAGCGCACTAAAATCTGACTCGTGTTCACAGAAGCTTACATGACTGATGGGGACAGTTTTCAGACTATGCTTGCAGGGCCCCTTTAAAAGAAAGGAGATGGCTGTGATCTGGGTCAAGGCCCTCCCAAGTGATACCCGCAACCTTCAGGCAGGGATATGATGGAATGCAGCATACGCGATTGAGTACAATAATTAAAGAGACATTGGTCAGTAGGATATACACGCAGGTACAAAACTCAAACCCACAACTTTCAGAATTTCAACCACAAGAATCTCGGGCTCAAGCACCAATGTCAATAAGATAGCTAAGAACTCCTAGGAACTAATTCAGATGGACAGAGGTAATGCACAGCACAAGCACAACAGAGGTGGCCTTGGAAAGGAGAAATGTAGCAAGCTTTACAAAAAAAAAAAGCATACGAGGGTGGGACAGGCGTATTGGCACCTTCCAGAACAAATGACACACAAAGTGGCGACACTGCGACAAGGCTGAAGGCAAAGGAATTTGGTACCATTACAAGTTCTAGAAGGGTGTCCAATGTAACGTTTCAATAAACAGTGGCAGTTATGCTCCATATGCAAGATCTCAACGAAAAATCAATAAGCAGGAAAATATGTTTCTCACTTCTGACTTGACACATCCTGACATTTATCTGTGGATGTTTCACATGAGCACAGCCACTAGTACAACCACTAGTGAACTGCAAGTGAATCTGGATGTACAAGATCACTAGGACGCATGCAATGCTGCTTAAAACAAGCTACAGGCTATTGGCCTCGAGGGCCACCACTGGAAAGACTGGCGCTGCTGTTGCTGTGACGTAGTAAACGACATCACGTGATGCCTTCGCCGCCACCGGCAATACGCGCTGGCTTTCTTCACCAAGCCGGTTACTTTTCTTCTTGCTTTTGAGCATGAAGTACTGCTAGGTGCCACAGTACTTGATGTATTCAACTGAGCTGGGTGCAATTTTCACGTGTATATACCATGAAACGAAGCATCTTGGCTGAAGAAGCTGAGAATGGGGAAACAGCCAAGTGCTCATGCATTTTGAGCGTGCGGGAAGCATTCTGCGAAGTAGATTTTGCATACGGCGTTGGAGCTAAAATGTTCAGCAAGTACGGCATGAACTTTCTCGGACTGTAGGCGTTGGAACTAATGACGCATATTTGCACCTGTAGAGGAACTGTGTCTTGTTCCCGGAGCAACGGCATCTTAAACATAACAGGATGTTTTGATTCTGTCATTGGTCAAGATACTGTGCCCAACGATACATGCGTACACATGGCGGGACCGTATACACGAATTTAAGGTATTATTACCAGTGATAAATAAGCTTGTGATAAATCATTGTCCCGCGATGATACTGGCAAAAATGCTAAACCGCGCATGCTGCGATGAATGCTGCGATCAGAACTTTTATAGCAGCATGTGCCATATGGATACCTTTATAAATGGGCCATGTTGGTTTAATTAGCAATATCAAAACATCATATATCGTACGCCTGATTATGCACCTAAAACTAGGGCGAAAGAACCTCGCATCACTGTCAACGCAAATCGAAATGCCACTTACTGCCTGTGCACCGTTGGTGCAAGTGGACGGGACAGTAGCGAGTATTTGCGCTTAAATAAGTAGTTGTACACGGGATCTCTGCGTATTTCTAGCGATAGCTAACTACAGTTCTTGATCACTTTTTACGTGGTTGATTGATTTGCGGGGTTTTACGTCCCAAAACCAGCTATGATTATTAAAGACGCCGTAGTGGATGTCTCCGGAACTTTCGACCACCTGCGGTTCCTTAATGTCTACTGGCATCGCACAATACACATGCCCCAACATTTCTCCGAAATGCAGCTGCAGCAGCCGGGATTCGATCCCGCAACCTTCGGATCTGCAGTGGAGTGCGATAACCACTAGATCACCATGACAGGTTGCATTTTACGCGAGTGGCCTCATCACTTTCGTCGTGCATAGCACCGCATGCACACCTTCCAACAAACGCGGACGATGTGGCAATACCACTTGTTCGCTCGAAAAATACTTTGCTGACCTGTACAACAGGTTCTTCCGCAGCTAAGACACACACAGGCAATGCTTGCAACACGAAAAAACCGTGTCTGAACGAGCTGCAACATTGTGGACATCGTACAATACGTGGCCGGTATCACGTGATGTCGTTTCCTACGTCATGGAGACCTTCTGACAGATGGTGCCACGGCATGCCCTCGAGGCCAATAGTAGACACTTCTACCTCCACACACCACACATACCTCTGCTTGCACTGCAACAGGAAACAGCAAGATCACTGCAAAATAAATGCCCCATTCATGTTCTTTCTGCAACGTTGCAAATCAGTGCTAGACAGACAGAAATGGGCCCTCAGAATCTTGACTAACATTGACAATGGAAACACTCATTTACTAGGTCACATTTCCAGGTGCATTGCCATTAGCAACAGCATCTGCCAATGCTGCCAGCTCTTGTAAAAAGGTGTAAACATATGTGCTTCAGAACAAATCAGTGCCCCTTACCTCCAAAAAAGGCATCTTCAGGTGCTAAAATTGAAAAGTGGCAGACTACTACTACTCCTACATGGGCACGGCAAAGCTCTAGGGCGAGAAAACAAGTACGGTCATTATTGATGAGCCAATCCGCTCGCAGGAAGTGTAGTGAAATACATCGAAATGAAGCTTGCGCGATGAACGCCCACAAGCAACATGTCAAGATTGTCATGAACCTAGGACGTATGAGCAGGCGCTTTCAGTACCTATAACTCGCACAGAGCGTATTATGAACACGCAGACAAACCAAGCAAAACAAGTAGCACTCCTGGCGTGCTGGCGCCCTCGTCAAATCGCTGCGCAAATAACGCTTGCCTAGCAGGACTAAAGGGCAGGTCGCACTTATATTGCATATGTAAAAAAAAAAAAAAAAGAAACGTCACCTGTGGGTATCGACAAGCCATTCAAGCGGCAGAATTTCATGTAATATAGGCCACTTATGAAGCAACAAACCTGCACCTACCACTTCTTCAAGACGATTTTCTCCCATCGCGTTCCGGTCTGAGCCGCTATGAGCTTCTTCAAATCTCCGATAGTGTCGTCTTCGCTGTAGCATTTTGTTAAGGAGTGAATTGAATACATTTCCTTATATGAGCGTGACAGCAGGTCTCACTGCGCTTAACACACGTAAAACGAATGAACATGTATACGCGCACTCCTACAACGGGGCGCAAAAAAGGATACTTGCACTTTACCCGAACTTTCTTCCCCAGCCGGTCGTTGCACGTAATCTCAATCATTATGACTGATCGAGCCTACAAATCCGAATTTGTTTCAGCAGACCTGCTAAGCTGCAACCTCAACGTCGTCAGCCGTGTCTGTTATGCACAGTGTTGTTAGCGCCACAGTAGGAACGCGTCGAGTCTGGCTATTCCAGGGGCCGTTTTAGTATTTATAGGTCAGTTTTGTAGTGTATGGCTCAACCAGTGGACACATCGCTTTAATTTGAAATACGTGTGCCCTTTTCTGCAATTTGATTTAGTATGACTAAGGCAGTTATTCAGGCGCTATTCTTTGTAGCTAACTTAAAGAGTAAACAAATGTGCACTGCAAGATATCAGTAATAGTGCTTTACCTGATTTAATTTTCACGCAATGTTATCTTTTCTTGGAATAATGTACAGTATTTGCACAAGTCAAAACCAACAGCTGTTGGCAACAAACGCAGGTTGGTGTTACTCCGTCAGCCAATAACAAAAGCTAACAAAATCGACGTCATGAGACCATTTTAAAATGGCGTCACGTCTGGTACCTTCGGCCTTCAGTACCTCGAGAGCGTCTGCTGTTCTTGGATATATTCACTGGCGGAAGCGATGACGTGTCCAGCCGATATCAACAAAAATGTATCGAACCAACGCTTTTTCCCGCTGAAAAGCTTGCGGTTAAGCTCATTTCGCATGTGAGCCAGTTCTACCTATGAATTTTCACTGCCAACTGTGTTTAAACTCAGTTGGTGGCGCGCGCCAGGTTTTCACACTGCATATGAGTTGAGTTTTTCATGTTCCGCTCTAAAAAACGAGTAAAAAGCTTGTATATTCGTGCACTTATGATTTTTATCTTTGTGATTATCGCTTTATTTTGACAACACAGGAGGTGGAAAGTATGTTTGCAGCTGGTGTGCAGCCTCGCGGAGCAATGGTGGCTGGCGGAGAGAGTGGGAGGGGCTTCACTTGTATGATGTATCCGACTGTAGCGCTATCTACAAATCTTGAATGATGCGCTTTATTACTTTGTCCATAGATGGCGACACAAATGCACTCGCTTTCTGCTTTCGTACTCTTTCTGGAGCGATTCCTTCGTTTCGTCACGAAAGTTGATGGAAAAACGTTGCAGGGAGGGCCTGGGGGAAATGCACCGAAGAGAAAGGAGGTGCTGCTCATAGAGTTTGAGCCGAGCGTCTATGGGAAAAGCGAAGCATGCTAGATGTTAGCGCGCAGCCGCGAGACAGACAAGGCAGACGCTGTGACGTCATGGCCGTTGGCAACGAGGCTAGGAAAGGAGAGGAGGTCAGAACAGTCGGCCGCGAAGGGGGAGAGGACGCGTTCTCGCAAAACGCATTCGATTAGGGCCGCCTCCGCCGAGCTCTTATTGATCCCGCTGCTGCAAAGAACAGGATTTGGATAATTAACTGGATGATTGCTCCCTCCTCCTCCTTCGAAGGTCTCTCCCCTCTACGCTTGCATGCGCCTAAAAAGTAAAATAAATCCCCCCCTCCCATTTTATTTTTATTTATTTATTTTTTTCTCTCTCGGCAACTCGTCGTCGCCTAGCCTGTTCACTCTCCCCAAACCGCCTGTTCCCTCGCGGCCTGGCTGTTTCTTTAATAAAGGCAAAATCTATTCACCTCTGTTGAGCCCTTTATTCTGTTTTAATGACCGCTTTTCCGATAAACGTTTTCTGTGCTACGCGATTTCCTTCGCTTTACTTTTTTTAACGCACTCACAGCGTCTTTTTTTTTTCTTTTCATTTATTGTCTACCTCCTTGCCATCGTTTCCCCTCGATTCGTCTTTCATATCTCGCCATACACTCGTCCACCATAAACACATACCCCGCCATCTCGCGATTTCTTTTCCCCATCCTCTTCACTCGCACGTTCTCCAATTATAACCCACCGCCACCCAGTCACGTTTCTGCGTGAGTCTTTGCGGGTTTTACTCTTTTGAAGCTACGCGCGTACTACAACCGTGCGCGTCGAGGACGAGGAAGGTTGAGGTGTAAGGGGGGATGGGTGAACTTCTTTTCTTCTATCGAGTTTCTTGTCGCCGAAAGCGAGGAGAGAGAGCCCTTGGCTTTGCTCTGCTGGCTCATTGCGTTAGCCGCGGGGAGTCACGTTTATTTTTCGGATTGCGGTCGTTAAAGGCGAGCGCCGCTGATGAGGTTATTACAAAAAAGAAACCCGATCGGGTGTAATCACTGGAGAAGGCCGTCCCGGAGCTGTTGCGGCGGAACGCCTCGTCGCAGCGCCGAAGAGCGCGCGCACGCTCCGGAGCGACGCTGGGATTCGCCGCGCCGGATACTTGTTGAACTTCGGGGCGTCGCGATTCGCGCTCGCTCGCTTGAAACACGATGCCGTCAAGCGCGCGTGTTGTGAGCGGTGATGTACGGTAGGCCGGATTCGCGGAGAGCGCGCGTGACTCGAAACGCGCTTGGGCAGCGCACCTTTCCTCCCCTCTTTTAATCTTCGTTTCATCCGGAACTCGAATAGAGGAGGCCGAAAGTTAATTCGCTTCTCAGAGTGATGCGCAACGCTGCATGATTCGTGACGCGGAGAAGGCTTGCAATAGTTATTAATGCCACTGGCCGCCGTGAGAGCGATTTAACGAGCTGCTCCGCAGACATCCGTGCAGGATGTCTTTCGTTTACAAGGGAGGCTGCCGCATGTGTAAACTGGAACGGAGAAGAGGGACGATGGGTGCTGCGAACGGGGTAGTGCAGCATAAGATCACCGTTATTGTTGAAATCTACGAATAGCATTCGTCCATGCGTACTGTACGCGGCGCCTCGATCGCGCGGCATAATGCAAGGGTTTAACTCTCGCCGACAGCGTACACGACCCGTAAACGGGAGAGAACTTCTGACAAAATTATAACTCCCCACAACTATTTTCTTGCCTTGCGTATAAGCTTAAGCTTTTAGTCGTGTAATGAGATTTGTCGGGCCGCAAAGATTTATTTTTACCGCACTCTCGAACGTTCACATCGCCGCCATGCGGGATTCCGGCAGTCATTATCTTTTTCGTCGCGGCGTGAAACGAACCATCAACATTATTAGCCATCAGCAATAAAAACGATATTTTTACGATCCACAAATCGCTAAAGGTAATTAAATGCGGAACTTTTTAAAAATGTTCACTATCTTGCTGCTTTAACAAGGAGCGCCATTTTTTGCGGCGTTCGTCGTAGGAAGTTCACGCGCTGCCGTGTGTCATCGGCGCAACTACTTTCTGCAGAGGGTCCTTTAGAGTAGAAAAAGGGGTTCACTACAAAGGACTTTACATTCGACCCTCCGTCAGGGGTATAACACATATGAGAGTGCCCTGTGGTAGAGCATCTAAGGTCAGTATCTGTTTAATTGCGGTTGTGAGGCTCTAGCACGATGTACTCGAAGAGACGGGTAGCTTGCGAGTTGGTCCACAGCTAAGAGTTGGTGTAACTGAGACCACGGAGATTGCATACCTAAACTGACTGTGATCGACAGCGCGTATGGTGTGGTAGGAGACGTTGGTGGTGTTTCTGTTCATTCCAAACGGAAGTAGTTGATGGCCGACGACTGGCAACATCTATTAGAAAACAATGTCCGTCTGACGACTGTGTCCGCCAAAAATTCGACTGTACAGCCGGGTCAAACTGGAGAAACGGTCATAGGACGCGTTTTACAATCTTCCGCATGCAGATCGCGGGATCGGATCCCGGCTGCGGCGGCTGCATTTCGATGGAGGCGAAATGTTGAGGTCCGTGTACTGTGCGATGTCAGTGCACGTTAAAGAACCCCAGGTGGTCAAAATTTCCGGAGCCCTCCACTACGTCTCGGTTTTGGGACGTTAAACCCCACAAACCAATCAATCCGCATGCAGAAGACTACAGTTGGCCAGAACAACATCGTTGAAATAACTTCGTGTCACCATGCTTGGATGGCCTGCTGCTGTCATCAGCATGCACAATAATAACTCAGTCCTTCGCAGTGTGTCACTGTGCACGATCAGGGAATGATGGTGGGTCGGCGATGTGTGACTATTGGTATATACTTAACTGAAGCGCCCCTTGGCTGCCCGTCAGCTGTGTGCTATATAATTTCATTCCTTGAAAACAGTAAACATAATGAATCAAGCACTCGTGTCTTTAATACATTCTGCTGACTCGTGTTGAATATCGGCGCCATTAGACGATGCGTTGCGAGTCATGCAGCCGTCGGTAAGGTTGGTAATTGAAATGAAAGTGGCCCAACATTGGATCTCGTAGACGCGGCCAATGCGAGGCCAATGTGGACAGCTGTCATGCTTGGCACCATTTACGAAGCCTGATCCAGTCAATCCTTGACTGGTAATGCCGATTGCTATACCGGAGAAAGTTTCGCCGAGGAAATCACAGTTTCGCCGAAGGAATCCATGCGATAGCAACACACTGGAACAAGCACGGCACCATGCGCACACAGACATGACATCAAGTATGACGTGTTGTGCGTTGCGGCCTTGCTTGGAACACCCTTTTTGTCGTGCGGCATCGACACGGCGTCTGTATTTTTATCTCCAGCGCTGGTCAGTCCCTTGTTGAAGCTCCCCACACTGCTCAGCCTCGTTGGCTTGCATCGGCACGGCGTCTTTCACCTTTCTTGCATTTTCTCAGCCGCTTTGTGTTGTTCCGCCAGTACAACGGATTTACATGGTTCACATATCGTATTCACATTCTGCAGGCTTGGATATGTAGTCTACACTGGTTAAGCCACTCGGCTTCGGTGTGTAATGGTTCAAGCCCGCCAACGTTCTTTTGTTTCATTCGAATTTAGTTAGTTTTCATTACACATTACATATTTTAATAGCGATGTGACTTACGTGACGTCATTCGAAAAAAAAAACAAAAACTAAGAGGCAGTGTCCCTCCCTTTCCCCTTCCTATATGGAATCTGCTGAAACAGCGGATTACCTGCGATTTTCTGTGATTTTTCCCCACCCCCACGGCACAATCTTTCTTTCTTTCTTGCCTTTCTTTTAATAACTATCACTTAGCAGTTGGCTGAGCGCAAGAGCGGGTAGAGTGCAGAGGCTTATCTCGGAGGCAGGGGGCGGCGGGGTTGCACACACCCTTGTTTTTCTAAAGGCATCCCCTAATTTGTAAAAAAAAAAAAAAATCAAAATATCTGCCGCTTCAAACTCCCTTTGAGAGTTCAGACACCAACCCTAAATTCACTTCCTATGGAAACCCCTGGTCGAGTGCGGTATATGTATAGTGGGCCGAGGGCAAGGCAGCGGTTCGCCATGCACTCATGAACTTCTCTCGTCCTTTCTTGGCCTCCGCATAATCCCTATCACGTTGCAGCGGGTTTAGGGCAAGCCTGAATCGAATTGAATTGAACCTGCGTGCATATACTATTCAGGCTAACAAAACAGAAAAGAAACAGATGATGCAGTTCCTCATTAAAACATATATAGCATGTATATGCTTATTGCCGGACGGAGTTCACTCAAGTGTTACGAAGGCTATTAACGAAATTCTTAGCTTAGGCGAATTGTCACGAAATTTCTCCACAAGAATGTGAACAAAATTTCACGATGCAGCGTAATATGGTAAGACTGACGAATATAGCAGTGCTGACGGTATATACGC
The DNA here is from genome assembly GCA_013339685.2 of Hyalomma asiaticum. Lineage (NCBI taxonomy): Eukaryota > Metazoa > Arthropoda > Arachnida > Ixodida > Ixodidae > Hyalomma > Hyalomma asiaticum. The sequence goes on from CM023481.1 coordinate 126,642,451, forward strand.
TGTTGCGCTCAAGCGGGCATGAGACATTCTGCAGGCCGCAGTTCGAAATCGGATCCAATGTCGTCAAAGAGTCGTAGAAAAGAGAATATTAACTCTCTTATTGCGCACAAATTCATGCACGATAATTGGCACGAGGCGAATAACTTGCAGCTACAGTCTACTGACGCGATATAGAAACTACGTGACTGCGACTTGAGCACGGTAGTATATCAATCTCAGCGTTTGAAAAAAAAAAAAAAAAACTGTGACGCGCGAAAATGAACCTTAAAATAAAGTGTTCCCTCAGACAACGTATACCACATAGACAGGAAAGAAAAAAGCCGAATGACGTCCACCGCTCAACTTATTGCATCCGCCGACACGTCTGTCCCCCGGGGCTTAATTGAACGACGCCTCGTTCAAAGACGGCGGAACAAAACAGGAATGAAAACCGTTCCTACAGCTCAGCCGGTGCTTGAACCATTTCACCGCACCAAAATAATAATAACAATAATAAAAAAGAAAGAAAAAAAAGAACGGTGATACACGCTTATGGTCTGCACTTGTATCTGCAAGAAAAGTCGCCGTTAGCCGTGAACAGTCCCCTTTCGTCGTCGTGATCAGCCTTTTACTTATGCCCACTGCAGGACGAAGGCCTCTTCCGACGACACTTATTCTGACTTTTTCTGCACGGGTTTTTTTTGCCCGTCCCTCCCCCTCTTACCACAAGAATTTTACTTTCTGTCGTGCACAGCCGCGCTTTTATTCTCTTGGTATCCATTCGGTCGTTATAATTGAATATCGGTTATCTGTCCTCATTATGTGATCAGCTCAGGTCGAATTTTCTCCTTTAATGTCGACTGGAATATCAGCAACACCTGCCTGTTCTGTGATTCAATCTACCGTCTTCCTATTTCTTAATACTACGTCTGTCATTTTTCGTTCCATCGACCGTTGTGTGGCCCTTAACTCCCTTTCGAGTTTTATGGTTAGTCTTTCCGTTTAAGCTCTAACTTAATGCGGGCAAAATGAATGGGTCGCTTACTTTCCACTTGAAAAATAGCGGCAAGTTGCTGGCCATGAGTCTGAAATGCCTACCATAGGCACACCAAACCCATTCTTATTCTTCGGTGAATTTATTTATTGTGGTTAGACTCCTCTGTTATTAGTGTACGAATAGGCGTATACATGTGTATCTACTCTTTCACAGGTTCTGGAGTCTGCCTGGTTGCCGGTCGCGAACTTTGCCTTTTCCCCTGGCCGCCTAACACTATCTTTGATTTCTGCACGTTCATCTTTGATTCTACTTTAACGCTTTATCGGTTTAGATCTTCAATCATATTCTGAAGTTCCTCTCCGTCATTGCTGAAAAGCACGAGAGAGTCCTCAAAGTTAATCTTTATTCTTATATCTTCCCAATCTATATTTTTAATAGCTCTTCTAAATATTCAGCGACCCGTGCTTGCCACTTTCTCGATCGGGATTTTTCTGCTTTTCTTGGGTAGAAGATGCGGTGTCTATGGAATCTTTGTCGATGTGGGCTAAGGTACCTACCCGTGTTTCGATTATTCCTTGTTAGGGTAATGCCTCCAGAATTGCTGGTATTCTTACCGAGGCGAAATCCTCTTCGTAGTCTATGAAAGCCATATAGAGAGGTCCGTTATATTCAGCAGATTTCTCAATTATTCATTCGATCACATGAGGGTGATCTATTGCATAACACCCTTTCCTGAAGCCGGCTTGCTCTCTTGGTTGACTAAAGTCAAGCGTTTCTCTTATCCTATTCGAGATTACTTTTGCGAGTATTTTGTATGATACTAAAGCTATAGGTTGATCGGTCTATATAGTCGTCGAAGTCTATTACGTCTCTCTTCTTACGTCTCCTTCCTGTGTATCTGGATCGTAGCCGAGGGGGGAGGGGGGGATGCCCTAGGGGCCCGGGCCCCTCCCAAAATGTCGGTTGGGGGTAGTGTCAATAACATAGTGTAGTGCTTATATCATAAAATTGAAGCCTATTCAAACGTTGCATTTAAAAAGTCCCTTAAAGGGACTGTCTACCGTCCTTCATCGCTCTCCCGTTTTTTGGCTCAACAGAAAGCGTACCTTTCGAAGTGTCCCAGCGTGCAGTGGTTTCTCCAGAATCTCAATAGAAATTATTGAAACACAATTTTTTTCATCCACGAAGTCGCTCCCTTCCCAGTGTAGGCATGCCAGCAACACTGGGTACCGCGCATGATGCGTCGTCGTCTCCCTGGAAACCCTTTCTGGCGCGGGAGGCATCTCAACGCGAACCGGCTTCAAGGTCGGCATTCCAGAGGCGACGATGAGGAGGAGAGGCGAGGGAAAGTCGGCGCGCGGGGGTGCGTCTCGGACATGCAGCGCCGCATGCATGACAAGCGCAGTACTACGCGCCTCCGCAGGCAGACGAATTCGAAGGCAGCGCCACATGCGCCACCCCGAAAGCAGCGAAAAAAAGAACAAATTGCTCTTGCACGCTATAACAAGGTGTCTCACAGGGTGAAGTACGCATGTAAGACATACATAATAGTTTTTCAGCAGAGTATGCATACCTGCGTGGGCTGGTTCTCGTACACTTGGAAAATGACGAACACGCTGTTGGGTGTCGCTAGCGGCGTTTTTTGCACCACTTTCAGAGCGAGATTAAAAACATAATTCCTTTTTTGTGGGGTGAAAGCGTGCTCGTTCCCGTAAATGTGACGCACGATCTGCCCAATTTTACCACAATCTTAAAAAATTTTCTGAGCGGTAGACAGTCCCTTTAATGTACATACTGCGATTTTTGCCTAATATAAATAATGAATATAGATGTTTTTCTCAACCTTGTCAAGCATTTCAGCAAGTGGGCTCCCCGCGAAAAAAAATCCTGGCTACGGGCCTGTTGTGTATACTATATACTGGCACGCTAGTTTTGAGGCGTGGTGTGTAGACTGTTGCGAGCTTCCTAAATATGCGATCTTCAGCGTCTTTAATAAAGTCGGTTGTTATTCCGTCTTTTCCTGCCGCTTTTCCGCGGGATATGATTTGTGCTGCTCTCCTGGACCTCGTGTGTATTTACGCGGGGAACCTCGGTGTCCTTTTCGTCGTTGGTTATGCTCGTGGCAGCACGAGTGTTGCTTGAACTGTAGAGTTTTGAATAGAAGTCCTCGACCACCTTCATTATGTGTTTGAAATCACTAATGATACTGCCCTACCTGAGTTTCACTGCATACATTATGGTTCTTCCCATACCGAGTTTCCTTTATAGTTGATTTGATGCTGCCGCCCTTAATAACTGCTGCTTCTATCTCATTTGACGTTGTAAGTTCTTATATTAGCGACCTTGCTTTCCGTAATTAGCTCTGACAGCTCAGAGCTATTTTGTACACCTTGAGTTAGTTGTTTTTATCTGTTGCCGTTTCCTTATTAAACGTTTAGCGGTTCCAGAGCGCTTATACTTTCTTCGCCTTGCATCTGACTTTAGTTGCTGCTCCGGAAATAAGGCCACTTCCGTTTTCGTTCATATCCTCAATGCCGTCATTCTTGTCCTTGTGCTATACAGTCCTTGTCCTCAAGCGTCATCCTAAATTCTCACGATTTTGCTGTGATAGCGCCTAGGTTGGCCTGCTGGCTGAGGGTTATCTTTGTTCGCACCAGTCTGTTAAGAAAGAACCTCTAACGAACGGAAAGAGAATAAACTTCAGACGTGTATTTCTCGTTATCTTTCGCATAGTAGTAAGTTCGATGACTAAGCTCGAACTTCCTTTTTCGCTGGGCGTGAGAACCTCGGTCGGTACGTCTATATGACATTCAATATACTTGAAAGTAGTTTATCGCCTTCGGGCCGTTTCGGAGCACGCAAATGATTCGAAACCTACTATAGGCTGGCGTCACTTTCCTTAGGAGGCAATGCGATTTCTCTTTATCGATATAATAATCAAATGACCTTGAGGTCACGCTGTCAAGTGTCATTACGTAGCATTGAGCTGTTGCGGTATAACTTCAAGGTGGCGTCAGCACCCTTCTCCTGTCATTGGGGCCCTTTTTGTTTAATTGTTTGTTTGCTTGCTTACAAAGCCGCCTCCTTGCTGTCATAATAGTATAATTTACACGTGTAACTAACTCCACATTATAAATGTGCCTATTTTGATTTTGGAATACGAATCCGCGTCACTTGATTCATATACGAATTCAAGTTTGAAATGTTCAAGGGCATCGAATATTTGTTGATTACGTATGTATAAGAGATGAAAACACTTATAGGAGTCTGATGGGACACAGAGTGATTGATGCGAAAGACGTTCCGAATGATCCTGTTGCACGACGGTTGCGTAACTAGCTCAACAGGAGCTGAGTTCACAAAGGCTTTTATGAGCGCGTGTTTTTTTTTTTTTTCTGCTGATTTGTCAGTGGTATTCGTTAGTTATGTGCTGGTTGCCACTTTTGGGTAGTTTTTATATCTCACGCGTTTAACGTGAGAACGTTTTGTGAATACGGGACAAGGCACTGTGCGTGACTCACTAACAAGGCGCCAGTACATTTTTCAAAATGGACAAATATACTTATCGTAAACTTGAACGCAGTAGTTGGTTTTAAATGTTAGACTAATTTCTCATACATCAATCAATACTTTTCTCACACCCCAATGAGTTTCTCTAATTTAATAAAAATAGTGCCTCTTTTATTCAGCCCCATGTAGGATTTTGAATATTATTTTGGCAGCCTCAACGTGCTTTCATGCGATGTGCCCTGCTGCTGTGTCACACTTGTCTATTAAGCGAATACGACACTGTACGCGTGCGTCAGGTAACATCTTGTTTCCTTCTTTAGTAACTGTCATTGTCAAGGTACCCCAGATAATTGAAGATGGTCGTTACCAGCTACAAGCTGCTCACTGTTACTCGCGCGTGCAATCGTAATGGTATCAGAAATAACAGTATACGTAAACAAGCCTCATTTCTTTGTCTTCAAGTAACTACGGTTGACCTTTGTGACTTTTCAGAAATTCGCAAACAAGTCGGCGAAAAAAGAACGATAAAAAAACCCCAACAAACCATCGTTACGATCACTTGATACGCACCAAAACTGGCATGGAAGGCTACGAATGTATGACTTAAATGACATGATTATCAGTTACGTCAAGATTAACGACACTAACATTACGTGTGGCTCATACCCGAGAGAGAGAGAGAGAGAGAGAGCTCTTTATTGAACAGCAGAGAATTTAGCCGGCGTTGAAATATCGCTGACATGCTACTCTGCGTGGGGAGGGAGTTTAGGGAGAGAAAGACGAGTAGAAAGAAGTACAAGATATAGCGAAAAAGAAAAGAGAAAGAAAAATTGGGCTTTGTGTCTCTGACTGTGATGCCTAATTGCGTCCAATGATATTTCACGTTTGCACCAACCCGCAGTGATGTGATAGGATGTGTTGCATGATGGGTGAGTGATGGTGACGACGGAGATAAAGTTAGTCTATCGAGTTGGCCTATACTGTTTAAATATGTAAATAAAAAGTCCATCGCACGTCTCTGTTGTGTGGGGCAAGCTAAGGGGCCTAAAACACACTGAGGTGATAAAGGGAGCTGCGTAAGTGATTGCATGCAATGTTCATAGAGCGCACGCTCATCATTGTACTCAAACAATGATGCTCGGCACTCAAACAAAATATGCTCCACGGTTTCAGTAGAGCCACAGTTGCTGCAGTGTGGGCTTGTCTCCTGATGGAAGCGGTACCGTAAGTCGTTGGAATATGCAATGTTCAGCCGTAGTCGATGATACAATGTTTCCAGATGCCGAGGGATGTTGGAGTGTAGTTTTGATTTGAGATCTGGGTCGACTGAGTATAAGAAAGGGTGATGATGTGTCGGTAACTTCCATAGCCGGTTCCTTTCTTCGTAGGCGAATCGTTTAGCCATTTGGGAAGCATCAGATTTGGTGAAATAGATTCGCTTATAGTTTTGATATCGCAGACCGTTACGTGCTGCTTCGTCGGCTTTTTCGTTGGGCAGAATGCTGCAGTGAGCTGGTATCCACTAAAATGTAATGCAGTGTCCAGCGGTAAAAGCCAGGTGATGTAAATAGGCAATGACGGCAGAAACGGGTTGATTAGTTTTCTTCAGGGGGTTGTGCAATGTTTGCAGCGCTCCTTTGGAGTCGATAAAAATTGCCCATCGACCGGGCTTTTGGCGCACGATATACAGGATAGCTTCCTTAATGCCGTGAAGTTCCGCTGTTTTTGAAGATGTTTTCCGCTGCAGCCAATAGGAACGCATTTCTCTTGTTGAAGGAACATAAAGGCCACAGGAAGAAGCCTCTCGAGTCGTTGAAGCATCAGTGTAAATATGCGTGTGATGGGGATATTTCTCGGCTAAGTAGAGGAGAGTAGCTTGCAACAGCGCGACCTGTGGCAGGCGCCTCTTTGCTTCGTTTATGCCAGGTACAAACCGGATAATATTTAGCGGCGAAAGTGTCCAGGGAGGAAAGATGGCAGGCAGTAGGCGCTGTGGTTGGTTAATAGAAGGGAGTTTCAGCATTTGCACAGCTTCACCAAAGCCAGACTTACTGTAGGTTATGTGGGCGCGATACAAAAGATGTTTTTTTCCCTTGGAGGGCATGTCGAAGATGTGTCCGCATGGTTTCTTGAGTGGTAAGGATCTCTAACGAGAGACAGCCCGCCTCCGCTACTGTTCCAGAGGCTGATGACCCTTGCGAGAGGCCCAGACAGATTCTCAGGCAGTTGTTTCGCGCAGCTTCCAGAGACTTCTTATTCGCTGGTGATAATTTGTGGAGTAGCGGTATAGGCAATAGCGCAGTGTGCCTTCAACGTAGGCTTTTTCAAGCAGAACCGTTGAGCGGCAGTTGCAGCCCCATCTTGTTCCCGCCATGAACTTGAATACTTGAGATGCTGCAGCTATTCTTGCTCTTAGTTTCTTCGCCTGAGGTGACCAAGAGAGATTTCGGTCTACCACAACTCCAAGGCATTGTTGAGAGCGCACATATGCCAGTGGCCGTCCGCCGAGAAGGAGCGGATATTTGGTCATTTTCTTTCTCGTAAAAGTCATGGCAGTACTCTTTGCTGGCGAAAGATGAAGACCCCGGAGAGCCAAATATTTCGACAGCTTTAGTAATGCCTTTTGAAGCCGTTGTTGGGTTATATAGCGCGAACTTGCGCTCCAGATGCATATGTCATCGGCGTAAATGGTGATGTGTACTCCTCGCGGCAGGTTCCTTGTGATATGTATCAAGGTAAGGTTGAATAAGAGCGGGCTAAGCACAGAACCTCGGGTATACGCCCTTCTCCACAGTGTAAGATAGCGTAGGGCAATGCGGAGTAGCCATAAATATTTTCCGCTCTTTTAAATAGCTGTCCTACCTCCATAGCCAAGACTGGCCATGGCTGTGAGAATGACATGGTGAAAAACAGAATCAAAGCCGCCTTGATGTCAAGGAAGACAGCTGTTGGGATGTGCCCAGCACGAAGGTGCTCTTCAAGGGAAGAGACGAGGACGATGACACTGTCGATGGCGGACCTGTTTCGACGGAATCCGTTCATTTTCTCAGGAAACGCATTACGGCTTTCGAGAAACCATGTCATTCTTTTATATATCATGCGTTCCATGAGCTTGCCTACACAGCTCAGTAGGGCGATGGGTCGGTAAGATGCATAGCTTGTTGGCTGCTTACCGGGTTTCAAAATTGACACAATTTTCGCCAGCTTCCATTCCTTTGGAACTTCGCCAGATGTCCACGAAGAATTATAATATTCTAGTAGTATGTGGGAAGTGTAAGGCAGCTTTGCGATGGCTTCATAGCTTATTTCATCATGCCCCGGAGATGTGCGCCTGTTTGTTTCGGCGATAGCGGTGGTCAACTCCTCAATCGTGAAGGGTAGGTCCAACGCTGGTACTGCCCCCTGCTGCATGCGAAGCTGATCTGTCGTGGAGGAAGTCGAAGGCTTTGAGGCCGCTGATAATAGCATGCAGTATTGTTCAGCGATTTCTTTTGGGGGCTTTTGTTCGTGAAGGGAGAGTGCGGTGAAAGAGTGAAGCTGTTGGAGTGGCGTACGCATGACTCTAATGATCCGCCAAATCTTAGCTACAGGTTGACGAACATCCAGCGTGAAACAGAAGTCGCGCCAACTCTGCCGATCACGTTTATCCAGGTATCGTCGGATATGACGCTGTGTTCGTCGACAGGCACGAAGGTCTTCTAGGCATTTTGTGCGTAGGGCTTTCCTTTCAGCTCTCCTGCGAATATGTGGATATATGAGCCACAGGCAGAAAGAAAAAAAGAGAGAAAGAAAGAAAGAAAGAAAGAAAGAAAGAAAGAAAGAAAGAAAGAACCCCCATTGAATATACGGGTATCCGCCACACGTCACTGAACAGACCTAGAAAGAGATATAAAGAAGATGTGTTTGGCATTCACGTAGATCGTGCGTTCAGGAACAGCCCAAGGTCTCACATGGTAGCCCCTGAAACATCACTTGAAGGGACACTGAAGCGGTTTTAAATTTTCGAATTTAATGAAAATTCGGAATCTGCGACCTCGTATAACATGCCTACGATGGTTTTTTCCGCGATATTTAATTAAACAACAGTTATATGAGCGCCCAAACTTGGTCCGAGGGAACGCCCCAAGGCGAGCGCGGAGAGTAGGTGAGGAGGATGATAGAGAGTGAAACGCGGAGCAGTGACGTCATTTTGAGGGCGAGCAGGGTATAGCCTGCATTGGTTTGCGGCTTTCGTTTGCGCACATCGCAGTGTCAGTAGAGAAGCTTGTGTTGGTTTCTGGGCACCGCACTGCTTTGTTGTCATGTATGGATATTTTTCCAGTATCAAGTTCCCCGAGTATGCTACAGTATTGCCTTTGCTGCGGCCTATGTACAGATTTGACGAAGTCGACTTGCCATACCGAGCTTCTGTGCGTCCTTCAGCTGCGACATCTACGTTTGCGGAGCAGTAGCATTTCACAAATTCTCTCAAGATTAGATTCACAAATTCTCAGATTCACAGATTCATTTCACAAATTCTCTCAAGCAGGTCATTGCTGATAGGAAAGAGAGAAACTTCAGTCCTACAAGAGCAAGTGTGCTATATGTTCGAGGCGCTTCCTAGAGAGCGACTACGTACAAAAACCGTCTCGAATATAATCGGCACGTTCGTTTATATAGATTCATTAAGTTGTTTCTAATATAAACGAGTCCTCGACCCCTTCCCTTTCGTTATACATACATACATATATATATATATATATATATATATATATATATATATATATATATATATATATATATATATATATATATATATATAATCACAACCGTAATCCCTTCTAGTTGAACAGAGTGGTGTCAGAAGCACACCACTTCCGCAAATGCGGTGTCCTGTACCAAACCATTCGCGAGGTCGAGAACCGCAGCACAAAAATACAGGGACACCAGTTATATTGTTTGTTTTTTCGCATAAAAGGGACGGGCTTCTCTTATTGGTCGTAACATTGAGGAAGTCAAGAACTAGTCACACATAATGACGCACAACATGAAAATTTCAGCATTAATCATGTTGAAAATGTACCCGCTGAGTTTTTGCCGGATTGAAAACAGCATTGGTCGCACCGTCTACCTAGCTGTGCCCGCGTCATATTCATGGGTTGTCAGCGAGGCCTTCATGACGGCGCGCTGTGCTTGTCGCACGTGAAGGGGTGCTCTTATTTAATTATGTTCGTGCGAAACGAAAGGGAGTCATGAAAAGTTGCTTATGTTGTAGTTCTTGTCGAGAATGCGAGGTCTTGCGAGTGTATGTACTACATGATGAGCGCTGTACATGGGCAGTACCTACACGCCGCCTCGATCGGATGCTTCACTGCACATTTCTTGATTTGCGGTGCACATGCTCGAACACACGGCACTGCAAGTGGACCGGTGTGGATACCAGCCGATCGTGATCCGTGTATCGCAGTACGGCTAGTCGACTGCGATAGTAGCCTGTCGTCTGCACCGTTTGAATGCAGGCGACCGCATGTAATTGTACCACAAACTCATCGTAATTGCTAGAGTTAGCCATAATAATAGCGATATGCTTACATACCGCAAGAAAAAGAACTGATAAAACACGCACGGCCGGTCGGCGCGCGCGCACTAGCCCAGCCGTGGCAGTCAGCTCGCCCGAGGCACTCACGATGACGTCATGAAGCTCCTCAACCAATCGTAGGCAATGAGAAGGTTTTCGTTGCCGCCCATGCCGCGCGCCGCGCGCTTTTGCCAAAATAGTGTCACTTGCTCAAGTTTATGCCCATTTTCGACCTGATTTTCGCGTTCATCGCACGAAAAATGATTAAATAGCATTATAACCTCAATTTTTTTAAAAAGTGCTTCAGTGCCCCTTTAAGGGAACGTTAAGGACACCTAGACTTTTTCCTTTACCAAACGGACTGGACGCAAATATCATATTTCGCGTTGCTTTAAGCGAAAACGTTCGGTATTCGATATGGTTCGAAAGTGTGGCTGTTCTAACGTCCCTATCTAACATTATTCATTTCATTATGTCCTTTTAAAGTTGAGTGCCGAATAACCAACTTGTAAATTTGCTATTTTTTTAAATAGTTAAAGTTTCAAGCAATATTCTATAAGAATACTTGAGAAAGGCAACCTTCCATACCAAATGGAATACCGTTCTTTTTATTATTTCACAGCAGGAAAAATAATGAAAGTTCGGTGAAGAAAACTTATCCGAGTGATAGTGATTTATTTATACACGCATGTAATGCCGTTCGCAGGCAAATTAGATGACTGATCGAGTGATTGATTGATTTCTGGGGTTTTACGTCCCAAAACCACAATATAGTTTCATAATAATACCGCGGCCGTCCGGAAATTCTGACCTCCTCGTCGAAATTTCCGCAGCTCTCCACTACTAGGCCGCCGCGGCCGGGATTCTATCCCGCGACCTTCCGATCATCAGCCGAGCAATGCCCTAATCAAACGAGGAGCTTGTGGATGATGTAAATGATGAACTAAGTACCTTCAGTTATCTCGAGCATCGTTATAATCACACTCATACGACGAAGATAGGCCCATATATATATATATATTGACGCGTGCATTCAGCGAAGAAAACAAAGACGATGAGGGTTTTTAGCGCGTTCCTTCTAGTGGGGCACGTGCACAGCGGGGTTAGAAGAAGAAGACGTTTTTGGAATAGAGCTCCAACAAGCCGTCCTGCGTTTCTTGTCTGTTTCTTGTCGTGCTGTAACGCGACACTGGTGGAGGTGCTGGGTACGGAAACCTGCCTGATGCTCCAGACTCCATCGAGAAGCCGCTCATCTAGCCCAGACCTATCGTCTCCGACTACAACTCCCGTGCATCGCTTCAGTCGGCGCTTGCTGGGCCTTGCTCCGGAACTCGCACCCTTACAGCAAGCACTCTTCGGGACATCGCCCACATCTGCCAATGGCTAACGCCAGCCCGACACAGGCTCCTACGGGGATCTTTGCGCCGCTTCCATCACAGGTGACGCTTCATCAACCGCTTGTCCCCGACCGCTTTCGCGGTGGCGCGCACGAAGATGTAGAAGATTGGCTTGACCACTACGAACGAGTCGCCAAGATCAATCAGTGGTCGGCTCAAGAAAAGCTCTCCCGTGCGTATTTCGCCCTTGAGGACAGCGCCCGCACATGGTTTGAGAACCGCGAGGCCACCATATCTACATGGAATGAATTGCGAGAGCAACTCATTGACACTTTTGCAAGTATCGATCGACGGGACCGGGCCCAGCAGTTACTTGAATTGCGTATTCAAAAGCCGAATGAAAGTGTAGCCATGTTCGCTGAGGACATGGCCCGTCTGTGTCGCAGGGCTGACCCGAACATGCCGGAGGATAAGAAGTTGCGCTACCTCATGCGCGGGGTGAATGAACAATTATTCGCCGGACTTGTACGCAATGCACCAAACACCGTGGCTGATTTTATAAAGGAAGCCACAGCTATCGAACGAGCGCTGCACCAGCGTTGCCGACAGTATGATCGCTTATGCACCAGCACCCCGACCAATGCCGCCGCCATGACTGTGGATAATCAATGTTCCCTGCGTGATCTCATTAGGGAGATCGTCCGAGAAGAGTTGCAGAAACTCTGCACTCCGATGACGGGCGCACCTGTGGCATCAGTCGCCCAAGCAGTACGGGACGAGATCAGGCAAGCGTTCTCGACAGTGGACTATGGTCAAGAGCACCACCCCATGACATACGCCGCCGCTGTCCGGAGTCCACCAACCGTCACGCCGTACTGCCAGCCACCGATGGCGCCTCCGCCGCAACCGCATGAAGACGCTCTGAGACGTCCCCCCACCATGCCGATGTCGCCATACCAACCGCCATTCGCTACGCCTTGGTCGCCACCACAGGAGGAACCTTCGGGACGCCCGCAGTTTCGAAAAACTGACGCATGGCGCACTACCAATCGCCGGCCACTCTGTTTCAACTGTGGCGTCGCCGGCCATGTTGCTCGCTATTGTTGGTACCGCGACGCATCACACCGACCACTTAGGTTCGACGCACATCGCCGCACCCAGGATGACTACATGACACGCCGAGACGATGCCGCTTTTTCAGGAGCCCCAGTAGCCCGCTCCCCCAACGTCGAGTCTATGCCGAATAACCAGACCGACTTCGGCCGCCGGTCACGCTCACCGTCTCCCGTTCCTTCGTCGTCGCCCAGTCGGCGTACTTACGCGGAGCTCCGGGGACGAAGGTCGCCTAGCCCACGCCGGGGAAACTAAAGGCGGCGACCTCTGGGGGCAAGGTTGCAGGCCAGCCGCAAGACGATAAAAAGCCCCCCATTCTGCCGCTTCAAGACGCCGCGACGCCGACAAGCCACACCTCAGACGAAATTGTGAGCGCTGACCTTACTGTTTTTGTTGATGGCCAGCAAGTAACAGCCTTGGTGGACACAGGTGCCGATTTTTCCATAATGAGTCAAAACCTCGCCATTCGTCTCAAGAAAGTGAAAACGCCGTGGACGGGACCCCTTATAAGGACTGCAGGCGGCCAGTTATTGATGCCTGTCGGAAGATGTACAGCGAGAATCGGCATAGAAGATTCTTCTTTCGTGGCCACATTTATAGTCCTTTCGACGTGTTGTAAAGACTTAATTATAGGGATGGACTTTCTAAGAGAGCATGGTGCGGTCATCAGCATTCCAGACCGTGTGGTGTCATTTCAACAAAGCCCCGATTTCAACGATTACTTATCACCGCAACGCAACTCGTTGCGCCTGAGTGATGATGACGTGGTCGTACCGCCGATGTCATGTGCACTTGTTTCCGTGGTGTGCGACGTACCATTTGATGGTGAAGGCGTGGCAGACCAAATACGCTCGCTGCTGTTTACTCACGGCATTTCAGTTGCGCGAGGCATCGTCAGTGTCACTGCTGGGCGGACAAATTTATTATTAACTAATTTTAGTGCTGAGCGCCGGCGCCTTCCAAAAGGCACGGCAGTCGCTTACCTTGATGATATCGCAGATGTCGGAGAAGCCTCCTTATCGGTACTTGACGAAGCACCCAAACCAAGTTCAGTACCCGTTCTTGACGTCAGCAACACACTGCCACAGGACGAGCGGAAGAGGCTTCTCGAACTGCTAGCGGAGTTCCAGGACTGCTTCGCATCGGCATCCAAAGTCGGCCGGACGCCCCTGACCCAACACAGAATAATTACCGAGGATACAGCGAGACCAATTCGTCAGAACCCTTATCGTGTGGCTGCGAAAGAACGTGAGGCGATACAACAGCAAGTAGCTAAAATGCTTGAGGATGACGTCATCCAGCCTTCAAAAAGCCCCTGGTCATCGCCTGTAGTTCTGGTCAAAAAGAAGGACGGCAGCCTGCGCTTTTGTGTTGATTATCGAAAGCTTAATCAGGTGACCAAGAAAGATGTGTATCCGCTCCCTCGTATCGATGACTCACTCGATAGACTTCGAAACGCCCGTTACTTCTCTTCAATGGATTTGAAGAGCGGATACTGGCAAATTGAGGTGGACCCGAGAGACCGCGAAAAGACCGCTTTCGTGACACCGGATGGACTATACGAATTTAAGGTCCTCCCCTTCGGCTTATGCTCAGCGCCCGCGACGTTTCAAAGACTGATGGATACTGTTCTTTCGGGCTTGAAGTGGAAGACATGCCTGGTGTATCTGGACGACGTTATAGTGTTCTCGGCGACCTTTCACGAGCACCTTGAACGGCTCAAAGCGGTTTTACAAGCCATACGGTTCGCTGGTCTCACACTCAAGCCAGAAAAGTGCCACTTTTGCTTTCAAGAACTGCAGTTTCTCGGTCACGTTGTCAGTCAAGCAGGCGTTCGCCCGGATCCCGACAAAGTCGCCGCTGTTGCCAACTTTCCTGTGCCGACTGACAAGAAGGCTGTTCGACGCTTTCTTGGCCTCTGTTCTTATTATCGACGGTTCATCGCAGACTTCGCACGTATTGCGTCTCCGCTAACTCAGCTCACGAGAGACGACGTTGCGTTTGTGTGGAACAACGAACAGGAAACTGCTTTCAATGATCTCCGCCAACGTCTACAAACGCCGCCAGTGCTTGCCCATTTCGACGAGACAGCCCCTACGATGCTACACACCGATGCCAGCAATGTAGGCCTGGGAGCTGTGCTTGTGCAGTGGCAAGATCATACGGAAAGAGTCATCGCCTATGCAAGCCGCACACTGACGCGAGCAGAGGCTAACTACTCAACAACCGAGAAAGAATGTCTCGCAGTAGTATGGGCGATTATGAAATTCCGTCCGTATTTGTACGGCCGTCCCTTCAAGGTCATTAGCGACCACCATTCCCTGTGCTGGTTGACACGCCTTAAAGATCCTAACGGACGTCTAGCGCGTTGGAGTCTGAGGCTCCAAGAGTATGATCTCACAGTCGTCCACAAGTCGGGGAAGCGCCATACGGACGCGGACTGCTTGTCCCGATCGCCGATAGAATCGGCTGCTCTGCCAGATGATGACGAGACAGCATTTCTTGGTGTTCTGGACACGTCCGCCATTGCGCAGCAGCAACGTGAGGACCCAGAGTTGCTTGAACTAATTCATTACTTGAAAGGAAAATCTCCGAAGGCGCCCAAGATTTTCGCGAGGCTGTTGTCGTCGTTTTGTTTAAGAAGCGAAGTTCTCTACAAAAGGAACTTTTCATCGATCGGTGCCACCTATTTGCTCGTCGTTCCTACCGCTCTTCGTCCTGAAGTACTGCGAGCATGTCACAACGAAGCGACTTCAGGTCACCTAGGCTATACGCGAACCTTGGCCAGAGTGCAGCAAAGGTACTACTGGCCCAGACTCAACGCTGCCGTGAAACACCACGTACGCGCATGTCTCGATTGTCAGCGGCGCAAGTCTCCTCCGACTAAGCCAGCCGGCCTGCTGCAACCCGTGCAGGTCCCACGAACACCATTTGACCAGATTGGAATGGATATTTTGGGTCCGCTTCCAACATCTACCGCAGGGAATCGCTGGGTTATCGTCGCGACCGATTACCTGACGCGTTATGCGGAAACGAAGGCCATTCCGAGAGGTACAGCAGCGGAGGTGGCACAGTTTTTCATCGAGAACATTGTACTAAGACATGGCGCACCTACGATAGTGATAACAGATCGAGGAACTGCATTCACGGCGGCTCTGTTAGACCACGTTCTGGCGCTCAGTGGGACGGCTCATCGCAAAACAACCGCATACCACCCACAAACCAATGGGCTCACAGAGCGCCTAAACAAAACGCTTGAGGACATGCTTTCCATGTACGTAGACGTTGAACATAAGAATTGGGACGAAATCTTGCCCTACGTGACGTTTGCGTACAACACGGCTAAGCAGGAAACAACACGCATGACTCCGTTCAGCCTCGTTCACGGGCGGGAGGTACGGACGATGCTGGACGCGATGCTACCACACGAATGTGACGACTCTGCAACGGACGCCGATATATTTACGCAACGCGCAGAAGAAGCCAGGCAGCTCGCTCGCCTGCGGATTCACCAGCAGCAAGATTATGATGCAGGCCGCTATAATGCTCACCACCGAGTCGTAACATTCGAAACCGGCGACAGAGTGTGGGTTTGGACACCCATACGGAAACGTGGATTGTCTGAGAAGCTATTGCGAAGATACTTTGGACCTTATCGTGTATTGCGCCGCATTAGCGACGTCACCTACGAGGTCGTCCCCGACAGTCCTCATTCTACGAGACGCCAACAGCACCGTCCTGAACTTGTGCATGTAGTGCGTATGAAGCCGTACGTCGGCGAGTGAAAGTGCGCCAGACTCCGGCTCCCACGTGGCTATATCTTTAGATTAGCATCGGGGCGACGCTCTTTTAGGGAGAGGCCAATGACGCGTGCATTCAGCGAAGAAAACAAAGACGATGAGGGTTTTTAGCGCGTTCCTTCTAGTGGGGCACGTGCACAGCGGGGTTAGAAGAAGAAGACGTTTTTGGAATAGAGCTCCAACAAGCCGTCCTGCGTTTCTTGTCTGTTTCTTGTCGTGCTGTAACGCGACAATATATATATATATATATATATATATATATATATATATATATATATATATTATATATATATATATATATATATATATTTGAGCTACGGGGAGATTAGCCGGCGCAGCCCCAATGGCGGATCATCAGCCTGCGCCCCATTGCTGCGCATCCTGTGTTCCTCTCGAGATCGTCGTCGTCTTTGCTATTCTTGCACCGTGACAATATATAAAGCCGAGGACACTTTTACGTTGTATAAATGTTTGCCACAGGAAATTGCAGCCGTGCTTGACGCAGACCATATTAATAGCGAAGGTGGCCGGCCAATGGCCAATGGTATTAAGGCATTAACAACGAAAAAGGTTTGTGAATAGTGCCCGAGTTACTAAGTACATGAAACGCCGTATCCGTTAATTTAAGGTGGCAAAGGATGCTATGCGCCGGACGTACCGCGCGTCATTTTAATGAAAGGCAAACATGGTGAGACTGGACAAATAAATCGATTTGCGTAAATCGAGACAACAGGGTCCGAAGATACACACCGTTTCCCATCATTTGCCAGCATCCTAAGCAATACAGGGCTGACAGGAGCCTTCTTTTACGAAACGATTCTCGCGTAAGGCGTTTGTGTGAATTCGGGTCCAGTTTCGAATGCCGGGAGGCATTCTGTTTGAGTTACTGGAAGTCAGTGAGCCACGGCCGCTCGGGCCGTGAATGAGCTGACGCTATCGGAAAAGTGCGTTCGCTCCGGGAACTGATGCATATCTCTCGGGTTCCAGAATCATTCGGAACAGTCTCAACTTAAAAGTCCCCTAAATCACCCCTCGATATTTTTAGGGGCGAAGCTCCTTAAGGCGTGGGTCGTGCGTCCCCGATGTATGTAGTAGGTAGCCACCTCTCGTTTAGTTCTTGGAATGTCCGCTAGATGGCGGTACTTGTATATGAGCGCTGGAAGTGCCGCTGCTCTCCGATTAGCTGCTGCGCGGGGCTGCGCCGGGAGCGCTCCTCTCATTCTCCTGGATCGTCGCCGTACGCGTCGGATCGCGCTTCATGGACCATGGACGAAGAGAAAAAAATTCCGAACGTTGTGCCCGAAGCGCGGAATCGAACCAGGGACCCCTCGCTTCCGAACGCGCGGCGCTAGCCACTACGCCACGAAGCGCACATGGACACATGCACCACGATGACAGTAAACACCCAATATTAACGAAAGACTGCGCGTTTTTAACGCGTTTGTGCTAGCGCGTTACGACCCGTGTAAGAAGCTGGTGTAAGACGCTGAGGCCTCTCCGCCTTTTACTCTCTCAGCAGTCATGTGATGGCGTCGGCAAACGCGGTGCGCGTTCCGGCCTGTGTAAGGGGCTGCGTGAGACGTCTTTACACGATGATCGACTGGGCGAATTGCACGGAAGATTCACGGTTTACCGATGATTCGCTCCGGAGCTTCGCCCACTCATCATCATTCACCCCGTGGATATGCTGCGATTTTTTTAATCATTTCAGGTAAACATGCGCATCGACATCAGAACGGCGTCACGATCATCGATGCCAAACGCGGCAGTGCTACGCGCAGCGGGAGAGCCACAAAACGAAGAAAACGACCCCGTTCGCTTCTCCGGGCCTTTCTTATGCTCCCCAGCTCGTCCTGACGTCAGCAGGCTGTCTTGATGATGTCACCTGCGTCTGGTGCTGTCACTGGTCGAACGACTGCCGGAAAGGTCTGCAAGAAACTGCGCATGCTCCCTCTTCCTGGTTGCGTTGCTCGCGCCGTGCCATTGCAGACTGCCAAATGGGGAGGGGGAGGGGGGCGAAGAAAAGAAACACCGAAAGAAGGGTCTCCCTGTGAGGTTCTTCAACACAGCCAGTCACCATACGGTTCCATTGTATTGGAGAGGTTTTTATCTGCATACTCACGACAGGTCGGCACAAAGCAATAGAGCTTATTGACGATAGTCTGTCACGTGACGTTTGGAGGAGTACTCAGCGAGGAAAAGACGTCACCGGCCAGACGGCGCATAGCGAAGGAAAGAGCGAAATGAGCGGCGACCAGTTTTCAGTCATAAAATTTGTGTAACTCCGCTATTACTACACCGTTCCTACAAATTTCTCGCGGCGGCGTATTTGTTGCCGAGTCGTGTACAGGTGCACGCCGAAACTAAATTTCTACCTTTGGGTGGTTTAGGGGTCCCTTAAATGCCATTGTTTCCAAACGTTCGCTAAATGTTCTTTCATATTCAGGAAGAAAAAAAAAAACGGTTGTTTGACCATCGCGAATAATGAAATCTCCGATAGAAGATGAACGGATAGAAAAAAAGGCTATTTTGTTCCAACTTTCGAACGTTCGCGCGTTTTTAATTGTTATACTTCATATAGCACCAACCAGCCAGCCGTGAACGACCAGAGATAAGCAGCTAACTTCCGTAATGTTGAGGCAAACATAGGCAAAACACTCAGAATACCTGCTTGGAGATGCATAAGAGAGAGAGAGAGAGAGAGAGAGAAGAGAGAGAGAGAGAGAGAGAGAGAATGGTCGCATATACTGCTTGCTTCGCTGCAGATGACGTCGAAATCTTCTGCCGCCCCTAGTCCGTAACACCCTCTCTTCTCCCCCTCCCACCCCTCATGCTGTTCCCCTCCCCTCTTACTCTTCCCATGATGGATGCAATGGAGGTTTCGCTGAATTCACAAATTTCCCGCGTTCGTCATTCTCCCGCGCCATGTGTTGGGACATTTTATTTATTTGGCATCTCCACCATTGCTAATGCGTTGATTTTTCATTTACTAATTTAAAAACCAGTCCAATGTGTATTCTTACTTGAATGAACTCTGCGGATCGCGGTTATGTACGTATATTTTGCCTCAAATAGACCTGAGGTTTTCTTTCTGCTGTATAAAGTTGATGTGTACGGCCCCGTGCCACCAGTGCTAGTAGCTCGGTTGGTTTTCACTGAGCGGTTGGATCACTTTTGACTGCAGTTAAATCGAGTGACAGACAGACAGACAGACAGACAGACAGACAGACAGACAGACAGACAGACAGACAGACAGACAGACAGACAGACAGACAAAAACAGTTCTTCGCGTTTAGGTAGCCCGAGAAAGACTATCGTCTTTAAAAGAAAGAGAAACAGATGCGGATAGAAGTCATAGGGTTTCAGGAACGTTAGCCATATTTCGGATATGTTTAGCCAACATTAACCGATACGGCTGTGGTTAGCCACCTATAATTTAGCCAGCACTAGCCAAATAACGACAGAAAGCTGAACTATACACCTTTTCACAGAAGGCACCCTGGGCGCCGCCATAGCTCCCGCTGGGCTGCGCATCATACGCGTGACCCCCCAAAAAAGTACTGCCGAGGGTTTGTAGCAGCAATTCGGAGCTGGAGGCTCTTCATTATCAAGCAGCGCACATACGCGAAGACAAACGGTATGAAACAGGCCATATAATCATTTTTTACTGCCGTGCACAGCCCAACTATGGCGGTGCTCCATGCCTCCTGTGAAAAGGTCTATACACAACTTGAGCCTGCAGTGAAGCTCCTTTCACGCCCTCATAACCACCAGCCACAGTTCCTCTGCACATCTGCAAGCATAGTTTATATTCCAAGCTTCCCTGTAGCCAAAATAATGATATGTAAATGCAAAAACAAAATTATAAGTGCACAAATTTGCATATTTTCACTCGCTTATTAAACATGGAGAGCCTAATTATTGAATGAACTGAAATGAAACGCTCGCAAGGTAAAAAACCTGGCGCGCGTTACAATGTGGGGCAAGTTTCATTGCAAAATGGGCTCGGAATCGCAGTCAACTGCACCACGGCTTTTTGAAGACGGAAACGCTCCGCGTCCGCAATTTTACAGTGAAGCCGGCCTTTTGAAACTTATGAATGTCAGAAAGCGTGCATTATACCGCGCTTTTCGCAGGAACTTGCATTCTGCTTCTGCATTACGCGACCTATAGCTCACCCTGACGGCCACGTGAGCGCGTCCGGGCTAGTATATGCGCGCTGCGACTGGCGCAGCCGTCTTTAGAACAACGTCATAGCCTTTCTACGACACGTCTCGTCCACCGATCGCGTTTGCCGTTGCATCGTGACGTAGCGATCGCGCTAGTCGGACGCGTGTCCTACGTTCCAAAGAGGAGCAGCGGGAGAACGAGGAGCGTCGGCGCGCCCTGAAGCGCGAGTGTGCGCGTCGCTGTCGAACCAATGCCATCGACGACGATCAGGCAAGTGAAGCCAAACTCACGCGCGATATTCCGGTGACAGTCTATCGAGAACTGCATATATAGGGGTGCCGCGTGTGTAGTGTAAGACCGCTATGTGGTTCGCCGGAGATTATGGTCGCGATCGCCGGCGTGCGAAACGCGCAGCCACACGAAGCGGCCCTGACGTCACATCGGCTTAATCTTCGGAAAGAAGATTAACGCAGTGAAAGTGGAACCACTTGTCGTATACGAAAGTGATCACAAGGTGATGATTACAACAGCCACAAAATAAATGAAAAGAGTGCAAGTATCTTTAATTCCAAAATGCACTCAGACATAGTACCAGCAGAGTTCCAAAAAGTATAGATCCAACAGCTTCGCTTGTCCTCCATATACCCAGGTACAGTTGGAAGGGCTCTACGCCTGTGCGCACCTCGATGCCTCTGCCGATGAGAAGGCTCAAGAACAGCCGCGACGCTTCGCTTGTACCGGAAATATCAGGGGCGACGTCATTTTAAAAAGGTCGCAAGACATCAATTTCGCTTGATTCGGTGATTAGTTGGCGGAGCAACACCGACCCACGCAATCCGTCATCCTTCGTCACCAACTATTCATATTTTCTTTAAAAAAAAAAGTTGTATGCTGCCATAGTTGGCATGGATCCATAATGACAGAACGCAAGGTGTACAAACACGGATGCAAGAGAATGGAAGCAGACGACACAAACGCGACATATCAACTGAAAGGACCAAGTGATCAGCTTATGTTGCACAAGGAAGAGACAAAATGAATAAGCACTTGTCTCTCACATAGGTCCGCATGGGCCTACATCATTGACAGGCGTGTTAGCATTCCTGGGTGTTCGCAGGTAACAGTCGCGATCGTGTTGCCTTGTTCTCTTCTATTGTGTCCTTGTTTGAACGCTTTACCTTCTTTTATTATGACCAGCCAAAATTTCAATTTTCAATTTCAATTTTATTTTGCTATCAGTGCAGTACACAATGGCCGAGGAGCCCGCGGTGAAAGCTATCGCTCGATAACTTGACGGAGCCGTGGACACCGGTATAGAAAATACTCTGGCATTCTTCTTCTTCTTCTTCTGCTTCTTCTTCTTCTTCTCCTTCTCCTTCTTGTTGTTGTTGTTGTTGTTGTTGTTGTTGTTGTTGTTGTTGTTGGATATGAGGCATAAAACACACAAGGACAAAAAGGGAAGAAGGAAGGATCAGACTGGCAATTGCCACCGAGTGGCGCGCAAATCCTGCCTACTCTTCCAGGAGGAGGGAATAGATAGAAGTGAAAGATGGGAGGAGAGAGGACACAAGATAGAAAAAAAAAAAGAAAGAATAGAGCAAGAGAAGACGAATAAACGCAGACAAAATAAACACAGAAACATGACTATAAGCGGGAGGCCAGTATAGTGTTCAGGAAAGTTAAGAGGGCTCGATGGGCCTGATCACGTCGACCAGCACTTCCACTGGGAAAAAAAGCAATCGTTAAGTGCGGCACACCGCAGTCCAATCAGTCCGTATTCCTTGACTAGCAATGCACGCTGCGTGACAAATGCAGGGCACTGTAAGATTATATGTTCGAGTGTCTCACTGGAGCTACATGACGCAGCGGTATCGCGACCGCACGAAAATCCTACAAAAAGAAAGTAAGATATTCACAGAGTGCAACGCAGTAGTACGATACAAATGTAAACGAACGCACGTAACCACAGTCATTTGGCAACTGAGAAAGGAAATAAGCATACAAATCCATAATGTACCTCACGATATTTATTACTAAGAATAAACTAGAGTTCGCGAAGAGTTTAACAGGAACGTGCAACAAAGTCCGGCATAAGCAAAAATGCATGTAAAATGTGAACGATTGCCTGCTGTGTTTTTACGCCCCAAAACCACGGTATGATTATGAGAGATGCCACGGTTGAGAGCTCCGGTAATTTCGACCACCTGGTGTTCTTTATAATGTGCACAGACTGTTGCACGCTACACGGGCCTCAACAGTTCGTCTCCACCCAAATGCAGTCGCCACGGCCGGCGTTCGATCCGGCGACCTTCGGATCAGCAGCCGAGCGTCATAGCCAATAGACCACCGTGGCGTGGCGATCCCTAATTGAATACGTTGAAAGACATCCCGAATGCGACGACGTCGTTTGAAATGACCGAAGTATGTGGCTGTATAAGTCTTAAACTTCGTCGTATATCCCACCAGAAAAAAAAAAAAAAAGGAACAATTGAACAAATGCTGCATGGTATAATAATAATTCGGACTACAGCAATAAAATAATCGTCATACTTCCTAATTAAAGAATGGTGATGAGTACTGCAAGTTTGAAAGTAGGCTCGCAGTGTCATCAGCTTGAACTTTTGTTTTCATCGCTGTAATGCGTGCCAATGCTTTGGTCTGCTGACGTTTTTCTCACGAACGTGTTAACGGGGAATTACAGATTATCATTTTGTGAATAAGAATTTCCATCTGATGCAACCAAGGTAATAGTCACCCAGTTCTGGCCTTCGAACAACGTGAAAATTTGGACGCATTGGTGACGCATGTTGAGAAAAAACAGGCAGAACGAAAAGAAGGAGAACGAACAAGGCGCTGCTCTTGTTATAATAATAATAATAATAATAATAATAATAATAATAATAATAATAATAATAATAATAATAATAATAATAATAATAATAATAATAATAATAATAATGTCCACTGCAGGACGAAGGCCTCTCCCAACGATTTCAAATCCACCCTACCCTGACCGAGTTGGTTCCACTTTATGCCCGCAAACATTTACAGCGTAAGCTGTTATGAGATTACAACACGGGCCGTTTTTGCGCCGTAGTTGTCCGCCGCCGCCACCGCCGGTGTGGCAGTCGGGCATTCTACCACTGAGTTACGCCTGTGTTTTTTTTTCTTTATTGCATGGAAATATTTCCGTAAATGCGTTTGAACTGTGCTATACAGTTGCACACATACTAATATTAAGCAAAAAAGTTTAAACTGTATTATACGGTTGCACACATATTAACAGTCTAGCATAAAAAAAAACACACCTTTGCACTTTTAAGCTCATAGACTCCTCAAAAGTCAGGTAAACAGACACAAGCGTCCAGAAGCGAAAGCCAGTCCGGAACAGGATCAAAAGTCTTAACCACACTGCGTACTTGGGCAACCTCTTCTCGGA
The DNA here is from genome assembly GCA_013339685.2 of Hyalomma asiaticum. Taxonomy (NCBI): domain Eukaryota; kingdom Metazoa; phylum Arthropoda; class Arachnida; order Ixodida; family Ixodidae; genus Hyalomma; species Hyalomma asiaticum. The sequence goes on from CM023481.1 coordinate 126,666,353, forward strand.
ACACTGACTTCGTCGAGCGAGGTGGTTCAGCATGCCTGTCAATCATGCGGCTCCTCCAGAGGGCATAAAGTCCTAACAGCATGACCATATCATACGGCGTATTACTGCTGCTCTTGCTGAACGGGAGGAACCTAATACCGTGAGGTGTGAGGGGAAGTTCTTTTCTAATCGTTCGCTTGAGAATGTCCCAGAAATAAAATGCATCTTGACAAACAATAAAACAATGTTCAATGGTCTCAGGTTGACTGCAAAGTCTACAGTTTACTGACCAAGGTACGTGTATTCCTTTTTCATTAAGCCAGGTCTTCACAGGTAACGTACCCGTGTGTAGCTTGAAGAAAAATGTTTTCGCAGCAGGTGATACACATTTTACGTACACGGAAAAACACATCATGTCCAGATAACGACAAATATGGCAATCGGTAAACAGGCTCAGAGAAAAGGTCGTTCACGAGTGCAGCAGACAGCGTTGTTCTATCGACAGTATATAAGTACTCTAATGTGAATCTAGCTTTTAAAAAACAGAGAGTGTCAACAATTTTGTTCAAAAAGCCCCACAGCCGCAATTCTTGAGGAGTGTTTGTCGTTACAAAAAGAAAAGGGAGGTGATAAGCAATTCGGGTCCTAAGAACGGCTAGTAGAAATGGATGACAAACATCTTTGAGGTAAAAGAAGCGAAGTACCAACTGTCGCACAAACAAATGCACAAGATTGAGGCCCCCCTTATCGAGCGGTAGGAAAAGATTGTCTCTTCTCATAGCTTCCCAAGATGAACGCCAAATAAAACAAGCGAATATTCTGTGAAATTCCTGTAAATGGACACGGGAGCAGTGCAACACCTGCAGGACATAAATAAGTTTTGACGCTAGAAATACAATGCATGCTTTAGCTCTAGCAAAAATAGAAAGGTCTCGACCCTGCCAATTAGTCACTTTTCGACGTATAGTACTTATGGCAGACGTCCAATGAGGACCACTATTACGGTAATTATCGAGAGGTACCCCAAGGTACCTATTTGGAGCTTCATTCCAATGAACATTCGCAAACACTGAAGGAGTTGAAGCCCACATGTCTATCCAAAATACTCTACTTTTTTCAAAATTAATGCTAGCTCCCGCAATGTCGCAAAAACGCAATGTGGTATCTATTGCTTCCTGAACACTAGGTTTATCGGTGCAAAAGAAGGCAATGTCGTCCGCATAAGCTAAAACTTTAATTTCCTCAACTTCATACCTGTATCCTCTAATGCTAGAATTAACAAGTACACTCAGGACAAAGCGGTTCCATATATATGGCAAAAAGTAAAGGGGACAGCGGGCACCCCTGACGTACGGATGAATTCACCTGGATTACGTCTGACAGAGTGCGATTTACAATTAACCTTGTTGTGCACCTTTTATAACAAAGTGCTATGCCTCTGTACAATGCATCGCCTAGCCGTAGGTGACGCAGTAGCCGGAATAAAAAATCATGCTGTACCTTGTCAAAGGCCTTGGCGAGGTCAATCTGAAGAAGAGCTACTTGATTGACACTTCCTTCAATGCACTCAAGAACTGACCGTGCTATATGTATATTCGTCTGTATAGAACGACTTCGTATTCCACATGTTTGGTGATCCCCTACTAGTTTAGTGATGATAATCTGCAACATATTACGTCCTCTGCACTTCTTTGCGGTGATTTCCTGAGGACGCCTGCTCAGCGGCGTCCGATGCAGTCGCTCTTCCAACATCGCTGCATGATGCGGGACGCTTCCGTGTCTGGCTGGTATCCATTGCTTCGTCGTGGTTATCAGGAGGCTTTTCTTTAAGGTTCTCTGGGTCGGGGGGTCAGCATCTTTTCCTTCGCTTCTGTCTGCAAATGCACTTGCGCGGATGATGGGTATGGTCATGGTCTCTGTAGGCACACGTTGACCGTCATTTGTCGCGTCTGCAGCTTCGCCGGACGCATCGATTACCTCTGTAGCATCCATGAGATGATCCAGGTGTGGCTCCTCTGTGCTTGACTGGCCAAAACGTAGTTTACTGGCGTATAGGTAGACACGCAGGCATCTGACGAATGGCCAAAACGATGACACTGCAAGCATCTCGGCGTTTTGCACTGCCGGCGGACATGTCCCACACGCTTGCAGCGAAGACATAGCGGTGGTCTACCAGGAATGAGTACGAGGCATTGGTGTCCGTAGATAGTCATAAGGTGCGGTATAGAGCTTACGGTGACGGTATCCTTGAGCACCAAGGAGACATCCCGGTTCGTTGTCATCCACTGTTCCATATCAGCGCACCTCCACGTCTCTCTCTCTACGGATTTCACCTGACCGTAGGCTTGGAACGCCTCTTCCACACGTCGAGGTTCAAGGTGAGGCGGCAACCAGAGTAACGTTAGTTTGATGTTCTTGGTCTCCGGATCGATCACCATGCACTTCAGGCCTTTCACACGAAGCTCCCCACAGGTGACGAGCTTCTGTTTCGCCACGCTACTGGCGCACGTTACCATCCATACGTGGCTCATCTGATACTGTCCAACGCCTATAATATCCGCGGTATTCAATACTTCAAGCAGAGCGTCACGAAAGTCAGGAGCACGGTACGGTCTACCACTCAAGTCTGCAAGGAGGAATACGGAGTTCAAAACATCAGTACCGGTTGGTAGACGTGGCAGGACGACTTTGTAGCTTACATCTTCATCCAGAAACGGGGTCGATGATCCTCGGCCTGCGGCCGATACGCTGTTTCCAGCAGAGAACATTGTCGAGCACAGCCGTTCGAAACGCCTGTGGTTGAAAAATCATCGCTAAAAGACCTAAACAGGTATAACGTCTGTCGAGGAATCGCATTAACAAATGTAATATTACGTGGCAGAATAATAAAACGCCACTATACGTCGCGGAAAGTGGATTGCATAATGAGTTCGAGGAATAATTTCAAAGGACACAGGGGTGCATGCTTCGTAGCTCTGCACCCATTACAGAGGCATCATCTACATCATCATTATGAAACAATCTTCTTCAACCTTACCGTCATCATTATTACGAACCGCTGCCCTTTATCGTGTCATGCGACATGCGGCAGGCGACGTGCGCAGCCCCGACAGCAACTTGACTTGGGTCTTCGATATACCTGATGGCGCCTCCTCGTAAAAGTGCGGACCGCTGCTGAAGAAGCGAATCGCAGAGCTACGCGCGCGGCTGCAGCAAGGCAACGTCGGGCACAACTGACAGCTGTGTAGAGAGAAGCCCAAACCGCAGCTCACCGTCGACGCCGGGCCGAGAGTTCGGTTCGTTCTCGGAAAAACGACGCCAAGAGGCTCTCTAAGATGTGCAGTTATACATATTTGCACGTTACAATACCGCAGTAATTATGGCGTAGTGGGTACTTACCTACTTGGCGAAATGAGTTATGGCGCAGGGGATTCCTACCACCTCTAGTTGCACTAGTTTCCCCGAGCGTTTAAAATGGCCTCTAAGAACATCGGTCCTCCAGCATTACGCTGCCACTGTCCTGCGGTTCCGCGCAGGCCTGGCTCTTTTTTAATTTCACCGCTCCATCTAACCTTTTGCCTGCCTCTGTTGCGTTTTCCCTCTCTTGGTATCCATTCCGTCACTCTTACTGTCCATCTGTTATCTTTCCTCCTCATGACATGTCCTGCCCAGGTCCACTTCTTTCTTTTAATTGATATAATAATATCAGCTACCCCTGTCTGTTCCCTGATCCATTCCGTTCGTTTTTTTATCTCTTAGCGTTACACCTATCATTTTTCTTTCCATTGCACATTGCGTGGTCCTTAGTTTCATCTCTAGTTTTTTGGTTATCCTCCACGTTTCTGCACCGTACGCTAGTACTGGGAGAATGCAGTGATTGAATACTTTTCTCTTTAGTGACAGCGGCAAGTTTCCAGTCATGATTTCGGAGTGTCTTCCGAATGTGTTCCAGCCCATCCTTATTCTACGGAGAATTTTTTTTTTCATGGGTAGGTGTTCCTGTTAGTAACTGTCCCAGGTATGCGTATTCATTCACACATTCTAAGGGTTCACTGTTAATTTTAAATTCCTGTTCTTTAGCTAGGCCATTGAGCATAACTTTGGTATTTTGCCTATTCATATTTAGTCCAATTTTAATACTTTCCCAGTTTAAGTCATCAATCATGTTTTGTAGTTCGTCTCCATCATTGATAAAGAGCACAATGTCGTCTGCAAATCTTAAATTGCTGAGATATTCTCCGTCTATTGGAATTCCCTTTTCTTCCCAGTCTATACGTTTAAAGACTTCCTACAAACATGCAGTGAATAGCGTCGGGAAGATCGTACCTCCTTGTCTGACACCTCTCCGATCGGGATTTCTCTGCTTCTCTCATGTCGGAGTAGTGTGGCCGTGCAATCTTTGTATATCTTGTTTATGGTTTGCACGTATATGTCAGGTACCCCTTCTCGACGTAAGGCTCATAGAACTGCTAGAACTGCTAGAAACGCCATATAAAGAGGTTTGTTATATTCAGCGTACTTCTCAATTACTAGATTGATATAGGTTCCTCCATGCTTCTGAGTAGGAAAATTTTCAGAGTGACGCAAGGTGTTCTCACCGCGTTGGAGGCTTTCTCATCAAGGTAAAGAAGATTCATTGCTTAGGCCGTCTGACGTTCTAGAAACAGGACAGCGTACACGCACGACTGCCGCAGCAAGTACAGGTGGTTTCGAGCAGACTAACTCGAAGGCAACGCCAACACTGGACGTGCAAAAAAGAAAAAAAAGAGAGAGAAAAAATAAAGCACTCTCTGACCAAAGGGAATTCTATCAAATATGCTTAAATACAACTTTATTTAAGGCATGGCTGCTTTTAAGCAACGTAAACCAACCTGCGCGCGTTTTTCTTTACGCTTCGAGTTTAACAAACATCACCAAAGTTGGAGCCACCAGTCATTTTCTCAGGACTTCCGGAGCCAAGTTTCAGATGTCATTCCTTTATTTATGGGGTAGAAGCACGCTTTTTTCCATCAATGTAGCCAAGTATCAGATGTCATTCTCTCTCTATCTCTTTTCTTAATGGAGTACAAGCATGCTTCTTTTCATCAATGTGGCCAGACGATATTCTCGTCTTCACCACAACCGAAAAAAAAATTTTTTTTTCCGAGCGGTAAACAATTCTTGGAACTGCTGTAGATGTGAAATAAAATAAATTCCAACGAAATAGCTTATATTGCGTTAATAAGGGTTTGAATAAGGCGACTTTCATCAAACTTAAGTCATTCTTAAATAAAAAAAATGCATATTCGACTATGTATAGTTGCGGACACGATGGTGTCAACCCTGTGTTGTCAACAGCCGTGGTGGTATGTAGCTATGGTACTTACATGCTGACCCGAAGGTCGCGAGGTCGAATCCCTGCCGCGGCGGCTGCATTTCGATGGAGACTAAATGCTGTATAAGCCCTTACATTGCGCGATGTCAGTGCACGTTAAAGAACCCTAGGTGGTAGAAATTTCCAGAGCCTTCCACTACGGTGTCTCTCGTAGTCATATCGTGTTTACGGGAAACATAACCCCAAAAATTATTATTAACCTTAAGCTGTCATTGCATCGCAAGTCGAGACTTTAGATCGTGTACGCGAAGCATCCTGTCCGTCAGAAATGACCATCAAAACGAACCAGACAAGCGCACACCGAGAGACGCGAAGTTTCAAGTCTCAGATGTGTACGTTCATTCTCCGCTGGTGTTTGCCGCGCGCCACGACGCCCCATCAGGTGAGTTAAGTGCGTTCATTTGTGTGTCCTCCCGCCACTAAGGCAGCAATCTAGTTATAATGTCGGGGCATGGAAGTAATGGCTCTAAAAAAAGAAAGAAAACAAGTGCTTTTTGTAAATGATGGTGTTTACACGTAGCTAATGGGTCATTTACTTCTTGCGCGCCGTACGACTTGGCCTCGCCGCACGCTATGTTTACAGTCGACCCCGTTTCTTCTACGGCGTTTTCTTTTTCCGCTCTTCGGCGGTGGCTCTATATAGAATACGCTGTGGGTTCGTTAAAGCCTGTATACAGCGGGATCAAACCTGTTCCCTTATGATTTTCTTTTTCAATAACTCGGGGATCGAATTACCGGCTTCTAGCTTGCTCGCGGCCGGATACCTGCTGCCTGCAGGCACTGAGCGGGTCGCTAGCAAAAAGAGAACTTCCGCCTGCGGCAGGTCAGCTTGCCTCCCGGACTTACCCTTGCAGGACGCGCGACGCCACGCTGCAAGCGTGCCGTGGTCGTACGCAGCGTAGCGAACGGCCCACGCGGAGCGAAAGGCGTAATATCGATGCCACCAAGCCCACTACACAAACTTCAACTTTTCTTTTTGTTTCTTTTTTTTTTCGGGCGCTCAGTATTTAGCTTTTTATTTGGTAACGCGTTTTTTTGCTTTCGACTCGACGATACAAGGCTATTCCTGACGCATCAACGACAATCTTTGGGGGAAAGAAATAAGGTTGTCGTAGTTACAAACTGCTGGTAACATACGTTAAAGATGTGTTACAATTGCTTGCAGTTAGTGAAAGCTATAGTGTTAGCATTATAAGTACTAACTATTAATGGCAATGATCGTTACGAATGGTACCCCTGTACCGGCTCATAGGCCTTGTAAGCGTTATGAAAGCATCAATTATCATTATAGAAGTGAGCTTGCGTCAGCCTCTGGGGTATACAGTCAAATTTATAAGCAGTCGACTACATGCAGTCGATTACTTGTATTCAGTTGTGTCTTCGTGGACGTCTGCAAATGATCGATTAACGGCCACTGTAGCTAAAATGTATTTTCTGTAATCAATTAGATGAGATCGTTACTTTATAGGGGTGCGCGAATATCAAACTTTTCCAATGCGACTCGATACAAATATCCAGCTTCGAATATCGAATCACATATGAACTAGCAAAACGCAAGGACATGCCTTCAGTAACAATATTTTATTTAACACATACGTACGTTAAGAAAGTACACCAGCCAACTATCAAGACAGTATATATTACCATCAGGGACACACGGTCTAGACTAGTTTGTCAGATCATAACTGTATTAATAATGTATCGCAGCATAAAGCAACTAATTAACAACTAGCAAAGGCTACTACGAAGGAATATTAGTTACACGGGGTCAGGCCGCTGCTATGCTAATGCAAATATCGGGGCAGCACGTTTGGTTTGCGTGCTAACGTAACGCATGGTAACGTAACCTCCAACACCACTGCCGAGCAAGTAGTTTAAAATGCTTAGCGTGATGGAACACGTAGGACGACAAGTCGTACGTACTGGCGCGTATGTATGTATACGTCTTTGGCCTCCATCGCGTGCACTACCGGTGATTAGCCACTTAGGCATTGACGCGGTCTCGACAACCGCGCACAATGTCGGTAATTTTTGAGCAAGATGAGTAGACGCAATATTCAATCTTTCGGAATAATTGAATAACGTCAAATATTTGAAAGCATCGAAGACCCCCTATTGAAGCTTATTTGTGCTGTCGCCAGCTCGAACGTAGCGGCACGAAGAAGAGAACGAAGATCAGCGACAGCGTTCGCCATGGCAGTGGTGTCCCTCACGTAAACTGGAAGTGGCTATAACAAAATTTCGCTGTCGTATCCCTCCATTGAATTTTTATTTACACAGGTCTGGTCTGGTGCCATCTACGCTATTCTGTTATTGTCAAGAGCCTAAAAACGTTGATCACTTTTTAATTACCTGTCAGCGTTATATTAGTCAGAGGAAAAGGCATTTCGAAATTTTATTCAGGAATTTAAAAATTCCCCTGAATTCTCAGAATATTCTATCCTTTGGGGCGTCCTCACTAGCAACAGGAACGTCTGCTTAGCCACGTGCGATTTCCTTCGTGTAACAGGAAGAATTCGTTGCTAATCATCATTCCAACCAAAACTTGGTACCTGGAAATTGCTCCCACTAGTTGATTAAACTTCAAATTATATTATTATGGTTCATTTGTATTATAAATAGTATATCATTCTCTAACATTTCATTCTTCCTTACGTTACCGATTCCTCGCTCTTCCTTTGTTTTAGCTCAAATTTTTTCCTCTTTATATTAACCGCCGGCTCCATGGCCAATCCCCCGTAGTGGGAAAGAGCCAAATATCAAGGAAAAAAGAAAGAAAGACAGAAATCTAGGGCATTTTTCTGCGCAAATAGAGTCGGTTCTCTCTTAACGGGCGTGATTTATTATACGTCCCCTCCCCCCTCCCCCCCCCCTTTCGAATCGAATACGATTATTCAAAATATACAAATATTCGCACACCCCTATAATCATTAGCAAGACAAGCTTGCTGCTGAAGATACCGCTTTTATCACTTGCATTTCGCGCGAATAACAGTAGCATGCCCGCATCTTTGGAACGCGATTGCCTTTGGATGTGTATGTTTTGACAGGCGAACTTGCTGTGCTTTCTCATGTTATGGAAGCAGGTGCAGCACCGAATTCGGCCTCCCGCTATGGTTTTGCTTTTCGTTTTCGCTCAATAGCCCCTTACGCTTGTTTTATAAGAATCGCCTTCCATGTCTTAGCTTTTGCATTTTTGGCGAAGGTTCGCTGAGTCACCACCGCAACCACCGACAATACATATGCTTGCCTGTAAGTTTTGCAAGAAACGCAACGGTGGTGCTGCGTGACTGAAACGACACCGCTGTCTACCTTTAACAGCGACGTTGATCAAACACGAGGTTGTGCCGTGCGTCAGATGATGTCTATGTCACGCGGGAGGGAAAAGCGGACCCTATCTCGCCCTCGGCCCATTACTACATGGTAGGGATTGTGGGAAGGCCAATGTGCGGTAAAGCGTAGAACCGCAAAGTTGTGGGTTCGACCGTCGCAGCCGCGCATCCGCGGCAGCATTTCCATAGTTTTCAATGCAAAGAAAGAAAGAAAGAAAGAAAGAAAGAAAGAAAGAAAGAAAGAAAGAAAGAAAGAAAGAAAGAAAGAAAGAAAGAAAGAAGTGCGTGATGAAGAACCACGTACAGTAAGTAGATAATGATGAAGGGTGTTATGAGCAGCATAAGTGGTACGTCATGACATCAGTAACTTGACACCTTTGCCACTTACGTCACAATTAACCTTGCTGTTCCGACGGTTTTCACGGCGCGGAACTGGCTTGAATTTTTTTTCTCGGGCGTCTCATGCTTTATGTTTATTCGCACATTAAATACCTGCACAAGTGGTGTAATAGCCAGAAAGCTCATATCTTGGGCGCGGGGTATACCTGGTGCGGCACGGGGCACTGCCATATTGCGGCGCAAGCTGCTAGCGACACAAAACAACAGCGCTGCGCCTGACCTTCACGACCTGACGTATGGAGGCTCACACACGCATTGAGTATGCGGGGAAAAGCCAGGTATATGCGTGCGCGAGCCACACGTGATTGAATTCACCGGTAAATATTGAGGTAGAAAGGTGGCGTTTGGGATTAGAGTATAGACCCCATACGTTTAGACGTAGCCTAAGAAAGAAAGAAAGAAGGAAGGAAAGAAAGCTCATTTTTCATTGTGTGAATGCATGATTGCCACATAATGGTACGTTATACACTATAGAGAAATATACACAATAGGGCGGGGGCAACAGTTAACAGGCACGCGAGATATATGCTTAATTCCCTCAGAGGTGTATTAAGTCAGAGTTTCAGGATCACAGCTGATGCCGGTGCGTATTTGTGTGTCTTTGCAAATATCTATACGGTTGTGGTCATAAACTTTTTGCAACCTAATCTCTCCATGTACGTGTGCGACGAGGTGGCGTATGAGCGTTAATACAGCAATAATAAAACACGATATAGTTAACGCATCGTTACAATGAAGTTAAGGTCATCCTGCAGAAAAGATTTGCTTTACGGGGTTTAACGTCCCAAAACTGCACTATGATGATGAGAGACGCCGCAGTGGAGGGCTCCGCAATTCCGAACACCCGGGGTTCTTTAACGTGCACTGACGTCGCGCGGTACACGGGCTTCAACACTTCGCCTTCATCGAAATGCAGCCGCCGCAACTCGATCCCGTGACCGTCGGATCAGCAGCCGAGTGCCATAGCCACTAGACCAACGCGTGGCGGGGCACCCCTGGAAAAATGCGGTAGCAGCCATTCCCAAATTTGCCTGAACCAGGATACCTGTAGCGTTATCAAATACCTTGAAAAAGTTAAATTGCTCGTGAGACGCAATATCACCCACCGTTGCTAACTTTTGCTTAGGGACACAAGCGTCTTTCATAAATTTTATCAAGAGCGCCCGTATGCACCGGGCATGAAGCCAAGGATTTTCAAGCAGCCGAAATGAAAGCAATAAGAGTACTATAATAAAATGATAAAAATGTTATGCAGTGTTGAAAGGAAGTAAGGAAAGGAATGCAAACAACCAAAAATTAAGGTCCGTTCCGCACCTGTGAAATATGAGTAAGCAGCTGAGCTGGTGCAAGTGTGTCAAGTTTGCTAACGCTATGACTATCATGCAGCAGTGGCCTGAGGGTAAGGACATTGGGTCGAGGGCATGCGCGTGTTCGCTTTTTAGACTTTCTTTCTTTGTCTCTCGTTTTCTTTTCTTTCTGAACTATCACTATTATGTAGCAGTGTCACTAGCATTGTCACTGGGTAGTGGCAGTATAGGTCAGGCCATGAATGCATCTTGCGCAGGATGTGAATGCGCTATCTATCTATCTATCTATCTATCTATCTATCTATCTATCTATCTATCTATCTATCTATCTATCTATCTATCTATCTATCTATCTATCTATCTATCTATCTATCTATCTATCTATCTATCTAATCTGTGGTGTTCTTCGCGTGATCACTACGGGCAAGAGCCGGTCCGTTTTTCCCTACTGCGTGACAGCGGACATTGGCGACGACGGACATGGCAGACCCCTAAGCACCTCCCCTGCTGAAAGCACAAGTGCGCAGATAAACAAAACGACCGGAAAGAAGCTACTTACGAAGAATAAAACGCTTAATTCGTGCTTGAATGCTTTGAAAGCTCTTAATTGTTTAGGTGACTGGACTGTCATTCCAATTTTTGAACGATGAAGATGATGGTGTCATTCTTCTGTAGTTCTTGTTACGTAGAGATGGTATAGATCTCTAAAATAAGGCGCAAGCCTGCTGCATCTCGTTTTTGAAGCAATTAAAAAAGGGAGAATATTTAACTGAATCCTAAGCAAACCAAATACAGATAAAAAATAGAGCTGTCCGGCAGAAGTGTGTGAGCATTTGATTGGAAGGAACTGTTGTCATTAATAATAAGATTACGAATAGTGTTGAAAACGACCTAATGAAAACTGGCAAACCTAATGGAAATTAAAAAAAAGAGAGAGAAAGAAACCCAAAACTAAGGTCCTGTTGTCCGTGTCCGCCTTTTTCCCTGATTCGTCTTTTTGCGCTATGTTGTTTTTCTGGTGTGGCGTACCAAGACTCCCAACCATCCACTTTAGCTGTGTGTGTTGAATACACGAGAGGTGAAAGCTTTAATGATATACCCTTAAAATAATGCCATAAGTGATATGATGAGTAAGCACAAATAATAATAGTGCGCGCAGCGGGAAAAAATTATTGTGCTCTGATGAGCGCTTTTATGCCGGAACCAGTTCTACGCTTAATGAATGGAATATGATTTATAAATTTCAAGTTAAAGCCTAAGTTACGTAGAGGAATGACACACAGCGCGCAGCAAGAATTTAATGAACGTCAAGGGTAAATTGCGGTGTACACGGCAGCATCTTTTGTTTAAATTTAAATAACGTAATACCGAGTTGTTAGAATGTTTATCATTAAATGCTTTGCAAGACACCATTCCACAAGCTTCTCTTCTCTAGTTCTTGTTTACTTTAAGAAGCAAGCTTTCCATCGGCTTATCCGTAGAAATATTAGTATCATAAACATGCAAAACAACAGTAGGAATGTTAGGAAATCGGGTAAATAATCACTGTATACGCAAAACAACAAGGTGCCCAGTATTGAGCCTTGCTGTACCCCTTGCTTAGAAACCCCTGACTCAAAATAAACTCCTTCGATACAGCTTGTTTAATAAAGCGAAAGTTGTATTGGCAAGTCAGCCGATGCAACCTTCGCTATATTAAGCAAGCGGTGTCGGGGGAGTTAGCCGTCGATGACTTACGAGAAAAAAAAAAACAGAAAAACATGATTATCGTGAAAACAGAGCGCGCGCACTTCTTGCCTTTCGTCCTGGGTAATAAGAGACGAAAATACAAAGTGCTCGTTGGGCTGCGTATTCGAACCACCGACATCCTGATTGCGAGATCATCAAGCTAACCGATTCAGGCACTGTCATTTCATCATATAAGCACCATTTAAAGCGGTGTTTTATATGCATTAAGGAGTAGACGCCCGTGACACGTGCACGCTTTCCAGTGCACATTCAGCAAAGAAATAAAAAAAAAAGTAGGAAAGAAAGAAAGGGGGCACGCGCGCTCCACGCTTCGCTTTCCCCCATTTCGCCAATAGGGATATGGCTCCTAAATTATTTGATGACATGTAGGCAACTTTTCATAAGATATACAGCAGAACCTCATATGCGTAAGGACCCACTTTGGTGAATGAAATGGTATATTACAGTATTGAAAGCTTTAGTGAAGCGTAAAAACACCGCACCAACAAATTTACCGTTGTCAATAGAACACGCTATGTAAACCGGTGGAGCTACGCGGACGGAAGCCGAACTGGTCAGGATTCAATGATTTATATTTTAAAAGTAACTCTGTACACGCCCTACAGACATTTTTTTTCGGCAAGGTTTATAATAGGTAATCAAATAGAGACAAGGCGATAATTTGTCACCTGAAATTTATCACCTCGTGGAACATTTATCAGTCAGCCAAACTTACGCTTCTAACTTTAGCACTTTAAATAGTAATCGAGGTACTCGGTAGTTTGAAGTGGATTGGTCGACTTAACAAAAACTGTTACAATAGGCATTAAGTCACCAAATTCACATGCATGAATTCGAATCTTACGGAATAACTGCCCGCCACTTCAGTTTTTTTTCTAGCTGCCTAACAAATCGTACTCACTTTGTTCCGATTGATGGAATACTATACCACACGGTGTTAATTAATCAAGGCCCTTTCCCTGAATGGCTACTATTTCTGCTGTGTTATCTGACAACCTACACAACTGTCTGACCAGTGCCGAGTTTATAACTTATAGTCAGATGATAGGTGCAACTGTTTATGCTTGCGCTAAAGTAATGCTGACGAGCTAAAGCGAAACGGTAACACTGACCTAGTTAACGAGTCGTTTCAAGGAGTCTCTCCTTGAAACGACTCGTTAAAGGGCCATTAAAGTGAAAAAAATTTTTCTCGTATTAGTAAATCATGTTTTCACATTACCAATGACACCACTCTCGCGTGGAGGAGACGCTTGATAAGCTAGAAAATTCAAAAAAAAAAAAGAAAATACAAATGCTGGTGCTTTCTTTGTGGTTCCCGCGCTAATAACCGTGACGTCATAATCTTTGACAGCCTCTTACTATGGCCTACATAATTATTTATGGGTAAAAGAGATATACATTGCATTCTGAGGAACCCAGAGATTCTACATGGCGTGTTTCGAACAATTTGACTGAGCCAATCTGCAGAGAATGCGAATAAAAAGACTGAGGTTTGTGACGCCATCTCGTGAGCGTGTCGGCGCGGAAGTTAAAGAGAAAATTTTGACATTGATTTTCTCTTCTAATATTGATGAACAAATGACGAAAGCCGGGACAGTAGAGTTCCTGAACAGTAATTTGTTGGTCTCACGAACTTTGGTGCTTCCCTTTAGCGCTGTCCCTTTAAGAAATTTTTTTGCGGCGTTTACTGATTTGGACACACACGCACGCACACACACAGTTTCCCTGAGCCCAAATAAACATTTTCAAAAGAAGAGCTTCACACGATTAACAAACACAATATAACTTTACTGACGTTGCGGCCGGTCCACCGGCCGCAGCGTCAGTAAAGTTATTGTTTTTGTTAATCGTGTGAAGCTCTTCTTTGGAATATATATATAGAATCAAGTTAATGAAACAACAAACATTGAAGCCTAGGAAAGCATAGGGGAAGTTATTCCAATTCGTAATTATAATATTGTAATGTTTGGGGTAAGTAGAAATGAATTAAAGTGGACGAAAAGACAAACCTGCCTTCGGTGGGAACCGAACCCACGACCTTCGGATATCGCGTCCGATGCTCTACCGCTGAGCTACGAAGGCGGTCGTCCCTCTGTCCACATTTATTGGCTATTAATGTATATGGAATCCTGGGAGCGTTAGGCAGCGCCACTCGTAGCCATGGCGGCGAGTGTAGCACACTCTTACTGCCAGAAGGTGTCACGTAGAACGTGATCTTATGTCGAGGTGGCTGCTGCCCAATAGAACCTCATATCAGTGGCGCACCGACGGGCGGGGTTTCGGGTGTTGTAACCCCCCTGAGGCCAACCTATCCCCCCTCCCACTCCGTAACTGCTCCTATGTTCTAGAAGAATGTGGCGCTAATGTCTCCTCAAAACGCCGCAAAAATAATAAAAACAATCATTATCATGGAGGTTACTATTATTTGGCATATTATTTACTATTTTTACACAAGCAACAACTCTGTAATCGCATGCCCGGCCCTTCGTGAAAAATTGAACCCCCCCCCACCCCCCCCCCCCCCGGCAGAGATTCTGGGTGCGCTACTGCCTCATATGCTACCTAAGGCACCAAGTCTGCCGCAACGGCTACGCAATGGCTACGAGTGGCGCTGCCTAGCACTCCCAGGATTCCATATACATTAATAGCCAATAAAAGTGGACGGAGGGACAACCGCCTTCGTAGCTCAGCGGTAGAGCATCGGACGCGACATCCGAAGGTCGTGGGTTCGGTTCCCGCTGAAGGCAGGCTTGTCTTTTCGTCCACTGTAATTCCTTTCTACTTACTCCAAAAATTGCGATATTATAATTACGAATTGGAATAACTTCCCCTATGCTTTCCTAGGCTTCAATGTTTGTTGTTTCATTAACTTGTTTCTAAAATAAAGCGAGCCCTTGACCCCCTTCTCTTTCATTATATATATATATATATATATATATATATATATATATATATATATATATATATATATATATATATATATATATTCAGTTCAGATATGCAAACAATTTGATAGCATTACACATAACTTTGCCGTTGAGACTTGTAAATTGTATACTTAGGAAGTTCTTTGTACTTGGCTATCCCAAATTTATCGTGACGTCTTCAACAATTGTTTCATTTTTTTTTCACAATTCGTCCAAGATACGGGAAATTTGCATTACGTTTTCTCAGTCCATCTACACGCCTTCGTGCTCTTACTTTTATAAATTCGCAAAGAGTGTTCGAATACCAGTACCTGAGTCTCCTGCTGAATTACGATCCAAAGTATTAAAAGAAAAACAGTGATGCCATGCGTAGCCAGGCTCTTGGAGCAGTATACGATACTTAAAGCTCACCCTACGTCTCGCTCCTCAATAAAATAAAACTCTTAACATATAAGGCCCTCATTGGAGCCATCGTGGAACGCTTAATATTAATAATTGATGGGGTTTAACGTGCCAAAACCATAATATGAGGCACGCCACGTAGTAAAGGGCTCCGTAACCTGTGACAACCCTGCGTTTGGTTAACGTGAACTACCAACTCACAGTACACGATCCTGGGATGCAGTCGTGTTGTATGGAAGAATATAGGCATTGCGATATTAACGAACTATTGTCTATGCCAAAAGAAGACAGTGCGCTTTCTTTAACTGAATGAATGAATGAATGAATGAATGAATGAATGAATGAATGAATGAATGAATGAATGAATGAATAGGCGTTTGCCTAAAATGCACGCTAACTAGTACAAACAAGGAAATGTTCTCCAGATTGCGGGAGGAAAACGGTGAATTCTATTCCACATCTCATTAATGGATCAGCCGCATAGCATGCGTCGAAAAATCACGTTAATAGTTACCTTATGCAACAGCACTGTTTGTTCTAGTGGCATACATTTATCATTCTAATAATGCTACTTTTATATCACTTTGATTTTTGTTGCGAGCTAGCTAGTAATGCTTATTTATTACACAAAAGGATTTGTTTGCGGCATTTAACGAATACCTTTATACTCGTTGATCTTTGAAATGTTCTTTGATTTTGAATTTTACATTCTGAATGAGGTTACTGTGACCACAGCTGAAGTACGGGAGTCCCCCAGACAATTCCTAACATAGCCATGTGCTAACGTTATTATAAGCATGCACTTTTTGTAAAACGTGACACCGTTCATGAAATGGCTTTTCAAAGGAAAGGCAGCTTTTTGAAATCGGGTCGAAATTTCTTAAGTTCACGTTGGACACTGCTCTATGCTACAGACAATTGTCATGTGGGCTCCGCCTTGTTGCCTAGCGCGAAGCGCCGTCCGTAATCTGGCAACCCACTGGTGCGTGCAACGCTCGTGTTTGCGTGCAGTTGCAGTCAGATTTTTTTCGTTATGGCGCGTTCAATTTTGTATGAATTAAGGCTGTCTATACAGGAAGTGAGTCTGTGAAACATCCTAAGAATGTTTCGTATTTGATGGTCAATGATGGTCAATGATATATATATATATATATATATATATATATATATATATATATATATATATATATATATATATATATATATGTGTGTGTGTGTGTGTGTGTGTGTGTGTGTGTGTGTGTGTGTGTGTGTGTGTGTGTGTGTGTGTGTGTGTGTGTGTGTGTGTGATTACATCCTACCCAGCGGGTGACTATGAGTTACCGCAGTATTGATATAGGACCCCTTTAAAGCTCATCGGTCGCGAATCGCGAGGTCTTCTATACTACAGTATCCCTTCATGCCCTACCTCCCACCCCTTTCAAATCATGCATAAATTGTAGTGAATAGCATGGGCGAAAGATGCGTCTTTAACTGTGCATGCTCATGTCAGGTCATATCCGCTAGTGAAAAAACAAAAAGACAGAGAGAGAACGAGAGACTATATTGCTGTTTATGACCTTACTAAGAAATTGATAGGACGGTTCTGCTGACATGCATGCCGTTATGCATAATACACAGATGCATGACAAACTGCAAAACAGCGCATAGCGACGCAGCTTTTCCTGCTTGTGCAAATGGATCACTTCCTTGCCCGCGGCAACCCGTGTGATGTGAAGGCAAACATAGAGCTTTCGTTCACATAGAGATGTATGGTCCAGGAAAAAAAACCGGAAAGATTGCAATATAAATCACGCTGTTTGTTTTCTTTCGGCACTGCTAAAGCGACAGAAAACCTTCAAATTTTCCCCAGATTTTATATATACTAGTGGCTCTTTCTGTGACGCAAAGAACGATACGAAGTATTGGGCACTGTTAATTTATGTACCTTCTGTGCACCGGCCTGGCATATTTTACCGGAATTTGTCTTTTGTGGATGCTAACATGACTCATGCCGTGCCACCACACTATATTTAGGACGGCGCGAGACCAGTGTTTTTTCTCGGTGGTTTTCGAACGCCAGTGGCAATTTGCTTGCCTAGATAAATTTTATAACAGCCTTTTCCTTAAACTAAGGAGGTTTATCACAATGCAAGAAGCTGTACCAAATGCTTCCTCATATGAGACATACACGTAGAATGCGGTGTAGTTGCGCTGTGTGACGGACAAAGCAGCAGGGGTATGCACGACATGCTTCTCTGGAATTCTTGTGCTTGTACGGCGAGGACGTACCGTACGCACTGAACATTATGGGCTCTTTGTTCCGTTCCCAGAAACAGCTACCGTGCACATCGATGAACTGCGGGCAGGAGTTGTTCTTGTTTGTTGGAAACAGCATTCGGCGCACATTTGTGTATGTGTGTCGGTAATCGCGATGACGTGCGGTGATTCGTAAGATCATTCGCCCCCTTCCTATTGTCTGGTATCGCTTTTACGCGTGTGAAAGGTCAGGTGGAGGCACGAGAAGCATGTTGTAAAATTGCTTCAATGCTGAGTATACTTGAATAGAGGAACAAGTTCGTTTTGCTGACGTCTGAAAATTTTCCTATATTGCCGAAAACCAAACAGACAAACACGGTAGTCTTTTTTTCTAGCACTCACCAGAAAATTTGAAACTCTAGCTGCGAAATTGTGGATTGTGCTATGAAAAATCGCATATATCGACGTATCTTCATGTTTACAAAAAAAAAAAAAAAGATCCATCGAGTATGGAAGATTGAATGACAGACAGTGCAATATCATTTGATATTTGCGTGAGCAAATGTGGGAGCAAGTTATGTGTAAAAGCTAATTCGCGGTGATGACTGATCGCGCAAGTACATTGTGCACACTTAGAAACCGCTCGTTAAAGTCTCAGCAACCAAGTTATATGCATGAACATAAATGAAACAATGTATCATGAGTGCACATATTGTGGGCATTTATTAGGAACACCTTTGTCATCTGTAAGTGATCATGATCACGTCGTGTTCACACGGGGTTCTTCTTCATCATCTCTTGTGGGGCTGCCTCTTGATTGCGAGCTGTATACTTTGGGCGTGGTCAGTTCGCCGTGCTTTGGAGGCTAATAAACGTCGGACTAACCGGGACGGCATACAATATTTCGGCATGACTGGGACTGTGTGAAAAGGTATAGAAAATATCGGCGGCTATTTTTGTCAGCAGAAAGTACGCATCGCCACTGCAAATGTGCGACTCACTCAACTTAATTTTCGCGTATCGTAGCCGACTATTATGAGTCTTAAGAAAGGAGGAGGAGGAGGAGGAAGGGGAAAACAGAAAGGCAGGGAGGTTAACGAGAAGGGCGTCCGGTTGGCTATCCTACACTGGGGGAGTGGGAAGGGGGAATAGAAAGATGGGAGAGAGAGAAGGAAGGGGAATAATGAAAAAGACGTTGTCGGACAAGTCCAACTGTCAAAGGCGTTCACCCAAACCAGTCGTCTTGAGAAAGCGTAAAAGTGCTTTTAGTGCCTTGTGGGCCGACGAGCGATGAGGGCGGTGTTCCAGTAGCATCTGTAAGGACAGTGGCCGATCGTCAAGGTGGTGTAGCGTCTCAGCAAGGATTTTCCTTTCCTCGATGAATCGCGGACAGTGGCACAGCAGATGGTCCAGGGTTTCGTCGGTGTCGCACATCTCGCAGGTTGCACTGTCGATCGCTCCAATTAATGCGGAGTATGCCTTTGTGAAGGCAACTCCCAGCCAAAGTCGACAAAGAAGCGAGGCCTCATGTCGAGGAAGTCCTGATGGAGGGCGGAGATGCAGGGAAGGGTTTAGCTGGTACAGTCGCGTTCGTGTGATGTTTGGTGAGTTCCACTCAACCAGTGAGAGACGGCGTGCCAGGTGTCGAAGCTGCATTGCAGCATCTGTCCTTGAGAGTGGAATTGAAATAATGTTCGCTTCTTGATGTGAAGTGCGAGCTGCGCCATCTGCGGACTCGTTGCCGCTGATTCCGCAGTGACTGGGCACCCACTGAAAGTCAATCTCGTGGCCATTTTCTCGGAGGTGGTGGTGAAGCACGATTACATCGTACGTCAGCTGCTCGTGGCATCCGCGCCTAAGAGCTGACCGTATGCACTGCAACGCCGCCTTCGAGTCCGAAAACACAGCCCATTTCCTCGGCCTCTCAGTACGGATGAATTCTAGCGCACGACGTAGAGCCGTGAGTTCTGCCGCCGTGGACGTCGTGACATGAGACGTCTTTAGTCGAATCGTTATCCCCTGCGTTGGTACGATCACCGCTCCGCCAGAACTGGACGACGTAGTCGATCCATCGGTGTATACGTGTACGTGGTTACCGTACCGTTCGTACAACAGGTTGCTTTAGCGCAGATACTGGTAGATCTGTCTTCTTCTGTATCCCAGGAATTGTGAGGTGTACTTGTGGGAGACTCAAACACCACGGAGGGAGCACTCGCTTAGCCGCAGGCGTGTACCCTGGAGTAAACGCCGCACTGTGTGCATTGACATTAGCGCTGAATGAAGTGCGGGGCCTTGCAGCGACGAGGCTCGCCAGATGGTGTGAGGGAGTCCTAGCCACATGCCTGAGGTGAAGTCGCATGGTCTCAACGGCGATGTGCGTCGTGATAGAGTAATCCTGCGCTATGGCAATGGTTTCAGCCGTTGACGCGCTGCGTGGTAAGCCAAGGCGTATCTTAAGAGCTTGTGCTTGAATGCTCTGTATCGTGCGCAGGTTAGTCTTGCAGGTGTTGGCGATAGCAGGTAGGCTGTACCACAGGAATCCGACGAACAGCACTCTGTACAGCTGTAGCATAGCGTGTATGGACAGGCCCCAGTTTTTCCCTGCGAGGAATCTGAATAAGTGGCAGATAGCAGTCAGCCGTTTCTTCACGTAGTTCACGTGCGGACGTCCGCTGTGACACGGCCTCAGCTTCGTGCTCGGCTTCAGAAGGCAGTCACGACGACGTCACGTTACCTTCAGAAACAAGGACTAGACATTTCATGCGAAAAGTGCGCAATGGTGGCATTCACCAGGAAACCGATGTTTGCATATAATATCGCCATTAACGGTCAAGTAATACCATACTGCCGAAGTCATAGGTTCCTGGGAGTGGTAATTGACAGAGTCTTAAGAAAAGTGAACCACTACTATAGGTGCCTTCCTCTAGGTGCCTTTTACTTACATTTCTAATAGGGCAAAAGAAAAGCTACTGCTGCTACAAGTCGAATTAAGCAGCTCTGACGCCTCCTAGGCATTACATAACGCTTGCGTGATGAGTAGCGAGTCGTCAGAGTGTATCTTTTACCCCGTGTTTTATACATTACAGCTTGCCCTTCGCCTTTTGATAATGAATTTTTATTACCATGGCGCTCAGTTCTATTGCGATATATGCCGCGATGATATGCGATACTTGTGACGTTGCAGCGCGCTTTCTGTTTTTGTTCAGTGTTGGCGTAATATTCCCTCCCCTTTCAATCGCACTTGCACTTGAAAACCCTGCCGTTCGCGTTCGCATTAACACTGTGACCTCTCCTCCCCCCTCCCCCCCCTTTACTGTTGTAATCCTCAATAGGCGATCTTGTTTAAATAAATAATAAATAAATAAATAAATAAATAAATAAATAAATAAATAAATAGCGTTTCAGTCTGGCATTGGGAAACCGTCGCACGCGTGTTGAATGCATACCGTATGCCGTATATACCCGTATGGAGCTGTTCACGCATGACGTTTTAGGACAAGGGCGCGTTGCTCATACTCTTCAAGAAGGCGAGCCTGAACATTCTGGAAGACACTGACCGGGTATTTAAAGTAATTTTTATAGATGGGTAACGCTCTATTCGATGGTCATAAAAGTAAATGAGAGCCAGGGAATGTCATAAATACTGAACTAACCTTTGGTGCTGTTATTTTAAAATCAAGGACTCTAACCAAATTGCGGTGGGCGACGGTCAAGGACGTCACTGACAAGGACTGCTTGATTGTGCCGTTGTAGAGGGACATCTGGAACGTGGATGTCGAAAGCAATACTCATAGCTCCAGAAAAGTACAACATGTGCGGAGCACTGGGATCGTACGTTCACCATGAGATGTATACCGAACGCTGACTCGGAAAACGAATTGTCGAACGGCTGTGACAGCGACGATAACAAACACGGAGGTGTGCGCGTGCCTCTAAAAGCGGAGAAGGCTGCACTTGACACCACAATACTGAGCAGAACAAAAGGAGGAGCCATGCCCCGAGTTTTTCCAAGAGGACGAGGTCCTCGAGGTAGATTTTAGTAGCAACGTGATCTTAGCAAAGGTCAACGAAATACTCATATTACGAGGACCGTCCACAGTTGCAGAATGTGTAGCTTTGAACGAACAAGAACTATGACGATTTTAAGATCTAAATGACTGGAATTCCTTCTTTAGTCTGATCCGAAGGTCGTGGGATCGAATCCCGCCCTCGGCGGCCGCATTTCAGTGGAGGTGAAATGTTGAGGCCCGTGTACTGTGCGATGTTAACGCACATTAAAGAACCCCAATATAGTAGAAATTTCCGGAGCCCTCCACAACGGCGTTTCTTATAATTATATCGTGGCTCTTTAGCAATGATGGAGACGAACTACAAAACATGCTTGGTGATCTAAACCGGGAAAGTATTAAAATTGGACTAAAAATGAATAAGCAAAAGACCAAAGTTATGCTCGATAGCCTAGCTAAGGAACAGGAATTTAAAATTAACAGTGAACCCTTAGAATGTGTAAACGAATACGTGTACCTGGGACAGTTACTAACAGGAGCATCTACCCATGAAAAAAAAAGTTCTCCGAAGAATAAGGATGGGCTGGAGCGCATTTGGAAGGCATTACGAAATCATGACTGGGAACTTGCCGCTCTCACTAAAGCGAAAAGTATTCAATCACTGCATTCTCCCAGTACTAACGTACGGTGCAGGAACGTGGAGGATAACGAAACAACTAGCTCTAGATGAACCTAAGGAGCACGCAACGTGCAATGGAAAGAAAAATGATAGGGGTAACGCTAAGAGATGAAAAACGAGCGGAATGGATCAGGGAACAGACAGGAGTAGCTGATATTATTATATCAATTAAAAGAAAGAAGTGGACCTGGGCAGCACATGTCATGAGGAGGAAAGATAAGAGATGGACAGTAAGAGCGACGGAATGGATACCAAGAGAGGGAAAACGCAACAGAGGCAGGCAAAAGGTTAGATGGAGCGATGAAATTAAAAAGTTTGCGGGCATAAAGTGCAACCAACTCGCTCAGTATAGGGTGGATTGGAAATCATTGGAAGAGGCCTTCGTCCTGCGGTGGACCTAAATAGGATGATGATGATCATCATCATGACCCCAGAAATCAATCAAATGCTTCTTCAGTCGCTGATGTGCTAATGATGCGTTTATTCTGTTTGTTTTACTTGCGAAAACTGTTAGTTTAAGATGTGTACTCGATGACACGTTAGGCGACAACGCGCAAAATGCTTCCGGCATTTCAAATTCAGGGCATAACTGAATTTGTCATCTGCGTCTCCCTGTCTTAAGTGTATCGGGACTATGGCGGCGTGGTCGCACGTAAAGCGCAAATCTATTTCGTTCTGTATTCTGTCACTCGGTAAGAAACTCTCGGATGTCTCTCGTCAAGTCAATGAGGCTGCTGACAGCTCTCGTGTTGTAGGGAGGCGATCGAACGCGTCCATCGTATCGCAGCGATCTGACTCGCCGCCGCACGACGAACAGCGGAAAGAGCGTCACGTCGCGGTACCACGACTCGTGAGCTGACGACCACATGCAGAAACACAGACGCGCCCGAGCAGCCGCGATCGCGCGATTTACATTTCGCAAGCCGTCCGGCTCGCGCCCATTAAGTCTCACCGCTAACCAGGTCACTTCGTGAGTCGCCGCCATCGCGCCGGCATGTAGGCCGCCACACGACTGGGGCCGCGCGCGCGAAACTCATCGCGGCGCTACCTTGCAGCAACGCGTGGCCATTGTGTAGTTTTATTATTTCCCCGCTCGGCGGAACGCGGCTGGTTTCGTTTGGCAAACGAACTCAGCGAAGAAGTAGCACGACGACGTGGCGCACGGAGTTGCGCGGCAGCGCGCACGGAGGCACCCACCGAAGCGGTGTGGGTACATCGTGGTGCCATATTACGGCGCGCAGATGTGTACACCGACCGACGCACGGGCTCGGCACAGACGCACACGCGCTCTGCGCCGAAACTAATGGAATACACGATGCGTCGGCGGCAAGAATAAAGCGCTAATGATAGATGATGATGAGAAGCGCAATAATTAATATGCACGCGGCCGGGCGATTCTCTCTCTCGGCTGGTTCCCTCGGCGGCCCACGCGCCGCCGTTCTCTCCCCCACAGCGGCGTTGCGCCGCAAACAATGCGACGCTGGCAGCGCCGTGCTGCGGCGGCGCGCCGGCTTCTCTCATTAGCGGGCTTGCCGAGCTCTGTTTTAGGGCCGCGGGTTAGACAAAGTTAGTGGATAGCGGGCGCCCTCCACGGAGAAGAAAGGGGGACGCCAACTCGCACCACGGGGGAAACGACGATGACGCGGGGGTGTTGTAGAGAGGAGGCGCACCGCCAAAGATAACGACGTATATATATTTTTTCCCTTGTGTTGTTTTCGTCCAAGTCGCCGTGGAGGACGGGGTTAGGGACGCCTCCGCTGCTTGAATCCTGTGGTTCTCGCACACGCGGATGCAGCAAAGCGACGGCGAGCAAAAACTTGTCGCCATCGTCTTGCCTCGTCGTCCCTCGCGCCTCTCGCCTACCTCATCCCCGCGATGTTTGTGCGCGCTTGCCAGATTCGCGAAGCCAAATAGTAAATAAAACGTTTATTCCCCTCCCGTGCCCATTCGCAATTGTGGAGAGAGACGATGGTGGCGTTTTTCGCTGTTGTTCTTATCGCTGGTAATGCGCGGCTGCGCAAGGTGGTGGGAGTCGAGCGAGCGGGCTTTGGGAGTTTGCGCTCGGGCGAACTCGAGGAGAATGCGGCGCGCCGGCACATACACGCACACACAAAAACGAATGCTGAACCAGGAGAGGAGCAGAGAAAGGGTATCGTTGTTGAGCCTGGTTCCATTCCAACGTTAATTAAATTTCGCCCAGCGTCGCGCCTCGCAGAGCCCGCGCCGCGCGCGGCTCGCTCGTGCGCGTGCGCCGTAAAGCCCACCACCGCACGCGCGCTGCCGCCGCGGCGTCAACCCTCCTCCCTCCGCATCTCCTAGCGACGCCGCTCGCTTTCGCGCTCCTTCCATCGTCTCTCCCCGCGTGGTCGTCCCTCGCCCACTGGCGGCTTACGTCGTTGCTTGTCTCTGTTTGAATAAAATTTTCACCGCAAGCGGCCTGGGAAATTATGTCTTTCTAATTAGGAAAGAGCCAGGCGCGGCGGCTATCTCCCCCACGCTTCCAACCCAGGATGTCCCCGGGTTTGTCTGCTGGTTTGTGCTTTAAAGCGGACCCTGTCTCCCCCACCCCCCTTGTCTCCGCAAACTTTGTGCCCTCGCTCGCGGCGCCGTATCTGCTGGCGTAGGATTCGCGCCACGCGCCTTCCCCGGCTTGGGCCGGCTCTCGCGCGCGCCATCAATTTGCGGGGCCGCTATGAGGAAGAAAGGGTGCGCGCCGCATCACCTTGGCGAGGAAGGGACGCAATTACCGGGGAACAATCGGAGCCAAGCTTTTGCGCTTTTACCCCCCAAAAAGAAGCGCGCGGCGATTCCACTCCGGCCACCAGCCGCGCAGACCCCCACGAGCTTCGCAGAATCCCTGGGCACGCTTTCGCACCTTCGTTTCATATTTTATAACGCGCTTGCAACACGATCATTCCTGCCGAGTCAGTTCATACTTGTGCAGACTTACTGCGACTTGGCATACAGTTAGCCGAGGTTTGTACGCCGTAGCATTTATTTTCTTTTGCGACGCTAAGTGTTCTTCAGACCACGCGTCCGGACTCTCTCTACAACATCACGCTAGAGAACGCTCGCGCCGATGCAAGGTGAAGGAGGCTTTCACTAACATCACGGCCCTGTTTCGTACTTCCCGAAATGTTGCGTTATAACTAAAATCGTGCGAATTTTTGAAATTTTGAATGTTTTTCGAGTAGTGTTTGCTGTTCGATTCAACTTGCACGAAACTTATTATTCCTAGTATTCAAAATAACAGAAATTAAATATAACGGCGGCATTTTGTAAAAGAATAACAATGCTTCTTGCCAACGTTCTTATCTTTTTTTCTCAGGGGCGAACAACGGCACAGACCGCTATTAATGATTACTAGCGAATTTGTCTGACGTTGGCAAGTGCAATCTCTTGTAAGGGACAAAATGGGCTATTATGGTAGCTTGTGGCGTCTTCGCACTCTTCGTACGCGCCCCGCCACGGTGGTCTTGTGGCTATCATACTCGGCTGCTGATCCGAGGGTCGCGGGATCGAATCCCGGCCGCGGCGGCTGTATTTCGATGGAGGCGAAATGTTGAGGCCCGTGTGCTGTGCGATGTCAGTGCACGTTAAAGAACCCCAGGTGGTCGAAATTTCCGGAGACCTCCACTACGGCGTCTCTCATAATCAGAGCTGGTTTTTGGGACGTTAAACCCCACATAACAACTCTTCGTACGCTTCGCTGCATGACACTATTATACTGCGACAAAGCTGAGTTTTAAACACCGTGCCGCAGCGCGACTGACATTGCGAAAGCTGAACTAAAGCGAACTCTTGCACATGTGACACTTCGTTTGCTTGAAAACACTGTCGATGGCTTGCGGAGACTAGAACGGCAGCCGTGTGTCAAAGCCATGCGCAGCAATACGACGCAAAAAGAAAAAAATAAATGCCTGTGTGTACGTTTATGCGTTACCGCGAGCTCCTGATTAAGGTGGAAGATAACACGTAGAGGAGTAACAGGCGAAGGTCACAAGCAAGCGCGGATGCAGCGCTACAGTCATTAATTTTCCAGGGGCATTCTTGGTTTGGATTCTGAGTCGACCTGCCAAATTGATATGTATATTTTAATTTAAATAAAATAAGTCGTCCTTAAATTGTGCTAATACAGTAAGCTGCACTGCAGCTATAAAATAAAAGCACCCGTGCATGACCAAGTTTAATATACTGCACAGTTATTTCTCGGACTGTGCTTTTGGGCTCCGCTGTTCTTTTCTTCTAGGAACAACATTGTGAGCGTACAATAATTGTGCAATAAATTTGCTTCTATTGACAAAGTTGGGAGTACGTTTTCTCTACAGTGTAAACTGCAAAAAGTAGAAAAAGAAATTCCGAGTAGATTCGCACTCAAACTAAAGTATTTCAATTCGCATCGCGCACAAAAATTTCCCTACTAGCGCAGCCCTAGTTATAATGATTGCTTTCTTAGTTCACAAAATGGTTGTAGCCAATTTTTATATTGTTAGAATCGCTTGACGGGTGTTTTATCCACGCTTGATGGATGTTTCTGGCATTTCTAAGTGTATGCATGCATATGCCTGTCAACGTTATTTTCCGCTAGAGTGCGATCTCTCAGTTGATAGTCTTCGTTCACTCATGATGTCAGTTTCGCAAGCACATGTCCATAGATAAGTTTTTCTTTATTTCCTCCTTTTCTGTGTTGAACACTATACCGTATCTGTCATTGCAAGCGCATGAGCACCATTTTGCTTGGACTCTGCCATCTCCTGTGCCACTCTAGGTGAGTATACTTCTGTCCCCGAAAACTCTGTCCTCCATAGGATGCCTCCCATAAAACGATAAGATCGTATACTGCCTATAGGCGACAAAGTGCCTTCCCCATCTACTCTCCCTAATCAAAATCTTGACAGTGCCCCTGACCTAACCCAAGCGCCTTTTTTAACAGCGAGGCTCCTCAAGCCAGGTGTAGGGCCGTTAGCTGTTGTAGAAAATTGTCGTGATGATGAAATCCGCATGAAATAAGCGCGTTTGCACTGTGCGGCATTTGCACGCGCACTTTTTTTCTTCTCTTCCGCTCATGCCCTCAGCCCACTCCTGCATAAAGGTGGAGGCGTTTCATCAGACGCTATAGCAAAATAGCAACGCCACACCTCTGCCTAAGCTTCTCCGAGCCGTGCCGCCGATGGCCGCCGCGCCTAATGTCACTGGAACATCGAAAGTGCCGTCACGGCCGGCGTGCGCGCGTTGTTGTGGAATTTGGTCCTACGCGCCGCTCGGGCGTTAGTAGGACAGCTGTGTAGTTCTGCTTCTCTCTACATGTGTATAATAGAGAGCTTTCGCAGCGCCGTCTCACCGTTCGGTAATTGTACGGTAATGCCGTACGGTCGGGGTCGGCACGTGGATATTTTAGTCTGAAAGACCTGCACGAGTTGCTCGGTGAGTATAGTCATGAGACGGATGAGAGTAGCTGATAAAGTTCTCACAAGCTAAATTTTTTGCTTTCCGACCACGACGGTACGGCATACCGTACTTTCCGAACGGTAAGGCGGCGCTGCTAAGACTCTCTAATGTAACAAAATGACGTGTCTCTTCGTCATTTGGATAAGTTATAAGATGATATGTCTAATATTTATCTAAGGAAATGCAAATAGATATGATCAGGTGCAGTTTTTTAAAGGCGTAAAGCAGCATAAAGCGAGACCAGCGAAAACACGGGCGATCGAGTGGAGATCTTTCAAAATTTGCCATTTCGCGATTAGTCTTGTGCTCCTTCTAAATGTATGCCGGGAGTGACTACAGTGCTTCACAACTCACCAGATTAAGCAAGATTCCTCGTGTTTGTGGCACTTTATGCGGCAGAGAACATAGGGTAGCTTGACAATTACTATGTCGCACGTGTGGCTAAACATCACGGTGCGGAAACGGCAAAATTATTTTTTTTTTCCCTCCTAAGTTTTCTAAGCGTCTTACAGTCGTGACTGGGAGGCAAAACACTATCACGTATTAAGCTGTTCAGGAAAGAGAACATAAATGTTTTCGCGGAGACGTTTCTCAATTCCACACGCAGAAACCCGTTTGCAAGTAAATGCAATTTTCCAAGGAAACATGTTTTTGTGCATTAAGGCTGAAAGAATAATGGAGCACCCATTAGTGTTGTCGCAAACTTGAATGTTACCTTATTCATAACTTGGTCGCAAACTTGACGCAGACATTTAACTTGAGATCACAATTTACGCTACGCCTCATTTAAACGTCCGTCATAGGAAACAACTAACGGGCACGGAACTTCGCTGAGAACGATATAGGGGTCCCGGATGATAGAACGTTGCGCTTCCTTTGTCAATTACGATATTTTCATTAACCGCGATAGTTGGGTCCCGCATGCACTAATGATTTCGGCGCGTTTTATGATGCGCAACCACACACACACACACACACACACACACACACACACACACACACACACACACACACACACACACACACACACACACACACACACACACACACACACACACACACACACACACACACACACACACACACACACAAAAGGCGCCGTTGCGGCTCTTAGCGAGTGTTATACATGAATACGAAACATGGAGACGTTTCCTTTTGGTACACGAAAGCTATATAAGTATGCCCTCAGTTACGCCGAATGCGAAGTCAGACCGCTTCCAATGCGCACGAAAGCGACATGCGTGGGTGCTGCTCCTGTCAGAGCGTACGCTCAGGCGCGGCTTGGTGACCATCGAAAAGTGGTCACGCGTGTAGACCGTAACTGACCAATGGGCGGCGTGGGGGTGAAGAGAAAAGAATGGCGATACTTTTCTGGTTCCAGTAACTTTATTCGCGCGGAGTCTCGCCACAGCTTGGCAGGCGGAAGTTAAGTATAATCACGCTGATCTTCGTAATAAAATCTCCACGTCGCCGGCGCAGCGACAGAATGCCCTGCTTCTCCGCGCCGAGTACGTTGTCGTGAAGATGGGGTGACCGAAGAATTGCGTCACTCCTGAAGAAGAGGAAGCGCGGCGCGAAAGCCACAGCTCCGTTACTCGAGAGCGTGTGACACGACTTCGGACCGACCCCGAGTATCGCGCCGGTAAAGCGGCGGAGAAACGTCGGCGATACGCAGATCCCGAATTACGAGCCCGTGAAAACGAGCGAAACCGTCACCATATGCAGAGACGTCGCCGGTACAATCAGGACCTGCGAGTCGCACCACCGGACGACTACATGAATGCGATGTCTCGTAATGAAAAAAAATTCACAGCATATCCACGGAGTGAATGATGATGAGTGGGCGAAGCTCCGGAGGTTCATCGTAGATCGTGCCGAGTTCCGGATTAATTTAGTTAACGCGCACGCTACGAATCCTTGTGGTTCAACTACGCACAAGTGAAATCTCCCACCGGCACTTCATTGCAAGTCAAGATCCAGTGCATATATATATATATATATATATATATATATATATATATATATATATATATATATATATATATATATATATATATATATATATATATATATATATATATGGGTGGCCGGTGAACGGTTCTCCAGCCGCGCAGTCGGTAATTTTCAATCAAGAAACTCGCTAGAAGACGCTGCCTGCGTCAAGCTTGTCTCTCGCGGGTGAGGGCGCGTTCTCCTTCTTTGCGAGCTGGTAGCGCGTTCATCGAAGAAAGAGCGTTTCCATAGTCAACGCGCGCCTTCCGCTCTCTCTGTCTCTCTCTCACAAGACAGCAAATGGAAGAGTGAGAGAGCTCGCGCGCCGAGGGCGCGCCTCCCAAACGCGCCCTCCTAGTAGCGCGTTCCTAGTAGGTAACGCGCTACTACAACGGACGGACAGACCCAAACCTTAAGGAGCTTCGCCCCTAAAATATAAAATGCTGTACGTAATGTCCGACTGTTCTCTGCGGTTGCTGTAGATGCCGTGAAAGAACTTCGCGATAACTTAACCCGACCGAGATAAATCTAGGCGGGACCATCAAGCTTCGCTGTATGCACAGCCTTCGCACCTCGGAGTGAAGCAGCCCCTTATTTTTTTCTTTATTTTAGAATAGCCATTTTGAGAAACAGAAACAGGGCAAGACACGACGGCAACTTGAAGGGCGAGTTTCCTTTCCATTTTAAAAAGTCCTTGAATTAAAATGGGTGAATTCCCAATTGAAGCGAACATTCACAAAAATTACATTTAAATGTACTGTCGCGAAGACCGCGTCGCGTAGAATGTTTTCTTGTTCTTTTTTTTCTTTTTCGACTGCTTTCTTAGAAGGGTGCTCAAGCAAACGAGCCGGCGCACCGCAGGGAGTCTTCTTGACGACGTAGTACAGAGAACGAAGACCACGTGTGTGCGTCGCGGCCAGTTTCTGGAATGTATTGTTTGTATTAGTTTCGTAGCAAAACCGGATGCACGCGATCACGAACTCGCGTTGAGCATCGTGGTCCGCGTTGCCGTGGATGTTTAGGGGTGCTATTTAAGCGGCGACACTGGCCTTTTTTGAGAGCGGACTAGGGGACCATGACGCTCGAAACCACCGGCGACCAGTTCGGCAGGCCGACGGGGTATGATACCATTTTCTATGTTGTATAATTTTTGCCCTGTGTGTTTTCCAACTTCAAGATGTCTTAGCTAAATAAACCCCCCAATGAGTGCTCTCCCAATTCACTGTGTCGACTCCTCATCGCTTGCCTGCTCGGAGTGGCTCCCACGCCTCTTCGTCTTCCTGACCTTCCGATGCGTCTAACATTAACGGCCCCGACGTTTCGCTACAAAGTGGTGGAGGTTGCTCGGTAGCGATATTCCCGCTCTGAAATTATGCCCCGAGTCAGCAAGCATCAGCAAACTACTTCGGACTGCTCCACTTGATGGAACCCCCTTCCTTTCTCTCTGCTATGGCTACCCCCCAAGCAAAACCTTTCGTCGGACCGCCAGTCTTTAGAGGCGCGCCAGAGGAATCCGTTTCCGAGTGGCTTCTTTGCTACGAACATGTCGCGTCGCTCAGCAACTGGGACCAAGCCACGAAAGATAAATTTTTATATTTGGCTCTAGACGGTGATGCAAAGAAATGGCACACCACTCAAATTCTCACGGGTGCCCCTAATTCATGGGAACAATGGGCGACGTTATTGAAAACGTCATTTACGAGTCGTCACTCAGTCGAGATCGCCCATTTGCGACTACAAAACAGAACCCAGCTGCCGTCCGAAACTCCAGAGCAGTACTACTAGTGACGTCGTGTAGCTTTGTGCAAGGGTCAACCCGTCTATGGCAGAAGATGATCGGTTGCGGCACCTTATGCGCGGTCTGCGTCCGGATGTGCAGGAAAAAATGATCATCGCAAACCCGGAAACCTGCGCCACATTCCTCCAAATTTTACAGCGCATAAATCACGCAGCTTTGATGAGCCGTGCATCGGGGTCACGGCCGATCGACACCCACTATCCTAATGGATTGCAGACGTGGATGCACAACATCGCGCCTCCGGTAGAGATGGCATCCGCCGCCGCGACAGTACAGGCTCCTACTACATGTGTCGCCACCTGCGCCGCAGCAGAATTGCGTTGCCCGCGGGAGGCTGCCGGCCGCGAGAGGGACTTGAGGGCGATTGCAGACTCGATCGCCTTATTATCTGACCGGCTAAGGAACATTGAAGACGAGATGCGTCGGCCCCCTATGCCTTGGCCACCGAGAACATCCCGTGCAAACGACGGGCGTCCCCGATGCCAGATTTGCCGCCGTATCGGCCACGTAGCACAACAGTGCTGGCAGCGCTTCCGGAACGACAGAAATGATCATGCGGAGTCTCTTGGCAATCACGATAGTCAGCATAACCCTTCGGGAAACGAGAACGGCCGGGTTTAAGGGGCCAGCCCTGCCGTCCCATCGGCACATTGTCGGAAAGCCAGCTTCACGCAGTCCCCACACGAGCCAATGGTATAATAACGTTGCGACACCGCCCTGACCTCAAGAATGGAAATGCCGACACGCTTTACCGCCTTCCTCACGACCCCGTACCAGTAAGCGAAGAAAACCTTTTACCGTTGCTGGTTTTGGATCAGGCGGATGTTGGAAAAAAGCAGAGGGCAGACCCATGGATTAGAGCCATTGTACAGCACCTCGAAGACCCGAGTGCGCCCGTTGTCAGGAATACCAAAAGAACGGCACGGAGTTTTCGGTTAATCGACGGTGTACTGTATCGGAGGGCGAAAGGCTTTGAGAAAGATCGCGCGGCTCTCGTTGTCCCAAGTGCTTCAGGTCTGAGATAGTAAGGCACTGCCATGACGACTGCACGGCAGGCCACTTGGGTGTCAAGCGTACATGGGAGAAGTTGCGTTACCGATATTTCTGGCCGAAGATGTTCTCATATACGTCAGCAAGTACGTTCTCTCCTGCCCTGACTGCCAGACGAGAAAGCAACCGCCGGGGAAACCGCCCGGTTTCCTCCAACCAATCCCGCCTGTAGGTCGACCGTTTCAGCAGACGCTACCGGTAGATGTCGGGTCGGGCGCACAACGTGGATTCGACTACACCCTGGATGCGATGAAAGTGGCTCGCCGGCTGCGGCAGGCTCGAAAATTAGTGAATGAACGGGAAAGGCGCCAGCAAGAAAAGAACAAGCGCAGCTACGACTGCCGACGACGCAGACGATGAGTCCGGTGCCGATCACGAGGTGCGAGATCCAAGTGGTGATGGGCGCGAGTGCAGTGATGACCGCGAATTCCATCAAAGTGAAGTGCGCGAGCGCAGTGCCGGGAGTGATGTCCACGAATTACACCCCAGTGTTGTGCGCGAGTGCGACGTCATTGGTGATGTGCGTGAGTGTGGATCGCGAGTGGACCGAGAACTTCGTTTGCATCATGGTGTGCGTGAGCCAGGGACCAGTGATGCAGTGCAGCAGCGCGAAAGCTCAGACTCTGAAACTGAACTTTACAGCGACTGGAAGACGTTTTCAAGCGGCAACAACGGACAACGAAATGTCGCCGCTTACGACACTGATACTGACTTGTATTACAGTGCCAGCGAGTGAACTTTAGTGATTTTCAGTCTCGCGATTTTCCATTTGTTGTTTTAAGTTTTTCACCTTTTAGATGTATAACTTTTATGAAACGAGCACCTCACATAATTGTTGTATGTAAAATTGTTTTTTCGTACTTCTTTTCCTGGCTTGCAAGTAAAACGAGTGGGTCACTCTTTTTCGTAGGGGGGGAGGTGTCGCGAAGACCGCGTCGCGTAGAATGTTCTCTTGTTCTTTTTTCTTTTTCGACTGCTTTCTTAGAAGGGTGCTCAAGCAAACGAGCCGGCGTACCGCAGGGAGTCTTCTTGACGACGGTGTACAGAGAACGAAGACCACGTGTGTGCGTCGCGGCCAGTTTCTGGAATGTGTTGTTTGTATTAGTTTCGTAGCAAAACCGGATGCACGCGATCACGAGGGCTCGCGTTGAGCATCGTTAACTTCGGCCTGCCTGATTGGTCCGCGTTGCCGTGGATGTTGAGGGGTGCTATTTAAGCGGCGACACTGGCCTTTTTTGAGAGCGGACTAGGGGACCATGACGCTCGAAACCACCGGCGACCAGTTCGGCAGGCCGACGGGGTATGATACCATTTTCTATGTTGTATAATTTTTGCCCTGTGTGTTTTCCAACTTCAAGATGTCTTAGCTAAATAAACCCCCCAATGAGTGCTCTCCCAATTCACTGTGTCGACTCCTCATCGCTTGCCTGCGCGGAGTGGCTCCCACGCCTCTTCGTCTTCCTGACCTTCCGATGCGTCTAACATTAACGGCCTCGACGTTTCGCTACAGTACAATGAATCGAATACTGCACCTGTTTGAGTCGAAATGAGTTAGATCCACGTTTAATCAATAGGCGGACTTCCTCAACTAATTTTCGGACCTCTGGCCATACAACGGCTATAGCTGGCTCCGGTTCTGACAAGAAAAAAAAATTGTGGCAGCTCCACACTAGTGTTGCGAAGATTGAGATAGCAGTGAAGGTAGTGGCGTTCCCCTTACCATGTCCCTCTTCCTCATCCTGACATCCCTTTCCTACCCCTTGCTATTTCATACTCTACAAGACATTGCCATGCTTTTCCTTCTCCCCCTCACTTCCCCTTCCTACCCTTTGGTATACTGTACGTGCCTATGCTATGCTTCAACCACTGCTATCCTCCATGTCCTCCTCCTCAGCCTCAGTTGCATTTCCCAGCCCCTCGCTATACTACACTACACAAGGCTATGCAATGCTTCACTCTGCCCCTCCTCCTCACCTTCTCTTCCTTTTCCCATCCACCTGCTATACTATACAAGGTTATGCTATGCTATGAAACGCCGCGGCTGCGGGAATCGCGAACCCGCAACTTCGAGCGGCACTTGAAGCTTTCTGCGCCTCACCCGGAGCTCTGCTTCAAAGATCGGCCCGCACAAAGTGTCGACGGCGACGTTTTGACTCCAACTTCACTTGACGACGCCACGGGAACACGCGGCACATGAAGCGCTCTTTGAGCTATTCAACGGTTGGAGGTTTGATTGATACGCTATGACACGCATCCGCCTTTACGGGGTAGTAGGCTGAGGGGCATGAGGCGAAGAGAAGTAGCGCGCACGACAGGTGATGCGCGCGCCAGCCGAAGTTTT
The DNA here is from genome assembly GCA_013339685.2 of Hyalomma asiaticum. Lineage (NCBI taxonomy): Eukaryota > Metazoa > Arthropoda > Arachnida > Ixodida > Ixodidae > Hyalomma > Hyalomma asiaticum. The sequence goes on from CM023481.1 coordinate 126,701,374, forward strand.
AGATGCGAAGCAGCTTATGGCGCGGGGGAGGGGGGCTTTTTCCGTCCCTCCTTCCCTCCCGTGGCGTCCCACACCCCTACAGCTCATGCGCGTCCCCTTCCCCTCTCTCCCTCCTCTCCTACGCTCCCCCCATTTCTCTCCTCTATGAGTCTTCTCTACGGAGCGGCGCCTGCATCCCACACCCCCACAGCGCATGCGCGTTCCCTCCCCCTCTCTCTACTTTCCTACGCTCCCCCTTTCTCTCCTCTAGGAATTCCTCTACTCTACGGAGCGGCGCGCACGACATGTGGTGCGACAGCTGCCTACTCCGCTGGGGGCGCCACCGTAGTTCCGGGGTAGAGTGTACCAGAACTTTTAGTACACTAGTACACTCTATCCGGGGTGTGAAGATGACGGAGCGCGCGCGCCTCATTCGCTCCCCTTTACAGCGCCGCGATGAGCGCTCGGGCCATCACGCTCCCACCGCGTTCTCTCTTCCTCTTATACATTCTCATTCGTCCTCTCAATAAAATTACACCATCTCCTGCTCAAGCTGACCATCTTCCCGCTGCTTCGCATCCACAAATGGTTCCCTTTAGCGGGAGATGGTGTAATTATTTCCATTGTATAGTGGTGGGCTGAGGGCATTAGCGCAAGAGAAGAAAGAAGCGCTCGTGCGAACGTCGCACATTGAGCATTGCATAAAAGAAGTGCACGCGCACTTTTGGGGATCAGAACCAACTGATAATAGTTTCTGACACCAGCTAGTTTTGACGGCGAGCTAGAACAGCTTCGCTGTTAAAGAAACGTCATTGTCGCGAGTGCTGAGAACGCGAGACAACCAGAAGCTGCCCGAAGTTTACAAAATCGAAGGCATAGGACCGACTATATGCCGCCTATGAGATGACACGATATTCTCGAGTGATCACATTTGGGGATACCACCACCTATATAAGTGCTCAAGATTTCGCGTGAATCGGCGCAGAACATAGGTTGTATTATTGCCGACCGCAAACAAAAGCGCAATCACACAGCGACCACACGGCTTCCTGAGAATGGCCAAGCTAAGCGGACGTGTCGCTCACGCGGGCGAGTTTACAAGATCACCCTTTGCTCAGCGCAACAATCGCTGTCAGACACGTCCTATGCATTGACGTAAAAATTACGTGAAGGTGTGATCGTGTCCCCGAAAGCGACAGTTCCATATATAGATCGCGTTGCCCACCGGCGTAGATTAGTCTGCATTCTGTCTGCACACGACAATCGATACAGAAACAAACGGCATATTTCGGGTGCTCTTGCGTGTATAAACTTCGCTATTTTCGTTTTCGACTTGTTTACGCTGACTGGTTGTCGAACCCAACCATCGGCGAGCTATGGACTGCGGCACATCCATATCTAATGCAGCAGAGCTTTTATTTTAACTAGTTGGGCTTGATCAGCAGGCCTACTACAATTTATTAGCGCAAATAAACATTTATCTTTGTCTCCGTTTTTTCAAGCCTTCTTGACTACGCTTGTATTTCCATGTGCTAAAGCATCCGAAACGGACGAACATCACACGAAAGCAGCGTCACAACCATTATCATTCAAACAGTATACATATTCTATCAGCTACCGAGCAGTTAGAACATATCGCTCTAGATGGCGCTCTCATCCTCAAGTTCGACGGAGAAGAATAACTACCACTTTACCTGCAATTTACTGCCTTTGCAACCTGCACAAAGAGTAAATAATAATAAATGCAAAAGATAAAAGAACGGACGCCACCGTAGGAAAATAATCCCTAAAGGCACCGCAACGTGTGCGGGTTCAGTTTTTCAAATATGAAGCAGTAGGCAGGCAAACGCGCGCCGGTGGATTCCCCGAAAGGAAGCTTCACGTGATAATAAAAAAAAAGGGGGTGGAGGGGAGGCGGATCCTACATAGAGAGGGTTATCGACGTAAAACGAAAAATATTTGAAGGATATCTGCGCAGAAAGTAACAAAAGTATTCAACCTCAACTGCAATTACAAATGTAATAATATGCAAGTGTACTTCAATGGCACGAATTCAACCTAATTACGCCTATATTTGTAGGCGTCATCATTGAGAAAGATAACTAAAGAGCGGACACTCTCGTATAGGACCCTGAGGTAGGGAAGCTGCACTGCTTCAAACACCCCGAACGGCTGTTCAGATCGTAAATTATTCTTCCGAGATTTTGGGCACCTGGTTTAGCTCTGCTTTGGTTTCGGTTTTTATAGCAATGCCTACAAACTTCCTTTAACATTAACGGTTAAAATGGTCAACTATGTCGTCTTTATCGGAATAGCTTTACCGTTTCACTTCCATCACGCCGTACATACAGACGTATAGAGGTAGAATTAATTAGCAAATGCAGGCTAAAAAAAATCAGGCAATCAAGTTTTTTTATTACGATTTTCGGCCGTTCTGAGCCAAATTTCGCATTTGAACACAACAGAAAGCAGTTGTTCTACAGAAAAAGTTTCTCTTCTCGTTTACATTCAGAATTGCCCAGAAAAGAGACTTCACCACACAGTTGATGATATACAACAAGTACGTGGTAAAGCGTATGACATCGATTCAAGAGAGAGAGAGAGAGGTAAAGGAAAGACAGGGAGGTTAAGCTAAGATCTCCGGTTAGCTACCCTGTATTGGGGAAGGGGAAGGGAATGAAAGAGGGAAAGAAGAGGTTTTAGGGGCACGTCAACATCATGGTCACTTCTCAAGGCCCTGTCACAATCTGTCACTAAGTCCTGTTCCTCGGAGAAATCGCAGCAACGCCCTGACAGCAACACGCCTTGAAGACTTTGTAGTCCAGTACCCTAAAATCCTGTGTTCGGTGAACGGGCGGTTGTCCAGCTGACCAAGCATGGCTGAAAGGGCTGCTCTTTCGGCATTGAAACGGGCGTATTCTCCGAGAAGGTGCACGATGGTTTCTCTGCACCCACAATGTTCACATAAGGGGCTATCAGCCATTCCACTGGTAAACGAATACGCATTGGAGAAGGCTACTCCATCCCATAGACGGAGAAGGAGGGCAGAGTCATGGCGTGAGAAGTCGGTTGGGTTGCGAAGTTGGAGGTTAGGGTCCAATGCATGAAACATTGAGCTTGAAAACGCAGGCGAGTTCCGCAGGCCGAGCGTTAGCTGACGTGCTAGTTCGCGAAGTTTTTTGGCTGCGTCGGACCTGGAAAGCGGAATGGTGACACAACTGACTCCGTCGTGTGCAGACCGGGCAGCCGCATCCGCTTGGTCCTTTCCCAGGATGACGCGGTGACTAGGTAGCCATTGGAATATTACTGCGTGTACTGCTAGTACAGCACGATTGTGCATTTTCCAGATCTCCGCAACTAGCTGCTCATGTGAGCCGTGACGTAGGGCGGACAGTAAACATTGAAGAGCACTTTCGCTATCACACAGCACAGACCATGGATTACGCGGCTCTTCTATAATGAATTGAAGAGCTGCACGAAGGGCTACGAGTTCAGCAGCTGTACTTGACGTAGCTTGAAACAGTCTGAGTTTAATTGTGATGGATCCTGCCGGAATTACTACGGCAGCAGTTGAGATTTTATCCATTACTGAGGCATTGGTATAGGCGTGGGTGCGTTCATTGTGCGCCTCATGTAAATTGCGTAACGTGGCCTGTTTCAGCGCAACCGACGAGATTCTGTGTTGTTTCGTGACTCCTGGGATCGTGAGGGGCACTTCGGGTCGATGTAGGCACCGCAAAGGCGGGGAAGGTCTTGCGGCAGGCATATAGCTTGAGGACAGTAGCAGCAACAATGCGGCAGAACGTTGTATGCAGCCTTTCTGCGGGTAAAGATGCAAGGTGGTGGGAAGGAAGAAATGCGTATACGCGCTAAGCGCTTTTGCTCTAAAACATCACCCGTAAGAGCAACACAGAAGGTTGGAGGACGCTTAAGCTTCAATTTTAACAGTGGGATGCTGTAGCCCCATTGGGACCAGTTCACATCGCGTTCTCCTACAATATTCACTTAAACTTGCAGTTTATCTGGAGTTATTTGAGTTTCCTCCTAAAGAATTTTGTTCTCGTACATTCAAATCACACTCCGAGCTATTGTGATTGATTTATTCATTTCAGTCGTTTTACGTCCCATAGACATGATAGGATTATGAGAGACGCCGTAGCCTGAATTATTTTTATTTAAATATGAAAACATGAGAAGGTGGGCTTCCGGAAATTTCGACCACCTGGGGTTCTTTAACGTGCACTGACATCGCACAGACAGGGCCCTCAACACTTCGCCTCCATCGAAATGCAGCCACCGCGGCCGGGATTTCATCCCGCAACATCCCGCAACCTTCGGATCAGCAGCCGAGTGCCATAGCCTGTAGACCACCGTGGTGGGGCTTTGAGCTATCGTGTGCATAGGTATTTAATTAGGTTGTATAGTTTAGAAATTTTCTGACGGACTTCCCTTTGATGAATTCAATTCTGTTCACTAATGTACCCGCGTCATGGCGGAGGGATTACGTGATCGGGTGCACGAGGTTTATTACGGCGGCCGTTTGAAATCATTATTTCCACCGCGAACGCCTAGGCCGACACCGACGGCGGATCTTCTGCGACACGGGCTGTTAACGCCACTTCGTTAAAACGAGTTGGCATCGGATGGGCACAACCAAGGGTGGAAGAAAGGCACTCGTGGTCTGCCACACCAACCACCCCTGGCTCATTGTACGACACATATTCTATTTTACATGAGTAAAATGTACTCACCCGGCATAAGTGTCTTCCTAGCAATGTTTTCAGCGCAGAAAATGGCAAATTCGTTTCTACATACCAAAGATAACAACTGGTGGGTGTAACCAGCGGCGCATGACCGACCAGCAACAATGCTATCGAGATGTATAACGTGTCGACGCAGCACGGTGGATGTATGATAAGCAATACATATTTGAATTGAAGTGAAAAGGTATAGTTACTCTATAAGCTCCGAGCATATACAGGAACAGTTGAAAAGGGACATTGCTACGCCACCTGCCTGCTGGTCAGACCCTTACTTGCCCGGCCGCCAAACGGCTCGTGTGACTACTTTTTACGTAAGTATGTTACTCTATGGCATTACGACGCATGTGTCAATTTAAACACACATCTGTGCATTAGAAACAACAGCGCACGACTCTATCCTAAGTGCAGCACGTCATTCCCCCCCCCCCCCCCTCAAATTACACATCGCCATTAATGAATCGTGCTCAACTAGCACAATTTCAAATTATGGACGGGCGTCGTGGTTGCGCGGCCAGTTCGGAAAGCACGTGCACATCGCATTTTTTGAAGAGCGTTATTGTGCTTGGTGTACAGTTCATTCTGCAAAATGTATAGCTATGGCGAGTGCGTCGAGAAATGCGAGACGTAACGAGGGACGCTCAACGTCTCAATCCCGTTGGTGATCACGTGATCAATCGCAGCACCAATTCTTGACCATGATTTCTTGTCGCGCTTGGTACTATGAGACGGTGACGAGACAGGGATAGCAAGACAAGTGGTTCGCGAACTGACAGCTGGTTTATTCGTACCTTGCGACATGTCGTAAGGAGATTGAGTGATTCGTGGGGTTTAATGTCCCAAAACCAGCTCTGCCAATGAGAGACGCCGTTGTGGAGGCCACCGGAAATTTCGACCACGTGGGGCTTTTTAACGTGCACTGACACCGCACACCACACGGGTCTTACATTTCGCCTCCATCGAAATGCAGCCGCCGCGGCCGGTATTCGATCCGGCGACCCTCGGATCAGTAGCCAAGTACCATCGCCACTACACCATCGTGGTGGGGCTGTCGTAAAAAGGTTAACGATATAGGATGGGTGGGAAAAGCGACCGTAGACAAACCTTATTATTATTATTATTATTATTATTATTATTATTATTATTATATTATTATTATTATTATTATTATTATTATTATTATTATTATTATTATTATTATTATTATTATTATTAGGTATGGTAACAAACACACAAAGACAGAAAGGGAAGAAGGAAGAAACAAGCTGGCAACTGCCACCGAGTTGGGCACACCGCCTGCTTACCCTTTCAGAAGGAGGGAATAGGTAGAAGGAGTGAAAGATGGGAGGAGATAGGTAAGAAGATAGAAAAAGAAAGAAAAGAAAAGAGAAGAAGAATAAACGCAGACAAAATAAACACAGAAACATGACTATAAGCGGGAGGCCAAACCCGTAGTGTTCAGAAAAGTAAAAGGAGTACTGACACGATTTTTTGGCGGCTGAAAATATACATTTTTAGTTTTTTAGTTATGTATTGTTAACGCCCTCTGCGCAGGGAAGCTAGGAAGCACGTACAAAATATTTTAGTTTGGTTTTAAAATTTTCGTCCGCACTGCACTGCAAGCCAGCACCAGCCCGATGGACACTACGATGACGTATGAGCACAGTCTCTTAAAAATCGCTGAAATCGTTGTCAGAGTCGCTGAACGACCGTGAAATTGTCGTTGTTTGCGTGCCCCACATGTAACTGACCACAGACGACAGACTTGCAGCGATGCTATCACGAACTGCTGTCCCTACGTGGCTTAAACGCACGTACGACTCTATTGACACGTCACTAGTAAACCACCCCCTCGAAATCGAAACCGAAAGTGGGCTTTTTAAGGGAGTCATATTAAAAATATATTCATTGCGCTGCGAGGCACCATGATACTCTTTTTGTTGTTCTCCCCGCCAGTGCTCTCACTTACAGCAACAATACGAGAATGTCAAAAATTCATGTCAGTACTCCTTTAAGAGGGCTCGATGGGCCTGATCACGTCGACCAGCATTTCCACTGGGAAAAAGGTAATCAGTAATTTATGCACACCGCAGTCCAATCAGTCCGCATGCCTTGACTAGCAATGCACGCTACGTGGCAAATGCAGGGCACTGTTAAGATTATATGTTCGAGTATGTCACTGGAGCCACAAGACGCACACGACGGGGTGTCTGCACGTCCTTGACGGTGTAACCATTCGTGCACTAATACAGAGCGAACCCTTAACTTATATAGCATGGCTCTAGCGACGAGGCAAGCCACGACCACGGACACGGGGAGGATTGATTGATTTGTGGGGTTTAACGTCCCAAAACCAGCTCTGATTATGAGAGACGCCGTAGTGGAGGTCTCCGGAAATTTAGACCACCTGGGGTTCTTTAACGTGCACTCACATCGCACAGCACACGGGCCTCAACATTTCGCCTCCATCGAAATGCAGCCGCCGCGGCCGGGATTCGATCCCGCGACCTTCGGATCTGCAGCCGAGTGCCATAACCATTAGACCACCGTGGCGGGGCGACACGGGGAGGAGGTGACCCTATAGCAACACGCTGATCTGGGGGCTGTTTCAGTAGGTCTCGATGGATTCGTAAACGCACGTAGTCAAACGTACAGGTGATGTCCGGGCAATTTGACTCCTTGTGCGGACGACTTGAAGCTAGGCGATCAGCCTCTTCGTTGCCGGGAATACCAGCGTGCGATGGTATCCATTGGGAAACAAGGAACACACACCACGAGAAGCAATTTTGCCGGCAGGTTCCTTGATGCTGCGTGCTTCTCTTGTTACAAACAGTAACGAAAGATCCACAGGAATAGCAAAAGAAGCAGATGGGGCACAGCGCTATTTCTACTGCTGTTCGTGTGCGGTTTTCGCGATATTGTGTGTGTTATGTGTTATACGAGCTGGCCTTTTGTGCAGTCCTTTTATTTTTCTTGCTCTTATTTCCTATCGGCAACCTTGTGTGAACCACAAGAGAAGAACTTCCGGCGTTCCGAAACAGTGGCTACAACAACGCGGAAACAGGAAACCTTCCGATAAAAGGTATGTTGAGGCCCGTGTACTGTGCGATGTCAGTGCACGTTAAAGAACACCAGGTGGTCGAAATCTGCGGAGCACTCCACTATGGCGTCTCTCGTAATTATATCGTGGTTTTGGAATTTAAAACCCCAGAAATAATTATTAATAATACAATAAAATAGTGTACCCACTATTTCATCAAAGGCTTGCTCGTGCTTAGGCAGGGTTCCGAGCATTTAAAAAATAACACAAGCCAAAGTAATCATTTTATGCCAGCAGATCTTTATAGAATGACACCAAGACTTCCGAGTGCAGGAAGGATATAACGTGCGGTTCGATAGAACAAAAATTGCAATGACAAACGTTTTTCTTTTCTTTTTCTTTTTTTTTTGTGCGGCACCTTTTCGCTAACCTGACGCAAATGGCTACTATTGTTTTGGGCTGGAATTGCATGGCAGTAACTGTGATAATTCATTTACAGCTCCAAGTAAATCATTTCACATTATTCTTCGCAAAAAGAAACAGTTTGAAAGCCGCGTGTGTGCGGAGGACTCTGTCCTGATCAATACAGACGCCTGAGAAATCCTCGCCTGGTGGCAGAACAAATAAGGTTTTCGAGAAAACAGCGCAGTTTTCAAGAATCGTTCACCAATGGTGAAACCGAAAATGTTTTCTCATGAAACTGGGTCACGCCACCATGACCCGACCCGTTCTATCAACATTATCCCGATCTCGGAATCGGCGTATGCTTCTCACGTATAAGCCTTCCCGTGAGCCTCCTTCGCCGCTTCTTTTGAGTCCTCGTCATCCTGATTAAATTTCTTAATTAAATGTTCTCTGTATCTGAAAGAATTCTCAATTCTCAATCATCACATCGGTTCGTAGACGTAATCAACTATACGGCTGCGAAGTTTCAGCTGTGAGTCTAAGTTCTCCTTTCATAGGGACATTGGGGAAAAAAGTTTCGATATCTGGAATTCCAGCTTGCTCTGCAGCACTACGTTAATTTCCTTTGCCTCTCGTAATTGGCTCATATATACTTGAAATATCATCCACGCTTGCTATGCAAATACCCCTGTATTAATGCAAGATTTCATTTTGGTCCAACTCAATAGTTTCTGCGCTCTTGTCGGTCCAGACTCTTCCTGATTAGGGCGGCGAGCTCCAATTAGTGCGACATTGACGATCTTTGCGACTTAATTAATTTGTACGCCGCTATTTAAAACTGTTTTAGTGTCCACTATGCTTCTTCTGCTATGCTTGCGCTTCTTTTTGTTTTTTAGAAGCATTTTTTATTGGAACAAGTGCGTGATACATATGGAAATCGCAAGGTTTTGTGACTTGCCAAGTTAATACATGGCCTTAAAATTTGAATATGGTATACACTTTCTTTTACTTTGCTGCGAAGTCGTTTTTAATTCTACCGGTGTTCTTTCTAAATCGGGGAAGATTATTACGACTTTTCTGCGTGCACGCTTTTATGTGAACACGTTTAGCGTGCGCGTGTGCATGGGTGCGTGTGTTGATGTGCGTGAGTGCTCGCGCGCGCTCGTGTGTGTGGGCTGGGATTGGGTGTAGGTGGATGGGTGGGTGGATTGGTGTGTGGGTGAGCTAGTGAGTAGATAGGTGGGTGGGTGGGGGCACTCGGAAAATTGTCTTGAAAACGTCACCAGCCTCTGGAAAATAGAGGACAGCAGAAATCGGAGAGACAGGAAAAAAGAAATGAAAGAACGCTTGGATATTACTTACGTCTGCATTCTGCATTTGCCAGGGGGCTAATGATGTTTTACGATAAACTTAGACCTCCTTTTTCCTGTTTCCACAATGCTTGCACCAGCCACTCACTCAAGGGAAAAGCGTCTTTTAAAGACATGATAAGTATTATCAAGAACAACTGCAGAGCTCATTGGATGTCATGTTGGAATAAGGAGGGTTTCTGTACACTATACGATCAATATTAATAATTCAGCTATGACTCTTTCTTTAGACATAATAGTCTAGTTATTGTAGTAGTGAAGTGTCCTCCCTCCTTATATTGCCTATTTAAGAAAAGAAATGTTCAGGACGGAGTCAATAATTTCTGAGGTTTTACGCACGAAAATTACGGTGTAGTCATGAGGAACGCCGTAGTGCGGGGCTCTGTATTAATTTTATCCACCTGGGGCCTTTTAAAGGCTCCCTGCAACACTTTTTGAAGATGGCAAGAAAGAGCTGCCGATCAGTCGCGCAGGCTCCTGTGAACCGTGATCTCCGCGATCGCGCGCCGTTGCTGCCGTAGCCGATCGCGGAGACTACGTGTAAACAAAAGCGTTTCCTGCAAAAAACACTAGAGGGAACTGTGGCGCTGCGATCGTTCAGCTGCTATGGGAACGGTAGGTGGCACATGGATTTGTCTAGTCTTCGTGCTCGCGGCTTTAAACGTTCTGGTGGGTTTGTTTACTGTTCTTTCGTTGCTTCCGTGACGCTAGTGACAGTACTACACTTTTTGTCGCCTGAAGAAAGCAGCGACTGTAGTGAGAGGTCTTATTGATGTCGTTAGCAATTAGAACGTACCGTGCCGTTTTATGACAATCTTGTGTTTGTTTTCGGGTGCACAAGTTATTTGCGGTATTGTTTGGCCTAACTTTAGACATATTTCAACTGCGTTTCGCGAACCTTACCGATGCCGTTGTGCTGCATTTTTTTCCCCCTTTCCTTTTGTATCAAACACGACAGCAACTGTAGGCGTAGGGCCGGTTTCGCGACTAACATTCCTTGCAACAAGGCTGTTGGTATATCCGTGCTACAGCAATTCTCTTGCGCTATCTGACCAATTTAACGCCGACCAAACGCGCCAAGCAGGCGCGGAGTTATCGTGAGACGCCGCTTGAACGACTAGCAGACGCATCCGCAGATGATACTAAAATATGAGCTCAGGCACAGTTTTCGACGCAGCTTAATACATCACCGCTGTTTGTTTTAGCATCACGTTTTTAAGCCAAACCAGCCGCCAAACGCTGGGCGATACTGCGCTTCTCCTAACGCTTCGCGAAGCGGCTTGAGCCACGTTGTTTCTAATAATGCAGTGTAGCACTTATCCGACACTTGAAGAAGCAAGTGATTGCCCATTTACATATACGAGTACGCAAAGGCCTACCTATTTTACGAACTTGAAAACGCTATCAAGTCACTTAAATATTCACTTTGAATGCAAACGCGATTATATCGGGCATATAGACCTTTATATATGCGGCTAAACCTAAGCACAAGTAGCGGAGGCAATTAACGTTGCCCTTATCACATCATATTCATAAATTTGTGGGCTTTCATGTTTCTCTATCCGCGAAGAGGCAACAAGTATGTGCACGCCCATAATTATTACAAATCTCGCTGTCTTTAGCCCAATAGCTTGTCGTAGATAACCCGGTATGAATACAGAAGAACGTATAGACTATAGGCAAATGCATGTGTTACCCATCATTCCCATGCCGGCTGAACCGCCTTGTTTGAAACCGCCATAGACACTAGCGCCGCATTTCCCTCTTTTGACTGCGAACATGTGAACCAAATATCACTGCAACGCATGCACCAGGGAAACGCAATTTGTTTTCAAACACAGGTGGAAATCGCCAGCTCTTCTTTGAACAAATGACGCCGCGTGAGGCACCGACCTAAGTCGTATGGCTTATATTATTGCTCTTTTAAAAAGACGCGTGCATTTTTTTTATTTGTTGAATTCAAAACGAACAAATAAAGCGTAGCTGGTGGTCTTTCCGCAATCATGAAATCGCTGATTGCTATTTCTGCCTCAAGCGACTTAGTCGCTGCCTCATATGTGACGTAATTTGTTGAAACAAGATTGGGCGCTTTCCAGCCGTGTCTGATATCAAATTGCGAATTTCCTGGTGCGTGAAGTACGATAATATTTGGCTCACTTGTTCACAGAAGCCTCCGCAACTGATCGGCAAAGTTTTCTGAATTTGTTCTACAAGTGTTGCCGGCCCTCTTTAGCAGGCACCTAAACCTATAGGTAAACGGCCGTTCATGCATTTCACCTTCAGCAAAATGCATGTTCGCAGACAAGCCCTACACCGAGGTGGAAATATTTTGCTGCTGTTAAAGTTTCATTGAAATGACCATTTAATTAGAAGTTGTCAATTAACTTTTTAACTGATCAACCCGATGGCTGTTCTTTATATAGGAAAGTTATGGGGCGTAACAATTTATGCTATACCCATACTTTTAAAAAAATTAACACCATCTTCCCAAAGGGAACCCTGATGGAATGCGAAGCAGCAGCGTTGCGCACGGGTGGCGTCACGGGTTGAACGGCGCTAACGCGGGTGCTTCGCATCCCATCAGGGTTCCCTTTGGGAAGATGGTGTTAATTTTTTGCGCGTGAACCGACGAGTCGGCGGTGTAGCGAGCGGCGGTAGCGGCAGGTGTTGCGAGCGAACGGACGAGGCGGCAGCTGCGGGCGCTACGGCGAGCGCGCGGCAGGCGAGGGAGAGAGTGACGTCAGCGCGCACTGCGAGGGGAGCGCGACGTCAACGCGCAGCTGCGGCGTGACCTACTTGGCACCGCTCCAACACCTGCGGCGAGGGGAGCGCGTTGCGGCGCGTTCTTACGGACGCACGGAGGGACAGCGTTACACAGGCTAGTCAAAGAGCTGCTTCGCATCTAAAAATCACCCCGCCACGGTGGTCTAGTGGCCACGGCACCCGACCGCTGATCCAAGGGATGTGGGATCGAACCCCGGCGGCGGCGGCGGCTGCATTTCGATGGAGGCGAAATGTTGAAGCCCGTGTGTTGTGTGATGTCAGTGCACGTTAAAGAATCCCAAGTGGTGGAAATTTTCGGAGGCCTCCACAAGAGCGTCTCTCATAATCATATCGTGGTTTCGGGACGTAAAACCCCAGAAATCAATCGACACTTCAAAAATCCGAAAAATCGCGCGTAATTTCGCATATTCTTCACCGAATTTCAATGGCGCTATTGAATCTTAGTGCTTTGGACGCGAAAGAAAACGCAGCCGCTCTGTTGCTTCAAACCGGAAATAACCGTGACGAATTAAGACGTGACGAAATCGTGTCACGGCTCTATCTTGATTAGAAAAGGTACGTCACCCCGCTTGCACCAGCCTGTTGCCTTGCCTTTTCGTCTGGTGTTTGGTGCTTATCTATTTCTTCCGTAGAGCGCGCACGAAAAACCACAATTTCCACTTCTTTCACTGTACACATCGTAAAACTAGGCGGCAGCCACTTCGGCGCTTATTCGCGCAGCCGCGCGACGAGTGAAACGGTTCTTTGCGCCTTTTATCACGCACAAAAAATTAGCGCTCTATCTCTGTGTTTCAGATAACTTGCCTTTTTTTTTCCCGGCCGTGACGCTCCTCTATTCAAACTATTTACCTACGTTGATGATGATTTGTGGGGTTTAACGTCCCAAAACCAGCTCTGATTATGAGAGACGGCGTAGTGGAGGTCTCCGGAAATTTTGACCACCTGGGGTTTACCTACGTTGCGCCAGCTTAGAATTAACAGTACACTGTTGTTATTATTAGAAGTACACTGTTACTTTGTAGCCGTGCACGATGAATTGTAAGCGTGTGCGGGTAACGCACACTCAAACTATATTGAAAATACGTCCACACCGATGTGAACTGGTAGTGCAGCGGAGGTCACAGGTTGGACCACTGTAAGCTGGGCAGCAGAGGCACACGCCTGAACGCGGGTCATCGTGCGCAGCACATATGAGTTTTCGTGGCGTCGCATTCTAATGGTGAGAGGACGTTCGCCACGTTCAATAGCCACACCGAGAAATGCGACTATGAGAACCGTTAGAAGCCTTACTGATCAGAGAAATTGTTAAAAGCTGGTAGTAATCCATTGCATCGTCGCAGTTAGTATTAGTGCGGCAGAGAGCATTGAGCCTCGTGCGCCGACAGCCGATTCTTCGCCGAACGGTCCCCCAGCCAACGATATCGTGACACATGCCTGTATTTCCGCGTATGGCTGCACGAAAATTATTGCTTCCATATTGTTTCTCGCGCAGAGTAGTTCTCAGTTAAATAAAGTGATGCTTGAAACGCTCCATGCCTGCATAGCAGGGTCCAGTAGCAAACCAGAACCCCGCTGGTAAAGAGCGACACCGGCCCCGTCAGCGAAGCGGCTCCCTCCGCTTCCGCGTTTGTTCTTGACATTCGGGGCATTGAGAAAAGCGATTGCGTATAATAACGCACGACTTAAAGGCACAAATGTTAATCGTAACAGCCAAGAAGAAACGTGCTGTATGACGAGCTCGCACAGAATCGCGAACGGCGTCTATTGTGGCGGTCTGCGCAGCCGTCACAGATGCGCTCCTTTTGCCGTGCTCCTCGCTCGCGAATGCAGGCTTTTGTTGACCACATTCTAGAAAAACGAGGCGGGCGTTGCGTAAATTTGCTTGTTTTGTACTTGTTGGGATGATACGAAGTTATCCGAGCGTGCTTGCTGAGGCACTGGATGAGGGAGGAGCCTACGCGTTTCGTCAGTCCTATGCGTTCTGGATCGTCGTATGCCGCGTGTGGGAATATCGGCGCCCCACGTTGGATGGGACGCCGATTGATGATTTATTTGTGGGGTTTAATGTCCCAAAACCACCATTGATTATGAGAGACGCCGTAGTGGAGGTCTCCGGAAATTTAGACCACCTGGGGTTCTTTAATGTGCACTGGCATCGCACAGCACACGGGCCTCAACATTTCGCCTCCATCGAAATGCAGCCGCCGCGGCCAGGATTCGATCCCGCGAACTTGGATCTGCACCGAGTGCCATAACCACTAGATCACCGTGGCGGGGCTGGGGCGCCGAGTCTTTAAATGCGTTTAGAGCATATACGGTTCCTATCAGCTTGTTAAAAAGTATGCGTATAGCTACTACAGCGCTATACGGTCGAAGCATCACCCGTTCCCGGCTGAACGTCAAGCCTTACGCACTGATGCACGACTTTGCACTGTGGCGATAAAAAGTTCGAAATCCGTGACTGCTACGACGCAACACTGCCATGGACGCCATAATTGGTGGCGCTCGCGCAGCCAGCCGGCCAACGTTGTACCGAAAATGGCATCAGCTTGCGACCCTCTTCAGCACGTTCCGGCACCTGACGCAAGAACTGCTAGCTCTCGACGTCGACGCACGGCAACAGGCGATCCGGATGGCGCAACGCGCGCTGATCCGTTCCAGCGAGTTGTTGGGCTCATTCTCTAACACAGGGCCATGTCCAACATCCAACACACACACACACACACACACACACACACACACACACACACACACACACACACACACACACACACACACACACACACACACACACACACACACACACACACACACACAAAGTTTTTCTATTTTTGTCATGTTATGTGCTCGCCTTTTCTTTGTTAGCGCTGTATGATGAGTGCCGACGCTTTCTTGCCTTTGGTGACAAGTTCGCCGAAGGAAAACTACTGTTGGTTCTCTGCTCCTGTGACTGAGAGACACGTCAGGAAAACAGAGTTGTACGATATTTCTTTCGCGCGGAGCCGCAATGACTGCACCTTTTCCGTAAATGGTCCGTAAATAGCTGTCCGTAAATAGTCACTCGCCGCTGTGCTCTGCCACCAGGTGCCGCGGCCATGGAGCGCGCGCATGGCCGCGGCACCTGGTAGCAGAGATAAAATAGATCAAATAGGTAGGCGAGAAGAAAAATTAGTTGTGAAAATATATGTGATTCGGGGTACTCTACGCGCACACTTCTTGTTAACGTTATTCGAGTAAAATATCTGCTCTGAATTGTTTTCCTCGGCTGCTGATCCGAGGGTCGCGGGATCGAATCCCGGCTGCGGCGGCTGCATTTCGATGGAGGCGAAATGTTGAGGCCCGTGTGCTGTGCGATGTCAGTGCACGTTAAAGAACGCCAGGTGGTCAAAATTTCCAGAGCCCTCCACTACGGCGTCTCTCATAATCAGAGCTGGTTTTGGGACGTTAAACCCCATATAACAAAACATCTAGCCTGGGGCACCAGCCGTACTATTTGTTTACTAATGGTCGCCTATTCTATTCTTCATGGGAAGCACCATTGGAAAATACCCCGCACGTCAATATTCCGGTGTGATGCAACTACAATTTAGAGCAGAAACCGTGAGTGCTGTCCATCCTTACGATTACCAGGGATGCGCTCACGACTGACCGTTCTCTGAAGTAAGGAACTTGTGATGCTGGCCGAAGAGCTCTTGTACAAGGCCGCCATAGCAGCAATGCTGTGGAAGTGCTTGTGGCTATTTATATGAGTGAATACATACCTGCGGGTGCGTCCACAACGACTCTCTCTTCCTCCTCATCTTTGCCCTTGCTCACTTCAAGATGATAGCCAGCTGGATGTGCCCATGGTTAACTTTTCAACCTTTCCTTATTCATCCCTCTCTGTCTCTTGACTCTACAATAATTAACAAAGGATCAAGTCAGGGTGAGCCGGAAGTCACAGCCTGATGAGTCATGTAGAAAGTTTTCCACAAACCGCTGTGAAGTAGAGATCCCCGAACATTCTACGCCTTTCGCATGTGCATTCAGCGCGCTCTCGGCGTACGCGAGAGGCAATCTTGAGCTGCCGTACAACGCGCACGAGCTGCCTCCTCGGGCAACGCTAAAGTGCTGCTCTGGCTACTCCTTTCCGCGCCACGCGTGGTATGCAGCCAAGAAATTTATGCGGGTTGTAAGCGCATTGGGCCCCACGCAATCACTTTTCTGCGGTGAAGGCAGGACCGAGCGACGAGTTCTCATTCTCGTTATGAAACGCACGAGCTATGGTGGGCTTGGATATGCTTACGATTTGTATCTCCTCTCTCTTTTCTTCTAGCTGCTACAATATCTTTGCAAATATTTTCTTTTGGTTCCTGTTCGTCCTCGTCTCCGATGTATAGTCGCTATAACATTTCTCGATTTCTCCAGCGCTGACTATGGTTCAATACCCACGGTTTCAGCTGTCAATTGTGAACACCAGGCAGAAGTAGCGCACTAGAACTGTATTCTCTCCTATCTGCGTCACAAGCGCCATCACTGGCTAGTACTACATGTACTAGTAAGAAATACAAGGCAGATATCAGCACTTTCCTAATGTCGACTGCGTTAAAGTTTCATGCCGTGAACTGATTTAAAAACGTAACTAAACTTGTTTTCTAATTTTCTTTTCCATCCGCTCTCAGTGCTGATTTGTTTTTAAAATGTCTTAAATATGAAAATAACCCGCACTTACATTCAAGACATGTATCGCTATTTATTATTATTATTATTATTATTATTATTATTATTATTATTATTATTATTATTATTATTATTATTATGAATTAATTAAGGCGAAATTATTAGCGGGCTCATACGCTGCGGAATGTGACCGTCTGCGTAGCGTCGGTACCAGAAATAAAATCTATCTATCTATCTATCTATCTATCTATCTATCTATCTATCTATCTATCTATCTATCTATCTATCTATCTATCTATCTATCTATCTATCTGTTCGTCCGTCTGCGTTGATGCTTTCGGGGCACGACATATACACAGGACAAACGTGAATGACAGGTCATTACATGAATATCATGACATGTGGCACGTCATGTATCTCACGACAAAAATGACCAGATGCCATCGTGATGCCATGGTGAGCATTTCCTTACACTGGTAAATACCAAAATGTATATGGCATGACGTGCGTGTTTGAAAAGCATCTCACAACATGATGACATGATATGCATGTGATCTACTATATATCATAACTATCACATCATATCATATCATATCATAACGACATGATGCATATGTTGTGAGGCCGTCGTGGCCTCTTGAATAGATAACATGGTTCGAATGTACTATCGCCCAAAAATCTAAACGGACCGTGCCTGAGGCGGCCGGAGCAGCTACCGGGTCGCAGCGCGGGGGAGTTTAACGTCAGGGGGAAGTTTAAACGTCGCTCACACAGGGCTCTCTCAACCTGATCGCGCGGAGCAAGGTAGCAGCACGGAGTTGCGGCCTCGCAGCCGCTCCGGCTGCGTAAGCCGTGGGCCGCTTAGTTTTTTTTTTTTTTGCCAATTGAACGTGCTTGCATTACAGACATAATTAATGGCACGTCACGACAAGAATAACATAAATATTTAGATATAATTACAGTCATTCCTTTTAGCCAGGCGTATCAGAAAATGAGCGACATAACATAAATGAGGATATGGCACATGCCATGACATGTACCGTTTTTACTAGCACAATACCATCACTGGTTGGCTAACTATCGGTTACAGTGCGGGCCAACACCCCACGGGCAAATTCATACTCCTGGCACACGGGCAACGCGTTTCCGATGGATGTCCGCTTACCTAAAGTAAGCATGTACGTGCCAAAGGTATTAGTGTCGTTTGAGCCATCTCTCTCTCTCTCTCGCAGTGAGTTGGTTAATCACCGCGCCGTTATACACAAGAAATTGTCCTCTTGAAAGTATGTTGGGAACCATGAATGAATTTATATGATGATGAGGCGCGGCGCGGTGCATTCGGACATTTCGGCCATTTCGGGATTCTTTAACGTGCACTAGATGTCGCACGTAGTACACTGGCCTCTCGTATTTCTCCTCCATCGAAATGCGGCTACCGCGGCAGGGATCGAAGCTGCGTCATTCGGTTCAGCCACCTATAACCGTAACCACTGTGCCACAGCAGCGGCATACTTACAGCCAGTATTTAGAATGAATTTACGTGCAGGTGAAGTAAATCACTTCTCCAACAGTTATAGCGGCTGTCCTGGCGTAACGACGCTCCAATTGAACGACATGCACGACGGCATGCCATTGGTGAGCATGGCCGAAACAGCGTGACGAAAGGGAGAGTAGGAAATTTTGTAGCATGCGTTTTATTATACGTACCAACGTTACCAACAACAAAAAGAGTGATTTAAAAATACGACTGATTGGGCTTTCTATTTATTTTTCCCTGGCTACAGACGTCGACTAAGCAAGAAAGAGAGATGAAAAATCCCGCAGATCCGACGCATCGCGAGAACCGGTGTCATGCTAAGCAGTCAGCGAGGAAATTGGCTATGACGAATACTTTGGCATCCAGCCAAGTGAAGTGTTTTGAGTAGGATCGACGTCTTGGCGCAGAGCGCATGAGTACCCACTCATAAGCATGCTTAACGTGGGCTAACCAGGAACGTCAAGAGCACCGTGGCCAATGGATGGTAGCTCATGGTACGATATAACGTTGGCGCTCACGTTAGCCCAAAGCACAGACGCTTGTCCTGTCGAAGAAAGTTGCATTATACGGTGCGTTGATGTGCAATCATAAGCGTCGTTCGTTGAATTATTCCTATGGTATCGAGCAGAGTTGGAAAAATGTAGCAGAATGGTGTCAGAACATATGCATTGCTATATGGTGGTGCTTACTACACAATAGAAGCGCAATTCACGTTACACAAGCACAATCATTACAGCAGCAAGTGCAATAGGTTTATTTACTTTGTATAAGACCGTGTGTAAGAAGGCGCCGTAGCCTAGTGGCAGTGTGCTTGCGTGGCACCTCGGGGGGACGTTTTCGAAACCCCCCTGCCACTTTGTAAGTTGCATGTGCGTCTGTGCGCTTTTTATGTCTACATTTCAATCGCAAGCGGCCATGACAAACGAGGTTCCTTTCTTGTTTTAAGACCGGTGCTGTTCAATAAAGACGGCCGTCTGATGTTGGGGCCGATCCTGGAGGCAGTGCACCTTGTGAGGTGCTGAAAACTTGACTCCACTCGAAGTCGGAGTTCGATCCCCGCAGCCGCGGCGTTTCACATGTAAATTTAATAGACCCTTTATTGGCATAGGCTCTATAAAATTCAAACATTTGTGGCGCACACCCGCATACCGCGGCCCGAGCACTAGGTGCAAGAGCTACACGTGGTTGCAGTATCATTAACTGTGACGCACTACACGTCGAGTATATCATGTTAGTGACGTAAAGATAAGTCTTCTCGTTCGTCATACATTTATACACCACCTCCCGAATATTGGGGTACACCAGGTTAACGAGACGGCCAGAAGAGCACCGAGACATAGATAGATAGATAGATAGATAGATAGATAGATAGATAGATAGATAGATAGATAGATAGATAGATAGATAGATAGATAGATAGATAGATTTAATCTGCGTTTGGTTCACGGAGAAATGAATCTCATAAAAACAAAAGATGCTTTCGTGAGATGCCCAAACTAGATAAGTTGTGTTTACTGCGCAAACTTGAACCAGTGAGGCCATACTGCGCCAGCCGCCCAAATGTCTATGGCCACGGAGCCTGCTTTGCATATCGACTGGATCTTTTTTTTATATCACAGAGTCATTCGAATTTGTTTCACACAGTTTACTTGTTTTTAAGCTTAGCTTAGTAAACTCAACACTAACATTTACGTATGTAATTGGATTAAAGGGACCCTGCAACACTTGTTGAACAGTCAGAAAACAGTGCGGGTCGGTCGTAGAGGCTCCTGGGAACACGTAAACTAAATATTATTATACTTCCCGCACCAGGGAAATCGAAATTTCGTTTCAAAGAGAGCTGGAAAGCGCCCTTTCTTTTTTGAACGCATGATGTCACATGTGGTGCCGACTAAGTCGCTTGAGACAGAAATAGCATTGAACGATCTCATGATAACGGAAAAATTATCCGCTACGCTTTATTTGTTCGTTTTAATTTGAACAAATAAAGAAAACGTGCTCATTACTCTCAAGTATCTCTCTTACATAGCAACGAAAAAGCGGATTGGTGGGCGCCACATGTGACGTCACACATGGAAAGAAGAGCGGGTGCTTTGCGGCTGTGTTTGAATCCGAATTACGAATTCCCTGGTTCGTGCAGTGGAACAATATTTGGCTCACATATTCACTGGAGCCGCCACGACTGATCGGAACCGTTGTCTGGCTGTTTTCAAAAAAAGTGTTGCAAGCCCCTTTAAAGATGGACTAACAGAACTCAATTTGGAAGCACTGAAAATTATTCTTCTGCTTCCTGTGTTGTTGCGTCTGGAGCGTCACTAATATTTGTACTAAGTCTTTCTTGTTCTTAGTTTATATCAGCAACCTTCCATATAGCATTACCTTATCAACCATTAAATTTCTGCTTTATTGCAAAATAACCAACTCCGCCGATACCGTCCATGTTCGCACAGTTATGGACCGTGTATTCTGAAGGTGTGACTAATGGCTCATACTGTTAAACATTAAACGACGCAAATTGTGCGTATAGTTATAATAAGGCTTCGCCAAACTCTGCTAACCTTGATAAATGCCTAGGCGTTAATATTACTAAAACCTCCCGTGGACGCATGCACGTTACGACACAAGTAGCTAAGCGCACGGTGAGCATTGAGAATTACTAGGAAACTCGCAACTTTAACCACGGACTTGCGTGTTAACTGCACTAAAGTACTTGCGCTCCTAAATTCAACTGTGCAGAAAGCTCGAGCTTCTTCGAATTGCAGGAAACATGGACGCATAGTCCATCTAGCCAATCTGCACTCATCATTGCCTTCTAGACCAACATGAATTAGTGACGCTGTCAATTTTTTTATATCAAATTAATTCCGGGACGCCTCTGTCTCGTCGTTGAAAAACATGTCAAACGTCGAGCGAGTGTTCGCTTCTTGCAGGCGCTTTGTCATCAGAAAGAGAGAGATTGCGTTTTAAGCGATGTACATACATTTCACGGCATATGGACTGCAAATTTAAGGTTGGTGTGCTGTCTTGTCGAGCCAACCCGTAGAGTGGCTCTAGCATGCCTGAGCACCGCAATGAATAGAACCAGAATATTTTTTTTAAGAAAAAAAAAGTAGTTCTCTGAGGACAAAGCTGCCAGGTAGGGCGGTCGTCCGTATAATTGCGGGAAACGTGTGAATAACGTAGCTAATTAACTAAAATCGTCTCATGAACTCTTAATTAGCAGAGTCTCGCAGTTACTGGCAACGGGGAGTTTATATCCAAATTGGCCCACGACGAAGTATCAGGTCTTAAAGGGACACTGAACGGGTTTTGAATTCGCGAATTTATTGCGAATTCGGTATCCGCGACCTCTTACAACATGCCTACGGAGGTTTTTTTCGCGATGTTCGATTAAACAACGGCGCTATAAGCGAGCAAACTTTGATCGTGGGAACGCCCCCCCGGCGCGCGCGCGCGCAGGGGCGGAGCATGGGAGAGCTAGACACGTGGGGAGGTGACGTCATCGTCAGGGTCGAGCCGCCGGGCCGCCTGCGTCGCTCAGTCAGCTCAGCTTGTTTACTTCGGGGTTGTGCCTTGTTTCTGCTGCGATCTGCCGCCTAGTGAAGCATCAGATCTGCCAGTTCGTAGGGGTTTCTTGCCATTGCACCGTTCTCTTCTTCTGATTAGAGATTTTCGCCATCCGACATTCACTAGCTGTGTTTGTGCAAGGTTGAAGTGGACTCGCGATGCCGAGTTACTGCGCAGCATATGGCTGCCGCAGCACTTACGGTCGCGATGAGGTCGCTTTTCACAAGTTCCCTCGGTATCAGAAGATGGCTGCAAAATGGGCCGGAGCAGTTAAAAGAAAAGACTTTAAACCGACGAGATCAAGCGTGCTGTGCTCCAAGCACTTTCGTGACAGCGACTACGTACGAAGCCCGGCTCTCATGCAGTCACTGGGATTCCGCTGGCGTGCCATTCTGCTGCAGGGCCACTTCTAACACGTCCTTGTCGAGGCACACATTTTTATTTATTTATTTTTTTTTTTGTTGTGATGCACCTCCGTTGTTTCTTGCGGTCGCGAATCTGCCGAATTTCGAGGCAGCAGCAGCAGTCCTCCTCCTCTTTCCCCATTTGCACGCAGTGCGTGCATGAGCACATATATGGTGAAAACACGTGTACACAGATATCAGTACGCAGCATCGAAATCAGCTACTCTACACGACAGTCGCATGCTTCTAACGCAGCTAATATACCGTTTCCATTTTAACACACCATCATTGTAGTACTGGGAAGAATTTAGAAAAAGCGACGGCATTATAAAAAGCACAACTGCAATATATGAGCCAAACTATCCTTGCGCAATTTTTCAGCGCAGTTCAGAGCACATGTCACCATTGCGGCAAGAGCGGCACTCGTCTGGCTTTTTTTTTTTTTTTTTTTGTTGTTGTTGTTCCTCGCGGTAGCATACTGACTCTTCGCGTGCGCCTTGCCCGCTGCGAAGTACGATACTGACTGCGAGCACGAACAGCTGATGTCTCTGCACGATGCCCGCGCGTAGCGCGGACCGTGCCAATACGCGGCTAAAAGCGAGTGCCGATGCTGCTGTTTCTTATCGAATTTGATATCCACGGATGAACGTATCATTTGTAACAGTTTACTAGAGTGCAATTAAGCACTGACATGCATCTTATATGTACCAGTCTATGTTTCCGACGCGGGTGGAGGTGGCTGGTTGGGACTCGCTTTCCTGTGCCGCTTCAGTCGACGCCCTTACAGTAGCGACCGGCTCGAACATGTACGGATGTACAGAGAACTCGTTCCGACTTTCACAGTTCGCCATACTAACAGCAACTACACGATTTCAACAGGTAAACACGGCATTGCCTGCCGGCGAGCGCAGTCAGCTGTCGTCACCTTCCTGACGATGACGTCATGGAGCTTCGACCAATCACAGCGGCGGCGAGACTCGCGATGGGGGCCGCGGCGCCTGTTGCTTGTTTTCGGCAAAATAAAGCTATTTGCGTTGGTTTATGCAAATTTTCGACTTGATTTTCGAGTTCGCCGCACGAAATTACGTATCATGACACCATAATCTCGTTTTTTTTAAAAAGTGGTTCAGTGTCCCTTTAAAGCAATTAAGAGGTCCTTATCTAAAGTCCTGTTGCCCGCGAAAAAAAATTTTTTTTTCCGCATGAAACTTTGTAAAACTCGTCGGAAAAGGAGCGCTGAAAGTCGCGTGTGTTGCAAACGCAATGTCAGCTGGTGACTTCGTCGAACGAATGCAACGGCCAAATGGTAACCTAGGGGCTGTGGAAACTTACGGCCGCGTAATTTTGAGAGCCCCAGCGTCCAAGCTGCCTTGCTAGGGGAAATAGCAAATCGTATATTTGGAACTGACTACCGCAATCTGTGCAACACGTCACTAGCGGACGGCGAATTTGCGCGTGACCTCCGGCGCTCTTCGTGCGCCGGGTCACGGAAACGAGGTCTTTCCACGTTGTGATGCTTTAGACAATCGCTTTTCCTTCGCTTTAAAAGTGATATGACATGGCCTTCTCCGTGGCTACAAACTCGCCATTATCAATAACGTCTGACTTCCACCAATTACAAAGTTAATCAGTAAATTTTAGTTTGACTGATGACTAATTGACGCGTCCTTGACGCCTCATGACGTCCTCGTAGCTAACAGCTTCCTTCTGAAGTGGCCTTCCGTTTTCCTCAAAGATTCAATCTTTTAAGAATTTTTGAAATGGTTCGCTGAAACACCCTGTGGACGCGTATGGTTCTGGAGCCTTGATGGTGTTAGATTGGTCAAGGTCCCACGTATCGAATGCGCCTTGAAGCTTAGGTACGATTAGTGTTTCGTGGACGAGTATACTGAGGTCAATAGGTACCGTATAAATATTTGGACGTGGACAACTAATAGCGCGGTTAGCTTCGTCAATAACATACAGTCTGTGCAGAAACTCAGTTAAATCAGATGTGAAATGGACACTTAGGTACCTGTATGCACTTACATAGGAATTTTTTTAGTTATAAACCAGGTACCTTAGCGTTGAGGAGCAATGACGGCGATGAAAGGGGGCTAGCAGTGTTTCGGACATTGACCATTCGTTATTCCAGATATCGATTCGATATCAGGCAGAAGTAGATGAATATATGATGTTTTGTTAAGTGGACGAAAAATTACGCACTCATCCCCGAAGAGTGTGGTGTTTGAAGAAATGTTGCTATCGACTGAAAAGAAAAACGTGGATATCGCCTGCACATGGCAGACAAACTATCAGTACAGCCAAACTGACATTCTCAAGACTACGCGGTTCCCACGACCATGTTGCTTTCATTCATGCTAGGCGTGATTTTACGCGGAGCACGAAAACGAGCTTGTTCGCAGTAACTCCAAACCGCGCGTGCACAAAGCATCACATGGACATATATCGTGGGATTTGCTTCTGAACACCTCGCGTTTGAGAGGAATTCGGTATTACGTATTACCTTACAAAGGCATACTCGTGTCGCATTGGGATGGCTGAGACGTTTACCTGCGATCTTCGCGGAAGTAAAGGATCAATTGAACGCGTCCTGTGTATTTACAGTCATTATGAGACCCAGCGATACGAATTTCAAACCGTACTCAACAGGGTGGGCTCGAGGACGTTTTCGGTAGCCAAAGTTCTTGGACCCTGGCCATGTGCTTGGATGGCTGAGAAGGCAACGAAGGCGTTAGTGACGTACCTGAAGTCGACAGGTCTCTGCGCCCCGCCACGGTGGTCTAGTGGCTATGGTACTCGGCTGCTGATCCGAGGGTCGCGGGATCGAATCCCGGCCGCAGCGGCTGCATTTCGATGGAGGCGAAATGTTGAGGCCCGTGTGCTGTGCGATGTCAGTGCACGTTAAAGAGCCCCAGGTGGTCAACATTTCCGGAGCCCTCCACTACGGCGTCTCTCTTCATCAGAGCTGGTTTTGGGACGTAAAACCTCATAAATCAATCAATCGACAGGTCTCTGCGACCGCCTCTATACAGTGTGCTAGTGCAAGTATGCACGTGATTGGTGCTCTTCTCTCTGTGTCCCTCTATTTTTCATTATATTTCACACGTTTATCCCTTGCCCCATCGCAGGGGCAAGGGATAAATCCATCTCTCCATTTCCTTGCTTGCCTCTCTCTCTCTTGTTCACCACTGCGATATATATATATATATATATATATATATATATATATATATATATATATATGAACGTGGTAGCCATAATACCGAGGTAACGCTTATGACGCTTTCTGTTTCCTCCTTTTTTTTGCCAGTTCAGCTGATGGTAAACACACCGTAGTGACATTGGTAGTGCTGCGGTGCCACTTGGTTCAAACGCGAACATTTCGAAGCCTACGAGAGCCCCACTTGTAGGCGGAGAGGTGTGGACGTCTTCAGTTCACTTCAAATCCACTTTATTTTCCAACTCGCTTGTTGGGGGTCCCCCAGGCAAAAAGCTGTGAGAACAGGTTGACGGCACCTAGGGGCTTACAGGGGGCAACATGCCGTGGACTTCACATTGCATAAACCTTCATTCGACGCTCACCGGCAAAACGGCAACGTGTAATATTCACTGACCGTACTCTTGATTATACAAGCCGTCAGCGCTTGCGAAAGGATTCGCACTGACGAACAGCGTTTACAAAGCCTGCTCGTGCACGAACCTGTTATAATTCTTCCTCCATTCCTATCGCGCACGTCCATCAGTGCCTCGTATCTCACCTGCAATCTAATCAGCGTCCTTTTTCTCTCCTCCTCTCGACGTGAGTGCGTGCTTATATTTTCGTTCGTTCTCTGCACTATTTCGCGGTGACCTCGCGAAGCACCTCCGCGGTGCGCAGATGGTTGGTAGGCCGGTGCGGCATAGTGGCTTGTTTGTCCGCGACGGGGCCCTGCGCAGTGAAGCCCGCACTGCGGGGGACCAACTCGCCAGGCGAGATACGATTTTGATCAATTACGGTTTCCCAGTCGTGATGGTTTTAATTAGGACGACGACGGGGCTGAATGCCCACCGTGGCCCCTTCCACAGTGTTCTCGTGCTCCTCTCCCGAAGCGAGCGTTCATTATCGTGTTGTTGCCTTTTTTCTTTCCCCCCTGTTTTCCGTGCCTCTACCTCTTCTCACGCGTCTCCATCTCATCTCGCCCTTCCGTTCCTCAACATCACCCAATCCTCCCACTGGTCCGCTCTTCTTTTCTGGAGGGTTTCGTATATGCGCGGCACTGCTGTTGCGTTTCCTCCGCGTACAGTGCTAGCTGCCTGTATAGCCGCGTTAGAAACGCTCGGGGTTTTGTGTCCGCGTTTTAAGCGCGTGCGTGCGCGCGCTCGCGTGCTTCGCCCGCTGCTGCTGTTGCTTGCTGCCCCCGCCACTGCTTTGGCGTCTGTGTTGCCGTATAGCTCCGCTATTAAGCTTAGCCTGCCTCGACGTCGCCGGCGTAATTAGATCTCCCCGCTCGGCGTGTACGAGCCCGGTT
The DNA here is from genome assembly GCA_013339685.2 of Hyalomma asiaticum. Taxonomy (NCBI): domain Eukaryota; kingdom Metazoa; phylum Arthropoda; class Arachnida; order Ixodida; family Ixodidae; genus Hyalomma; species Hyalomma asiaticum. The sequence continues at coordinate 126,728,390 of CM023481.1, forward strand.
CGTTATCGGGAGGACCAAACTGCGCACTGGAAAAATTGTAATCAACGTCTTTTGTCACGACTGTGCTCTCTCCCTCATCCTTGCCCATTCTACCCGCTTCTCCACCCTTCCCCGCTGCTCCAAGAGATGCATCCTCTCTCCCAAAGCTCTCGTCCTCTCCTCTCGATGTGCACCCTCCCCGCGTCCCGCGCTTCTCCCTATCTCCCTGCTGTTGTTCCTTAACTGCTTGTTTGTTGCGCGCCTCTTTTGTATAGCTGCGCGTCCCACGGCCCCGGCTCGCTGCAGCGCGCTGCTGCCGGCCGGCGCGTCCTCTCTGCGCGCCAGGTTTAATGAGATACCGGCGAAGACCTCGCAGTGCGTCCCACTAGTCGTCCGCGAGCTCGTTTCCTGGGGCCTTTCTTGACGCGAAACAATGTTGTTGCCAGGGCCCCGTAGGCCTAATTCCCCGCAACTTTTGCTTCTGATTTCTAGCGTGCTTTCTCTCTCTCTTTTTTTTTTTTGTGCCCGTCTTTGCTCGCGTATTCGGTTTGCCTTATTTTCTTGCTGATTCATGCCTATAGCTCCAAAGTAACGAGACCCTAAACCTTGTTTAGTTGATAGTCATTGCTTTGCTGTTGTTACCTCTGCTGACGACCCTCCGCCCTGTGCTTTTTATATTAGAAACCTGGCTGGGATGCTGATAAAGAGAATGACAACCATGGAAAGAACAAGTAATCGATAGAGCTCTTTTCGCAACTTTCTGGGGATTTTCAGAGCTCGTCACACTCCTGCAATCATGGAGTTATCGGGGAACTTGCAACCACAAGGAAATGCGACTTAAGATGGCCTGGAAATATTTGGAAGTTTCGGATAAATAGCCAGATAATGCGATGCCTGAGTCATTTTTAGATAAATATCCAGTACCCAAATACTTGTCGAGCAGCCTTCACATATTTCGGAACATCAACCCTAGGACTTCAACGTTTGACAAACGGAAATGTCAGGGCAATTTCATCCACGCGGACATGAATATAAAACATAACGTGTAACGCAGTGTGGACATAAATATAAAACATAAGGTGTAACCCAGAACATGCCGACATGATTGTGGTACGGTTATGGAAATGGCGCTATTTTCTGCAGCCCTTGGAGGGAGAATGGTTCAGCGTCAGGGGGGGGGGGGGGGGGCAGGGAATGAAAGAATATTAACGCCGTAGTGGAGGGCTCAGGAGATTTTGACTATACCTTGGGTTCTTTGACGTGCCCTGACAACGGGTAGTACACGGGCCTCTGGCTTTTTCGCCTCAGTCGAAAATACGACCGCGGCGGCCGGGATCGAACCTGTGTTTTTTGGGGTGAGCAGCCGGGCACCATAACCACTTGACCACCGCGGCGGACATGCCGAGATTACCTTAATATACTGGGATCTCGTAAGATCCCAGTATATAAGATCGTGGGATCGCGCTCTCGTAAGAGTCGCGTGCATGTGAGCCAAACTGCTTATCCCTTACTTAATTATTCTGCATAATCGTTTTTGATAAACAACGCTTCTTAAGATGCACTTGCAGAAAGTTGCTTACGTTACGAATGCTAGGATGTCGACATCGTTCTATCTTAATTTTAAAGACGGTTGCTCATTATTCAAGATATACCGGCTAAAAAACAGGAAGCCTCGAGAAATTTTACTTCGTTAAGGACACTTGGCAAAAATGCGTTCTTTGGCAATTATCTTATCTGTAATAACGAGATTAGCGTTCAGGTGTCGGTGCATATGTCGTTTTTTTTTCCACCGGAAATTCACAAGTGGGTGGGCAAGCTGACGGAGCGAATAATCCTCGCCATACTAGAGTGGTTCACGGAAAGCTATGACGTATATCCCAGTGCAATGGCAGGTTTTTGACATCTTAGATTCTGTATTGATAATGTCATTGATCTAGTTACCTACGTTCCGCACCAAAAAATGAGAAGGCGGTTATCCGCCGCAATATTGTTGGATATTACATGAGCGTGCGAAAATGTTTTTCACGAGGCCATACTTGACACCCTTAATTGAATCGGTTGGTCTTGGCGGTCGTCTTTAGTGCTGGTCCGCTCTTATCTACATATGAGGTCTATCTATGTGCAAACTGATGCTGTGGTGTTCCCGCAAGTTGGCGTCTTGAGACGCACACTGTTCAACCTGGTTCTAGTTGGTCTCGTAGAACGCCTGCCGGAATCTGTACAAATATCGATATGCGCCAGTGACATCTGCATAAGGCCATCATGTGTCACAGGCCCACATGTGCGTGGAATGCTCGAAACAGCCCCAAATTTAACATCGGCGAACCTTAAAGAACAAAAATATTGAGATTTTACCTAAAAAATCTGCGCTGGTTGCGTCCATGCGGAAGCCGATGACAGCGTATGCCATATCTATCAATGGGGAAGACTGCTACGAGAGGGCTGACAGATTCTTCGGTGTCACCATTGGCAGAGACCTCTGCTAGAGTCCTCATGTGACCGGTCTGAAGAAGCGCCCTGACCACAATCTCACATCTTTTCAATTTCCTGGGAAGAAAAATGAGGGGAACATCAGTGCACGCGATGTTGCAAATATATACAGGGCTCTGTTCATCAGATACCTGCCGTACAGCTTTACCGCTACTGACGAACACTTGTAAGAGCAACAGACGTGCAATCGAACAGGCTCAAGGCCAGGCACTCAGAGTGTGTTTCGGATTACCAAACTGCACGTCAAAAGCGGATACCATTTCAGTTGCAGAGGATCATCCTACCCGCATACATATGTTTTCAAAGGCCACATTCATATGAAGAAGCATTCAAAGCAAGGGTGCCTTGCGTTCTTCTCTCGTCTCGGCCGCGCGTGCTTGCCGGCTGTGTCACAGAACCCGATGCGCTGGTCGTTCATTCATATCGTATTTTAACTACGGACTCTATACGGAACATCACGGCAAAAGCGAAAATCCGCCTCGATCGTGCAAGTGATTGCTAGCGCGGTGAATGGTACATGTGACGCGTTGTTTTAACGGTTTGACTGCACTAACCGGCTCAAACACATGATCCTGATGTCGTACCTACTACCACGTGATTGGCGTGTCCATGGTTATCGCTGCCCTCGTCCGCAAAGAATAGAAGAGGGGAAGTAACAGATGTGGCTTGTATACGGCGAATTATGCGACAAAGAGCCACACGATCCCGCCCTGTAGCTGCGCTTGTAAGACGAAGCTGACAGTAGTTGCGTACAACACGGTCTGCTTGCTTTTCCCTGGAAATTCAGAGCGGTGTTCCGAATGGGTGTTTTTGCTATATATCTCTCCTTCCGCAACGAGCGAGTACGTCACACCACAAGAACGCCGCTCGAGTAACACTTGGAAGCCGCCGTTTCCACATCAGAATTTGCTTGTGGATGTCGATGTATATAGTTCTTCGGGTAGTACATGGCCTGCGGGCGCCGCTGATACACAAGCAAGTCGCGTTTTGATTTTATTCCCACCGCCGACCTCTCGCCGACAAAATAACGCACGCGCATTGCCCGCACGCCTATAAACACGCGCTCGTCGTACAAAGAAGTTCGGTAGGCGAGCAAAAGCCGCCGCCTCCTGTGCGAGCCGCATCAAGGCAGGACACGACGCCCAATTGGATGCAAAGTCGAGGCGGCTGCGCGCGTGCGTTCCACGGGCTTCGCCGCAGATGCCGCCGGCTCTGGGCCCGACTAGCGTACAGCGAGCGCGATCTGCCACCCAAGCCCAGCCTGAGCGCCGGCTGGCTGCTCTCAGAAGGCGCGAGTGCGCGGGAGGCGTCGGGGCCGATATGTGCCGGAGGCTCCAAAGCAGATACTGATGACGCCCCGTTTTAAGGCGGCCGCTGTGAAGCGATGTCCTAAAGCCCCCTCGTCTTCAATCTCGGCGCTGTACCTTTTCCCGCACATCGTTGATGGGAAGGCGGCAGCGGCTCTCCTTCGAACTGCATGCAGCCCTTCTTGTTCCTCGCGCGAATCTGGAGCGCCCAGCGGCGGATGCATTTCCAGGCTCCGCTCTTTTATTGTTCGCTTCACCTCCGCAGCGGTAAAGCAGAGGTGCTAAAACAACAATGCCATAGCGAAAAATATTTGTGTCTACTCTTTTGAAAGCTCGGAAATGCATGCAGTGCCTCTTGATCCTTTTCGTGCTCTCTCTTTTCTTTTTTATTGTTTCCCTCTTATATCGCGGTTCGGCACTTTCTTTATCGGAGTGTGCCGCTTAGCTATAGGTTGTTACTTCCGCTCTGCCTTCGCTTAATCTCATGCATGTCGTTTTGTACATTCTGCCACGATACTATTTCTGCCGGCTTTTCCACGTCACACCATCGCAGACCAAAAGCTTTCACGAGCGTTCATGTTTTCATTAAGTGGGGCCTCCTTTTGGTCACCACATAGTTCTACCACTGATTTCGCTTTTTAATAATACCTTCGGGTTTTACGTGCCAAACCATATCATGATTATAAAGCACGCCGCAGCAGAGGGCTCAGGAAATTTCTACCTCGTGTGGGGTAGAAACCGATGACTAAGTACTCTGAACTTCACACGATTTCACCGATGGAAAGACTGAGTTTTGTATTAATTGGCTTAAGTGGTCTATATGCTATTCTGGTTGAACGCGTGTTTGTATTTATATTTCTTGACACGAAGTCTCGAAACTGGTCTTTGAAAACTTAAGCGGAAAACGTACGAATCTGCACAACAGGCCGGTCGCGTGACTTCCTATACGCGGTTCCTGGTCTTTTTATTACAGTTGAAGTGCAGCGCGCTCTTGATGTCAGTAGTTATTGTTTTCTAACTTAAAATGTGCATATGAGCCTGCCATGTACATGCATGTCGTGGTTTCGCATTTGGCTGACGTTGCTTGGCTCGGCTATCCTGGACGCAGGCGCGTATTTAAGAGGGGGGAGAGGGGGGGGGGTAGAAATTGAGGATGGTCTGGGCAGCAACGCAAAATTATTGCGACCACGTTTTATTTTCAAAGGTTGTTGCAAAGCTCAAAATGCGAGTGGTTAATCACAGCGGCACTCACTCCTGTAAAGGTAGAACGAAGATTGTTTGCGAGGGGGCCGGGCTATGGGAGTCGCGATCACTTCTAAACGTTGCTAGAGAGTGTGCTTTATCTTATTTTAGAAACTCTCAGATATAAAAAAAAAATCTGCTCGCAAAATATCCCCGCGTTATTCAAAGCAAGCGCTGCAGGTGCAAACAGTAACGAGGGTGAGTTTTCCATTGCGCCGTAAAAATTGGTTCATTAACGATCGGTTGTCAATTCCTTTAACGTGCACTGATAACGCACATATACGGCCTTCTAGCATTTCGACTCCATCAAAACGCGACCGCCGCGGCCAGGACCTAGCTCTCGTCTCTCGGGTGAGCGGCGGAGTATACCGTAACCACTGTAGCACGGTGGCGGCGCTGCTGTCTCTCATTTTGCGAGATTGCGAGGAATGCCTAACTTTCTTCCGCCATGCCTCGCCCCATCCGTTACAGGCCATACGCATGCTATAGCAGAAGCGGCCGCAGCACATCTTTTTCCCGTAGCAGGGCTTTCGTATCTTTCCACATCATGTGATGCGGAAGACATTACTGAATGAGGTGGCACTCAAACTTTTCACGTTCCAGCGCTTGCCTAATTATACGGCGCAACAGCATCGCGCTTGTCGTCATTTCCGAAATTGCAGGTTTCGCGCACGAGACACAGGCCTTGTCGGGCGTGAGCACATTACTGGCACTGAATCTGTAGTGGCAACCTGTGCACGGTGGCTATGCGGCAAGGCTGGGTGGTATTGCGATACTCTTGTATCGCGATAGTAACTTAGGCTACTTTAAGGTATCTGCATTTCTGTGTCGATATACATTAAAAATGTATTTGTATCTCACTAGTGAAATACTTTTACGACGTAACGGTTGTATCTCGACAATGTGCCGGACGGGGGTATCTCGTTACTTTTCTTTTCGGAAGTGAGCTGGCGTGTTTGAAGGCTGAAGATTTTCTTTCTTTTTTTTTTTTTTGAGGCATGCAAAGGTGCTCCGCTGGTCTTCATGAACTTGACGACCTGGGGCCAAATTCACAAAGCTTCCTCTTACGTAAGAAATTCTTAGCTACGAAATCTCTTAGCGAGAAGGAATGCGATAGCAGTGGTGAGCACTTAACCTATTCGGCAACATGGAGGGCAAGGAGGAAAGACGATAGCCGATTAAACGACAGCGAAAGAAAGCCTTGTGGTCACATGAGAGCCTCGCAGCCTCGCAAAGCGTCCGCTGTCGAGGTTAATCAGAACAGCGAATCGTTTTTCGCTGCACTTCAGCTTCCTGTTCCGGGCGTCTGCTACAGCGCTTCGCACTGTCGCGATTCAGCAGAAGCTCGCGTGGTCTGCGTTTCATCGAAGGCTGCAGCTCGAAGAAAAAAGATGTACAGCGTTGGCGACGATGATTATAATGTTCACTACGCTATTTCAGCAAGTTGGAAGGAAACAAATGAAAGCAATTTAAAATGAAATATAAACAGTGTGATGATGTCACATAAGCGTATCTTCCTCCAGGTGCAATTTAGGAACATATTCATAAAATGGTTTTTACCTCACAAATAATTTGACGAATTCGGGCATGATGGAATGACTGCAATGATAGTTTTCTTTCGCTACGACATAAGTAGTTGCGTCCTGTACGTAAACCTCTGCAGTAGCTATCGGTGCGCCACTTGAGGCTACAATGTTTTTCAGCTTTTAAAGGCAGCATTAAGGCATCCTGAATGTGATGTCGTAGGCTTGATTACCTGCCGAACCTCGATACGGGATAAATATGAATACATTCATATGCTTAGATGTAGGCGCACGTAAGCTGGAGCAAATTACTCTGGCGGTTAATATTCGGGTACGGTTATCTCGTACGCCGTAGCCCGTAGCTGAATACACTGAATGGTTTGATTAGGTCAAATATTGTAATTTACAGTTCTAATGTAGAAGTAAACGAAGGTTTTAAAACCTCTGTACGCGGTCGTTTAGTGCTTATAGTGCTTGCATGCTGACCTAAAAGACACGGGTTTGATCTCGGCCACGGCGGTCATATTTTCAAGAGAAGTGAATATGTTATAGGCCGCGATAATCAGCCGTCGGCTTTGGCGGGCTAGGCAGAGTCCACAGGCAAGGCATTACTGGGACACCCCCCCCCCCCTCCCCCTCCCCCTTTTTTTTTATTTAACCATACGTAACAGTGAAGATCGCTGGAGTTTCTGCCTCCTGTGAGGCAGATCGCGGCATCCGATAGCAAGCAGTGCGCGCGCCCGTGCTCAAACCCATATCAACCTATAGGAAGTGAGCTGTGCTTTTTTACAGCGTAAGCTGCTATGAGATCACAACAAGGACCGTTTCTGGCGCCGTAGTTGTCCGCCGCCGCTGGTGTCCGTAACCGCTATAGCGCAAATTTTAGAAAAAAAAATAACCAGCATCTAGAAGGATTCAAACCACGTCCTCTGCGTGGATTCGAACCCACACGTTCTGCGTGACAATCGAGCATTCTACCACTGAGCCACGCCTGCGCTTGAAAAATCTTCGCTGGAAGACCTAAACAGGTATAACGTCTGCCGAGGAATCGCATTAACAAATGTAATGCGTCCAGCGTCACCCTTATGAAAGCAAACTTATCATTATCGCCGCTATCACAACGTAGGAAAGTATCTCGCCTTTGCCTGTTCCATAAGATATATTACGACAACTCTATCCTTAGAAATCGCTTGATATACCCCCCCCCCCCCCCCCCCTAGCTACGTTTCTGCCCGCACCGATCATCGTCATAAGGTTGGTGTTCCTTCGTGCCACATAAACCATTTTTTTTTTCAATTCATTCATCCCCGATACGTCAACAAAGTGAAATCACCTTCCCTGCTCCGTCGTCGAAATATCTGACAACGCCAAGTCCAAAGATGCTTTGATTAACCATATGTCGTCATAAAGAAATCGTGTCATTGGAGTCATATGCGCATTTTTTATAGCGCGTGTTCATTTTTTTATTGCTCGTGTTCCTGTTTCATATACACATTTTCGGCCTTTGGAGTTACTTCTTGTGTTTAGTTTTTGTTGACATTTTTTGCTGCATAATGATTACTTGTATTTTGTTCACTCACCTGAGTTCTTTTACTTTGTGCTTTGTTACACAATGCATGGTAAAATGTACCATTCCCCTTTGTAATGCCCTCGGGCCCCGAGGGTAACGAAATAAAATAAAAAATAAATATATGTTAAGTGGCAGAGTAATAATACGCCACTACACGTCGGGGAAAGTGGATTGCATAACGAGTTCGAGGAATCTTTTGAAGGACCACAGGGTTGCATGGTTTGTAGCTCTGAACCCATTACAGAGGCATCATCAACATCATCCTTTTGAAAGAATGATGATGTTGATGATGCCTCTGTAATGTTGATGACGCCCCCACCCCCTCCCCCCCTTATTCTTTAAGCACCATGGGTAAAACGCCCTCCCCCCATAAGAAAAAAAAAGGGGGGACATTTAAGCTTCTCTTTAAGAGCGGAACGCGATAGCTTCATCATGACCCATTCACATCGCCTTCTCATTCACTTGCAACGGTCTTGATTTGATTGATTTGTGGGGTTTAACGTCCCAAAACCAGCTCTGATTATGAGAGACGCTGTAGTGGAGGTCTCCGGAAAGTTCGACCACCTGGGGTTCTTTAACGTGCACTGACATCGCACAGCACACGGGTCTCAACATTTCGCCTCCATCGAAATGCAGCCGCCGCAGCCGGGACTCGATCCCGCGACCTTCGGATCTGCAGCCGAGTGCCATAACCACTAGACCACCGTGGCGGGGCTGCAACGGTCTTGAGGTGTCGTGGTAGAACATTGCTTTATTAGTTCGCACTGCGACATTGCTTGGTCTCTGCCTTCTGTGCCTCCATTTTGCTTCATTTTGGGTGGCCTCCCTCGTGGTCGTGGACAAGTTGATGAAGATGGCTCATCAGTACTCGCCGATGAGGAAGACTCCCCTGTGCGCCCAGCACCAGAACACCAGAACACGAATCCATCACGCGAATGCGAAGAGCGAGCGCGCGCTGCGACGCATTTTGCCCTGATGTTTACCTCACAGCTCCTTCTGTCCGCATACGCGAGCAATGAAAGCTTCGCACGCGTATGCAAATGTCACGCGTGCAGGCGCCGCGTTGGTGCGTTGTCTATAAACGGCTGGAATTGAGTTTCGTCGTAACGTAATCAAGTTTTCTCGTAACAGGATTAGAGTCCGAGCTATCACGCGCGTAGTCGTTAGTGAAATCGTAGCTTACGATTTTTTTTTGACGGATTTTACTTCGAAATATTGAATTGTGTTCCCTGAAGTACCTGCGCCATAATTGAGGGCTTGCGTGGTGTGCTCCGGTTCGCTGCGGCTGCAGCGGTAGCTAGATATAACTCTTTTCGCCGGGCGCCTACATCGACACCGACACCGACGCCAACACCAAATTTCCTTCGACACGAGATTCTTAACGATATCGGGTTAAATCAAAGTTTGGGATAAACGCCTGCCTATAAGCAAGGCACGATTTCGTTTTCTTCCGGCGAAACGAAGTTTCAAGTGGACATGGTGCACTGGCAGTCGCCTGCATTCCTCCGTCTTCTTCGGGAAGTGGTTGGCAAGTAACTGAAGTAGAGCGTCACCTCAGTAAATGTCGTCGGTGCATGATGCGGTGAAGCTCGTCAACATCACCGGTGAGAACGGCGGTTTCTCTAGAATTTAAGCAGCTGGACTCGTGATTATTCGCGTGTTCTCATAGAACAATGCGAAACCACCTTGACATTTAAACTACGAGCCCTTACACCACTCTTTATAGTCAGACACATCAGTTGACGGTATTGTATGCATACACGTGCATGCTTACAGTGTCCATACTGCAAGAAGCGAATGGCGATGCCGCTAACCTAATGCACGATTTGCATAACTGCATCTTCACTTCGTTCGCATGGAAAAACGATTCACATTGCGGGCAACGCGAGGGGCGCTCGGCCAGCTTCAGAACAAGCGAGCTAAACGCAGACATGATGCTCTGGTCCGAGACGCGAAGAAAGTGCGCACGAGCCCTCGATCTTTTCTTTTTTTCTTTTCTTTTTTTTTCTTCTTCCGTTTTGTGTGTATATACATTCCTTTTTTTTTCTTTTCTCACTCTCTTCTCCCCCTTTGTTTCGTGTCCTGGCGGTTGCGGTTTATTGAATTTGCGGACGGTAATCAATATTGAAGACGGAAGGGTGCAGGCGAAACTGCGAGGGGGTTATACACGGACGGCCATTAAGGGAGATTGAAACGTCATTCGGCGGGGCTCTTGCGTGTTTCATACATGTAGTTAGCGCGATAACGTACTTTGAGCAATGAGCCTTTCTTATTTTCCGGAGTGACTTGTGCTCCCAGCGCCGACGGCGCGGTCTCGCCGGGGGGCCGTCCCCCCCTCCCCCTTACGCTTCCTCTTCCCAGCTTTCCAGCGATGCCTGTAACCGAGTTAGCCTCGCGGTGCGCGCGCTCGCCCCGCGCGGCTCCTCCTATCACGAACGGAGCGCTGGCAATTCACATTATTGGGGCCTTATCTCGAAATGGGCAGTTAGCGTGACTATCGGATATGTTATGCATGCGCCTCCTCTCCTCCGCCTAGCTCTTCCTGGCTGGCTCTTGCCTTCTTCTCGTCGTCCGCGCGCCAATCGTGCCCCGTATGTGTGCTTTAGCGCTCACACGAGGCCCGTACAAGAACGAGAACACGCGAGAACACCTCGGCATGTGTGCGTGGCGCTCGTAAAACGGAGCCGCTGCAGTTTAAGGGACACTCTAAGCGTTATTAGATTTCGCTCTCCATGAGGATTGGATAAAGAGTGACCGTGGACTCGGACAGCCGTGGCTCGCACTAACTTCTGGCTTTGTCGTCGTGTTTGCTTGGAACGTTATCGAATCACATTTGCACGCGCACGCCACAACAGTGCCATAGTTCTCGGTATATGGCGCAATTCGCACAGGGTGTTTTTTTGGGTGTGTGAGTAGTTCTTCATTTTATGAAAAGACACGAGGACCGTTACCGTCTTGAAATCTACATATACGATTTATGTAAATCTTAAGATCTGGTTCGGTAGCCGAGTCGCGAAGAGTCGATGTCTGATACAAGACTTGACCGCATAGTTTCAGGTAGTGTATAGAATCCAACGTAGAAAATTTGACAAGAACGTTTGCAGAACGTACGAGCGAAATTTCTAGACTTGAGAGAACCATAGATCCAGGAACAGGTGCAGTAATCCTCTCATGCTCTGTTTACCGGAACACAGGAGAACAACAGAATGGGCCCCGAAACCGGAACGGCCCGATGAAGCGTTCCAATTTGAGAAGTTTTGGAAAACGCTGCGAAGATGAAAAAGCATCTATGCGAAAGCAGTTCCAATATAAGAAAAGACGGAGAGAAGGTGGAGCTTCCACACCACAGAGTCGTAATAAAAGCAGAAATGGACGCTTGTAATCAGAGGGACGAGATCAGAGAAGGGGCTTCACGGCGCGTCCCAGGCTCGAAGGTAATGCCCATTTGAACGTACTTCGCGACATTACCGCCAGGTTAACGGAACATGAGCGGTCGCACCGCGCAAAGTGAATTGACACGTCTGACTTCACGCGCGGACAGCACCGCTCGGTTCTCATGTACTGTGCGATGTATGTGCCCGTTAAAGGACCCCAGGTGGTCGAAATTTACGGAGCCTTCCACTAGCGCGTCTCTCACAATCATATCGTTGCTTTAGGACGTAAAACCCCAGAAATCATCATCAGTCAATCAATAAGCGCTGCTCTGTTAGATTTTGGCTTGTTTGATTTACAAGGTTTTACGCCCCAAAACCAGGATAGGATAATGAGAGATGCCGTAGTGGAGGAGTCCGGAAATTTCGGTCACTTCGAGTTCTTCAATGTGCACTGACAGGACTCAGCATTTCGCCTCTATCGAAATGCAGCCGTCGTGGCCGGCATTCTATCCCGCGACCTTCGGATGAGCAGCCGAGTGCCATAACTACTAGACCAGGGTGGATTTCGTTTTCGGCTTTGCGCTTTGTTGCTTATTATTAATTACTTTCACTCTTGCGGAGCATTTCTACCATCAGGATCGTGATAAGAGCTTCCCAGGCACAAAGAATCGGCGTTACCTTGACATGATAAAAAAAAAAAAACCATCCTAGTTGGCATTTGACGATAGGCTTCGGGAGCATCGCTACAATGTGTATGAAATGAGAGGAGTGTTTTCGGATGAATACTGCGGAAATTGTACAATAACGGTCACGTGTAACCCACTATGTACAATGCCTGTTCATTTATCAGCAGCAGTAGCAATCGGTTAATCCGTGAGATTATAGAAGCGTAATTGACAGGTGTTAGGCGACACCTGTGTGTGAAAACCGCACATAGCCCTTTTTAGAAAGGAGCTGTCTTTCCTGCGTATATAGATAGGAATTGCGTGCGGGCGACGCACACTTAATGTGTCGCAGGTCTTTTTTTTTTTTTACCACATATTTGGTTGCTTGTTTCCAAGCAAAGTATTTTTATAAGTCAGCGCTCGTGTGTGTGAAGCCTCTTCTCTACTCGTCTTATGAACAATTACCCTCTATCATGTCTTGCCAACATTCCCAAACAGTCACCTTAGCGATGCTTGGGATACTGCTGAGATGTTGAGAGATGATTAGCTTTTGAATAAGAGAGACGTTGAATCAGGTCGCACTTAGAACACCGCCCTGGGGACTCGATGAGCGTGTCAGCCTCTATTGTGGACATGTAGAGCAATCGGTGAGGTAGTGGCACACACGACCGTCAACTCCAAGAAACTTCACAGCGTGTAAGACAGCCTCGTGAGACAGCCACGTTATCGAACGCTTCCTTGATGTCAAAGAATACGCCGATAGTGATCTTTCGTGCAGTTTTGTTGAATTTGACGCACTTGATAAGATAAAATCATGTGGATGCTGCTTGCCCTTTCTGAACTCTGACATGCTCGCGTTTCTGTCTCTCCCTCTTTTTTTTTTTTTTGCACTTATATTTTCGTTTATATTTCGCCGTTAGTACTGTATAATTTTACCACATTCACTTTCTTCATTTCCTTTATTTTATATTTCTTACGTTTCAGTTTTGTAGTGTTTGATCGAACAGAGATGTTATATGTTGTCTTGTTTCATGTGTATATAGGGCGTTTTGTTTCGTTTTTTTCATATATTGTCGTATTTTTCATATATTGTAACCCGCTCCCCTCTATAATGCTTCGGCGATTGAGGGTAACAAGAATGCCCCGCCACGGTAGTCTAGTAGTCATGGCACTCGGCTGCTGATCCGAAGATCGCGGGTTCGAATCCTGGCCGCGGTGGCTGCATTTCGATGGAGGCGAAATGTTGAGGCCCGTGTGCTATGCGGTGTCAGTGCACGTTAAAGAACTCCAGGTGGTCGAAATTTCTGCAGAGACCTCCACTATGGCGTCTCTCACAATCAGAGCTGGTTTTAGGACGTTAAACCCCACAAATCAAATCAATCAGGGTAACAAGAATAAATAATAAATAAATAAATAAATAAATAAATAAATAAATAATAAATAAATAAATAAACATTCCTGTTGAGCATGAACGAGTCCAGGCGTGTCAGTACCATCTTCCATGAGCCTTCCCACGCAACTGAGAAGAGCCATCGGACGACTGGAGTTGATGTTTGTTGAGGCTTGACAGGCTTGAGAAAGGGACGATACGAGCTCGTTTCCAGCAGGGTTGAAGACGCCCCCTCATCCATCTGTCATTGAATATGGCATGAAGATGCATCCTAGCCTTGTCGCCTAAATGTTTTAAGTCGGCGTAGGGGACGCAGTCAGGGCCAGGAGATGAGTGATGCCTTGTTCCCCAATGGTAAAGCGCCAAGTAGCTCCATGATTGAAAATGGTACATCCCCGTGCATTGTGCTCGCCGTCGTTGAAACCTCTTGTGCTGCACGAGGCAAAGTTGCGAGTGCCTTTACAGCGGTGATTTGCGAGCAGAAGGTCTCTACCAGTCCAACGCGCTGGTGTTGCGGGATAAAGCAAGTGCGCTGGAAGGACGCAGTTGAATCGGTGGGGTTTTTAAGGTACGAACACTTAATGCCCCACATTCTTGACTGTGGTTTGGTGGTGTAAAGTTTGGAACAGAAGGTCTGCCATTGCGTCCTGTCTAGCTTGTCCAGGTGACGTTGGATTTGGTTTTGCATTAGCTGGCGTCGCGAATATCATCTACAGACAACATCCTAAAAGCATGTATTTCATATCTGTGGCGCATTGCCCGGAGCCTCTAATACTCCACGTCGACCACTGAACGAGTTCGAGGTGATTTTAGATATTTAGTGCTGCTTCGTTTTGCACGATTTAGCGCACCAACAAACTCCTCATACTTCAATCTAGACGACTCTGAATCCACAAATGCGGCGTCGTATTCATCCCAGTTAGTGCGACTGCAACACACCGCCCTTCGTTGTCTGTGCCGCACAGGACAGCCCAAAAATATGTAGGTTGGCATGTGGTCACTGCCAGGACTTGCGATATTTGCAAACCAAGTCGCCGTAGAGATGAGGTGCGGAAAGATCATGGTGGCATCTAATGCTGGATCGGTATTTCTTGTACAAGGTTGGCCGTACGTGATTAAAAATCGCCAGGTTGTTTCGATGTGCTATATAAAAAAGGCGTCTACCACGGACTGAAGCCACCCTACTTTAACATGCATGCTCATACTTCGACGCACGCATTAAATGGGGAATTCAACGCGCGTCACCCGAGGCAGGGTGATGCGCGTAGAAGTCCCCAGTCAGTAGCGCGGTCCAGGTGTCCACCTATTAAGTCCTGCAGCATATTCAAATCAAATGTGGCTCTAGGTGGTATGTATGCCACAGTCATCGTAAAGGTCAAATTGTCTCACTTTACTACGATTGCAGCGTATTCGCTGTATACATCAGTTGTTATGCCGTGAACATTGATCACGGCGAGCAGCCAAAAGAACTCTGCTGATATCCGTTCCTGTCGGTGAGACTGCGATGGTGTATCCTGAAAGGCGAATGCCAGTGCGCACTCGGGACTCTGAAATGACGCTTGCTGGAAAAGGGTGCTCATATAGAAATCGCAGAGACGACAACTGAGGTCGCAGAGACGACAGCTGAGGCGTGAGGCATTCCATTGAAATACTGTGGCCTTTACCCGAATGTTCTTCAGTCTGGATCGTTGAGCCGTTGTCGCGATTTTACCAGAACAGGAGGGCAGAAGTCAAGCAGTGTCAGGATAGCCTTATATAATCACCGGAGGTTACACTGGGCGAGGAAGCTGCGTACAGTGTCGACGAGTGCGGATAGCAGTGAGTACGTATTTTCATGAGCTTGTCGAGGGCCGTACCCGCGCAGTCCGCCCCAGGACGCTGAAGCCCGTGTCTCTTCCGATAGGCCAGACGTGCTCTCCTGAGCAGCTCTCATATGAGGGGTTGGAGCTGATGGGCAAGTTGGTAGAGACGGTAACTCACTTGTATCGTCAATTGTGGCTGATATTTAGGTGTTCCTTTGTTTCATTGCTTCGTCACTACTCGGGTTTTCTTCTGCTGATGTGCATGCTGTAGCATTTGCCGATTGGTACCCAACGTTGTTTTTAATATTAGAATTGTGTATCTCTTTCTATTTAGCAAAATAGCGCAGCCAGTTTATTGCGCCTTATCGCAGCGAACTGACTCACCCCTGCAAAGCAGGCAACACGGGTAGACCACAGTTTCGCAGCGTTAAGAACCCTGGGCATGAGCAAGCAAAAACCGCTTGTGAAATGTCAGAAGCGTATTTTATAAGGAAAAGCGGATGATAATCGTATAAGCGACACATCAGTTCCATTGTCGCAGAAGCGAAATTTGTATCGGGAATGGTCGGCTAACTTCCTATGCATAATTCCGAAGTGCTTCGCTTCGGTACGCCTGTGCAGCTTGTGGAGACATACGAATATACAGGTCACCTGCCTTCAACAAATTCACTTGTTAGTTTGCGCCTGTGTTGTCCTGTCTCTTTTATTGCGTGTCGTCTTGTTCCGCAGATTCCCGACGATTTCCATGTCTAAACACTAACTATACCGACATACACTTCTACATAACGTATTCACAACCATATATCTGCCAGTGGTCGGCCTCCTCCTTCCAGAAGGTTCTAAACATTGGAAAATTTATTCGAACTATTACTTATTTGATTTCGTCACTAACAATTATGAACAACAATTAAATGCGTCACAGTTGATGTTGCGATTAATATTTTCTTGAAATAAAGCGTCAAAATCTGAAACCACTGAACAGGCACACGTTTCTTGTGGAGAGGAAGAGTTAAGCATGAATTGTAAGTCGACCTGTAGTATGCTATGCACGTACTTACATAGGAAGCAAAGACAGTAAAGATATAACAATGATCATGTATCATAACAAGCACATTTTCTATTCGCACTATACAACCTAATCAGAAAAAGAATTTTAAATGCGAAGAAGTTCTTAGCGAACTGCGGAGACTTTGAGCGTATCTATCTATCTATCTATCTATCTATCTATCTATCTATCTATCTATCTATCTATCTATCTATCTATCTATCTATCTATCTATCTATCTATCTATCTAGTCTCAGGGCTACGACTTTGTGCTCTCCTGGCCGTTTCGTTAATGGGATGTAGTATACGAAAATTCGGATGCCACAACATGACTGTATGAAGAACATAAATGGCAAGTCATAACACGAAAATCACGACATGCATGTCAGCAGCGGCATGATTTGCATGCCACGGTCTTGGTGCTGTCCTGCCCGTTTTGTTAATGGGATGTATGCGAAAACTGGTATGCCACAACATGACCTCATGACGAACATAAATGACAGGTCGTAACATGAGAATCATGACATGCATGTTATGAGAGGCATGATTGACATGTCACGGTCTTGGTGCCCCTGCGGCCGTTTCGTTAACTTGATATATACCAAAATTGGTATGGCGAGACAACAATGTATGACGACACGTTCTAAGAACATGAAAATCGTGACATGCACATCATGAGGGCATGATTTACACGCCACGCGTTTAGTTAATGGGATGTATACCAAAATTGCTATGGCACAACACGACTGCATGACGAACGTAAATGACAGGTCATAACATTAGAATCATGACATGCGTGTCATGAATGGCACGGTTTACATGTCACAGTCTTGGTGCTCTTGCGGCCGTTTCGTTAACTTCATATGCAGCAAAATCCGTATAGCGAGACAACAATGCAGATCCATTTTACGTTCTTGGTGCGTGCTTCGCATTTCCTTGATTCCCAGTGCACGGGATCTTCCAATATTTTATTTCCTGAATTTCACTTCCCAAAACCATAATATGAAAATGAGATACGCCTAGTAGAGGGCTCCGGAAATTTCGACCTCCCGGGGTTCTTTAACGCGCAGTCACACTGCACAGTACACGGTCTTCTGTAGCATTTCGCCTCCATCAAAATGCGGCTGCCACGGCCGGGATTCGATCCCGCGATTTTCGGGTCAGCAGACCAGCACTATACAGCCTCGCCGATCTATATAGGCTGGGTTCATTTCTGCAGCGATTGGCTACTGCGAAAATAACGGTCAGTTGATCGTAGATATACATGTACGTCCTCCCTTAATCCTGAATTTTGCGCCTGCTTCACTGAACTCGCCGGGGCTACAATGCACGACTGAAAGCACACACAGTGACCACGGCTGTCCAAGTCGTGGGCCCTGCCATTACGGCGAGGACTTGAGCAAGTCTCGGACAAGTATTATGCAACGGTTTTCCTCTCCCTTGCTCAAGGCGGCCACAGGGAGGGGTTGTATATAAAGCCGGTATAGCCTTCGGGTCGGGCACGTGCGCGCTCTTCGAAGGATAAACCTTTCCGTTTTATCTTTACGAGAACTTGCGGGAGGCGCCGCAAGGAGAAAGAGAGAAAACGAATCTGAAGTGAAAGAGAGGCAGGCTGAGGAGGAAGACGGCAGCATTTTACAAGAGTGAATCGGCAAATGTGCGCTCCCCTATCTTCACGATGCAGGAGTCTGCGAACAGCGCCCGCGGCTTTCGGGTTGGGAAGGTACCGAACTGAGCCCGTCCTCCCGCTGCTTCGCGCGCCTTACGGGCCGTTTGGGACCGCTCATATATTCACGCCCAAAAAAGTGCACAGGTTGCCAACGGTGGCTGCGAGCCGGACGCTGTATCGGGGGCACTCTTTCGCTCACACTACTTTGCCCGCTCAATGTGTACTTTTCGCCAGGTAAAGTGAAATATTAATCTAACTGTGGCGGTGCTGTTGTTCCGCTTTTCTTTCTTTGCTTCTTCCTCTCTGACTCGTTTTCGTCGTGTGTGCGAATCTTCGTGACTTGCCGGTGGTGATGCTTCGAAACACGTGCACGAAATTCCGGCCGCGGCGGCTGCATTTCGATGGAGGCGAAATGTTGAGGGCCGTGTGCTGTGCGATGTCAGTGCACGTTAAAGAACCCCAGGTGGTCAAAATTTCCGAAGCCCTCCACTGCGGCGTCTCTCATAATCAGAGCTGGTTTTGGTACGTTAAACTCCACAAATCAAATCAATCACGTGCAAGAAGAGCATGTGCAAACGATGGCACTTTAAATTTATGTAAACCCATAATTTACGGAGCACAGTGGGAGCATTTAAAAGTTGTAAAACTAGACTGGATTTATTACTCTGCAGACAGCGTGAGTAGATTCACGTGCCATGACAACTGTATAAGTACGCGAGATCTTCGCGAGAGACGAGAACCGAGCATATTGCATGCGAAGACGATTAGAGAACTTTGTTTCATCTTTATTCGCGCACGTCTTTTCGTATACATGAGTTACGGGCTGCCGTCCTCCGCTTCCGTAGGATTCCTTATGCGTGCTGCGGTTACCCTGTCTCGCGCTTATCTTGTTTCGTCTCTTGCGCAACTTACATGCAAAACCTTGGAACTGATTCTCAGCCAACATTTCCCCCTTTCATATGGACGAGTACAACAACAACAACAAGAAAAAGCCTGAAGATTCATAGTCTTATCTTTTCATTTTCGAACCACTTGCCAGATTGATGAAATTCACATGAAGGAGAATACGGTTCACGCACACCTCATGGCCCATCGAACTTGTCCAGACGGCAGCTGCTTTGCTGACTGCGGGCACGTTGGCGTCTTTTCCGTAAATTCTGGCAGGATGGAGGCTACAGGTGATCTTGTGGAAGTCACACCTGCAGAACTTAGGGCAGTGAACGAATTTTGGACATGTTAATATTGTTGCTCTAAAGAAAGCCACTGGTGCCGAAAACCCTGAAAATAGTGTCGCGGTGGCTCGGAACACATCAAACACATCAAACCTAAAAACGCCCTTTGAGTTTCGATGTCGAGGGAGTATAGTTTCATAGGGACCTGCCAACAGTCTTACGTAAGTCAGAGTCAAGTGGGGACACCAACTCTAGATGCACTAGGAACGCCTCTTTCGGCAGCTGCCGGTTGCACGTCGTACACGTGAACGAAGATTACTGAAGCGTCGTCCAGCGACTCCGACAGATATTTGTGCTCACTCGTCATTACATTGTTCCCGGCGGTGGGGCTGCTTGCGCATTCTGGACGATGAGAACGCTCAAATCAAATTACAATACTTCACCAGTGTTCCCAGGCTCGGCGTGGGGAGAGCACTAACACTGCATGCCAGGGAAACAAACAAACAAACAAACAGACAGACAAACAAACAAACAAACAAACAAACAAACAAACAAACAAACAAACAAACAAACAAACAAACAAACATTCCTTTTCGCCCCGCTCTAAAATGGCGTCGGCACTCCGTTATAAGGTCGAATATTCGGTCGCTTATCGGAATTAGTGCGCTTACAAGTTTGACAGTGAGTGCAACTCACCGGCAGACTACAGAACTAACGCCTGCGCACTATGACGTAAGTGAGGCGTAGGCGAGATATATATACTGTGCATATTGCACATGCACACAGTTCCCTATAATTGTCATTCGCACTCCCTCTCTCTCTCTATTTCATTCTCTTTCCCTTACGCAGAGTAGCAAGCCAGTCACGAAACTTCTCTGGCCGACCCCTTTCGCTTTCTAGCGTTAAAATTCTTCGTCTCTTTCTCTATCTCTTTCCCGGATGAATAGCAAAAGTCCTGGTGGAAAAGGTTCCCCAGATTTTCATTAATGCAGTGCCCGCGATCCTCACTACGAGGCCCACAGGTGTAACACGTGTTCTCATTTTTACAGTGTTGTGTAATGAAAGGTGGTGGGGCAGGGAGCCGAGCTAAGCCTAGATTGAGAGATGCGTGAATGGAGTGAAATTACTCTACACATCTATAATAAATGCAGCTTCGCCTGAAGGAATAGGAAGGAAGACGGGCGACGGCAAGTGCGCCCCTGCTTTCCGTAACTAGAGTGATCTGCCCTCTTCCTCGCGTCTCTCATAATCATATTGTGGTTTTGGGACGTAAAACACCAGAAATCAATCTGCACTCTACCTTAGAGGATGCCTCCATGCATGTATCGTGGGCTTTCTGAAAAATGGCTTAAAACGCATCTACCATCCACCGCCCTGACCATGACGTTGCAGTGTTAAGCCGGAGTGCGCGGGTTCGAGCCCCGGCAGTGGCGGTTCCATTTTGATTGTTGATAGATACCAAATACGCCTATGCAAAGACACTAATATTACATGACAGCAAAACTTGATTGTTCTATTTATAGGAACTGGTACTCGTCGCTGAGCTGAATTGTGACTGTCGCCAAGTGCCAACATGTGGTGGCTGCTTTGCCGCTTGGTACGCAAATTGTGTCTCTTGACAGCCTGTAATGGTCAAACTGAGGACGACCTTGTAGCTTGAGCTACGTTACCACCATCAAGCAACCAACGCGAAAATCGACGCGACATGCTTCTTTCGTCGCGACAGCATTCGAGTGGGATGGAATGACTTTTGCGCCACAGATGCGATTTTGGGGTGCTTGCAATTTCTCCAAAGTGCGCAGCCCGGGGGTGGGTCGTGAAAATTGAGGCCGCCACTTTGAGAGTGATAAGACGGCCGTCGCTGACCGTATAGCCTCTCGTTCCAAGCCGACGTTTTGGAAATCCTCCACAAGCACTGCATCGCATCTCGACGCCGGTAATCGTAAATTATCTTACCCAAGCAACCGACCAGTACCGCCAAGCAATCAAGTCTGCGCGCATAAAAAGAGCACGACACTTATAGCCGAGGATATGTATAGAGTATATTTGCGCGGCGGTGTATATGGTGCACGGCCTCAGGCCCCCGCCCACGCCAACGAGGAGTTATTACTGCGCATTAGATTGCTCTCTAGCTCTCACTCACGCCCCTCCTCTTTTCATCCCCCAAGTGGTTCCTATGATATATATATATATATATATATATATATATATATATATATATATATATAAGCCTGTGCGTGCGTTTTCTCTCCCTCTCCAACGAAAGTGCGCCCTTTTTCTGAAATCGCCCCCTCCCCCCCTTTACGACGCGCAGCACTGGGCAGGAGGAGAAACACGGAGGAAGGAAAGGCAATCGCCATTGACGTCAAATGGAGACTGTCGCGACCTCTAGCGGCGGCCGCGGAAGCCATTAGCCAGATTAGGTTCTTCTCCGTCGGCCGCCGCCGAGTTTCGAGTAGTAGCTTGGGGCGCCGGAGCCGTGCGCCCTCAGTGGCGTTTCGCGGGCACCGGGCGCGCGCGCGAGCGGTGTTGCAGATTGCGTCATAATTGCTCCCGACTTTCAAGAAATGACTTTGTCCGCCGCCACCCCGCTCGCACTCCGCCGTTATAAATTTTGCGTCGAGAATCGTGCTTCCATTACAGCCGCGGCACTATCTGTGCAAACCTCCCTCCGCACGCCTATCGCCTGAAAGCCTCCAAGAACGCGCGTGCGCGCTAGTGCCAACACTGCACACTGCAAAAGAGGGGAAGGGGCTGACCCGAAGCGGAGGCCGTCATCTCGGGCTCACAGCCTCTTTTGTCAAAGTTCGGACTGCTGATATGTCGCCTAATTCTGCGTGACAGAGGAGCAGGCCCTATGCAATCCCGTTATTAAAGATGGGAAAACGCTGGGAAGTAATGAGCCAGATACAAGGTTTCAACCGACCTCGCTGCTATGTTTATTTTGTTTATTTCTTCGTCGGATTGCGTTCTTGGTCATTTTCTTTTTTTTCTCGAGTATATATGAATGGCTTCACTGGCGCACTTACTCGCAGCAAGGCACCAACGATTTTTTTTTTTTTTGGCATGCCTCTCCAGCAACAATATCTGCACGGCAATGTACACGGGAATGAATGAACGAACATGACGGCATGAAAATGAGTGCATGGTGATGACGCAGTCACGATGATGGAAGTAACGGCGACGATAAAACTGCGATGGAGCCATAAGGACAATCGTTTGACGAAGCTTAAGTGGCTATGGCAGAACGACGACGATGGTATGATGAAGGTGGTATGACGACAATGAGGCGAACATTCCGAAATGGTGATGAATGTATGACGACGGCGCGAGAACACGATGAAATGGGAGCAAAGGGGAATGATCGCATCGCAGTGGTTATATATATATATATATATATATATATATATATATATATATATATATATATATATATATATATATATATATATATATATATTGTGGGAGATTGTCGCGTCTCGGCCCGCAGCAGCCAGCCCGACTCTTGATTGGTCTTATTCGATGCTTCTTCCTGATTTCGTATTATTTTCGTGGCGCAATTTCTGGCAGTCGTACTTACGCTGCGCAAATTAAATTCGTCACTTGCGTCAGCTGTTGTCATCACAGACAATCTACCCCTCTGTTCCTTACTCACTGCGAGCGTGGACTCGCACGTGATAAAGGCGTTTCGTACATCACCCTGCGCACTTGAAAACAGTCCGTTTAGTATGGGTGCCCTGCCATAAAGGATTGCTCCACAACGAAGCTGTTGATTCTTAGCAAAGGCTGCTCTAGATGGACCGATTCTTCCCTACTTTCCTGTGTTCGCTTTTGTCATTGTTGCGAGGACTCGTAGGCGAGTCATAAAGGAAGCGTTCAGAGACTCCTCGCTGACAAACTCAACAGGCTAGTCACCCTCTATACCTCTGGCGGAGAACGGTATGCCAAACACGTCAACTGGAAGTGTCCCTTACGAGGCTATGCTGCCGCGTACCGAGGCTAGATTTATATGAACACACGTGTGGTCTGTTTTCTTCATCACTGTGTGTATTCTGTGGTGAGCCAGAGACGGTATATCATTTCCTTTTGAGCTGTCGACAATTTGCTGCTTCCGCCGAAATGCCCTCTCGCGTATACAGAGCTGGGACACCGTTTCAATGCTGCAGCTGTGTTCTCCAGCCCGACAGCAAGCGGCAGACTGCCTCACCTTGCACGCACCGCAGCTGTTGTCCTTCAAAGCAGGGCTCCGGCTCTGCATCGGTGCCTGACACAACAACATCGCTGACAGAGGTCGAGACCACTCGTCATTCAGCGCAGTTGAAGATGCGGTGCCAAAGCTCGCCATCACTTGTGTACATGGACGCGACCACTGTCCACCCGCAGAAAACGGATACATGCTCCTCAAGCTCGTCATCGCATGGACACACGGAAATTCCGGCGCCTGTCCTGCTGGAAGCTCCACCACTCCATGAACCAGCTCTGTCCGCTGGTGCCAAAAATAGCAAGGATGTTTTGCGACTCCACGAACCAGACCTCTCTGAAGATGATGGCGACAACAGGCGCTATGAGAATTCGGAGTCAGTTTCAATGACTTCACTGGCCATGTTCAAAAACCGTACAGACCTTCCTTTCGTGAGCAATTCGTCGCATAAATCCGATTTTCAGCGTGGAGTCAAGCTCACCGACAGACACCCAACGCCGAGACCACCGAGAGAAACCCAAAGCTAGGCAAATGATCGTTGTCAGTGTAACCGAATGGTGCGACCAATGGCAGCACTCAGGTCCTCCCGGCCACGAGCTGCAACGAGACGTTCTCCTGCGAGGCCCGCTGCCACCACGACACAGTCATTGTCCTCTACATGGGCCATCATTGGCCTACATCATTGTCCTCTACATGGGCCATCATTTCATAACTTGCCAAGGATGCTAGATCGACCAACGTGGCGCAGCCAGCGCAGCCAGCCAGGCATATTTTTTTTTCAGTTCCCTATGCTCGCAGCGTGGCCAACACCGGCCACAACGCTGTAGCCAATTTCTCCCACCAGACATTTGCGTGACACCTCGACATGAGAAGTCGCTGCGTAGCCGAGATCGACCACAGCAGCCTAGCTAGTGGCGTCCGCCAGAGACATTTCGGCCGCTAGCGACACTCGCAGTCGTGGCCGAGTGTCATAAGCCATACTGGTGCTCGGGCGCTCGTCCTAGCACAGCGGGTTAATCGATGATCAGGAACATCAGAGTAGAACAGCTGGCCCAGCGAAGGGGTGCTGCGACTATACCTAGTTCTGACTATATATATATATATATATATTGTAAAGAAGCAATGTACGTCGTCTCTGACTAAGCAAATTGGGATGCCGTCCTGCCGTTCGTGACATACGCTTATAATACCGCCACTCAGAGCACCACTGGGTTTTCACCCTTCTTTTTATTGTACGGTTGGCACCCGTCGCACACAATCGACACAATCCTACCGTACAGGCCGGATGCATCTGAGGCTGCGCCTATTTCTGCCACAGCCAGACGTGCTGAAGAGTGTCGCGATCTTGCCCGGGCGTTTACTACCAGTGACCAAGAGCGCCAGAACAGCATTCGCGGTGACACCGCCTCTGCACCTGCGTTCCTTCCTGGAACGCTTGTCTGGCTCTCGGTCCCTTACACTACACCAGGGCTCTCTTCAAAACTACTGCCCAAGTACGAAGGACCCTACCGAGTAGTTGAGCGTACCTCCCCGGTCAACTACCTTATCGAGCCCGTTGAGCCATCCTCAGACATGCGCCGTCGGGGCCGCGACATTGTGAACGACAAGCGCCTCAAGACCTACTATGATCCACTCGTAGTGAACAGCTGTTAGGTCGCCGGGAGGCTCCCTTTTGTCCCCGGGGGTAATGTAAAGAAGCATTGGAACGTCGTAGTGGGCCGTCCTCTCCAGGGATCGTGACTTGAGCCGTTGATCAAGCTACCGGTCGACCCTTACGCCAGCGTTGAATAAACGCCTTTACAATATATATATATATATATATATATATATATATATATATATATATATATATATATATATATATATATATATATAACCTGCCCGCCTCGCAATAACTCTTGCGCAGGCAGAAAATACGCTCTCTTGCATTCTAGTTGACCTGGTTTATACGCATTGCAGATTAATTTACGTTCACAACCACACTAACATTGTTATCGAAAAACGAAGGAGCAAAAGATGAGCCGTGTTACAGAGACGTAATTATATATATATATATATATATATATATATATATATATATATATATATATATATATATATATATATATATATATATATATATATTCAAAATACAGGCATTCACCGACTATATAAAAGTGATGGCGGCAAGTACTCGCCTATCAAGAAACACGTTGAAATTACCGTACCAGTCGCAATCGCCTAAGCAGGATCTGAATTCACGAAGAAAGAAGGCGCGTGTGGTGTCTAACTTAACAGCCACATATGGCACCCTGAAGGTGATTTCACTGTTTACTTTCACAGTGCTCACGACTGTACCCGTTCTATATGCCAGCACGTCATATCGCCCGTGTACGGCTCACAGACACCCAGGCCATACAAGAAGACCTGGACGATCGCCGCCACAGGGAAGGTCACCTATTCCCCCGGCTCCCTATATCGCCGCATCAGTCTCTCAGCAAAGTTGTTACACCGCCACGATGGTCCCTGAATGTCCTACGCCAGATCACTATATCGCGTATGAAACTGAGCGAGTCGCGATTAATTTTCTAATGCACATATCCTACGAGCAGCTGTACGTGCCTTCTATCGCTCTCCTGTCCCTCAGAAGCGCCGGATCGGCGCTCTTAAGTTCAGATGGGAAGGGTTGTGTAGCAATCCTGTAGAGGGTTTGACTGTATGGGCAGAACAAGGCCGTGAACGACGAAGTGGGAAAAGTCTCATCATCATCTCGGGTCTCGCTTCCTCGAGCAGTAAAAATGCTTTTCTGTTTTTCGACCCTTATATTGTCCCCCCCTCCGCCCCCCCTTTATGTAACGCCTTCAAGGCGGTGACTCTTTAAATAAATAAACAACAAAAGCTTCTAAAAGCACGATCATCCCGTAAATAAATGAATAAATAAATCTGTCTGTCTGTCTGTCTGTCTGTCCGTCTGTCTGTCTGTCTGTCTGTCTGTCTGTGCATCCAATGAAGGATGTTCGCTCAGGAAACATGCAATTTGGACTTCTTAGGAAACAGAAGAGACAACGAAAGCTATTTGCACGTAAGTAAAAACCCGGCATCAGGCCCGTGGTATTGCGGAGGAACCATTGATAGCAAATATTCGCGACCTGAAATTTCATTCATATAATACTCGTCTGAATGGCACAAATAGCGTGAACAACCGACGGGTTCCTTTTTCAGTTATTTTATTCCTTTGTGCGCCCGCCGGGATGTATAAATCTTTCAATATGTGGAATACTGTTCGGGAACCGGGTAATGTAATAATTCTATCGAGTCTCCCTTCCACCCCTCCTTTCATCATATAGTTGGAGTGCCACAGCGTCGCCGTTATTGCCACAATCTGTCAAGCAAGGGCGGTGTGTGGGTGACAGGAAATGAGCAGAATCTAATGAAACGAATGTATTACGCCGCCATTTGTTGAGTATAGATACCACATACGCAGCCAGGAGCGACATAATAACGCGGCACGACGGCTGTTTGCGTTACTTGTGCCGCTTCTGAATAAATTGCACTTATGCGCTAAAACTGAACGCACACTCCATGCCTTTGTATAAGATTCACCGCTTCGCTCAACATAGCGCAATAAGTACTCCCACGTCATTGGCGTGTATACGCTCTGACTGCGTTACACTTACTGGACTTACGTAAAAAGAAAATGATCTTTATATCTCTAATGAGTTGTTCACCTGTTCGGATGAGACAGACAGACAGACAGACAGACAGACAGACAGACAGACAGACAGACAGACAGACAGACAGACAGACAGACAGATTTATTCAGGTCCTGAGAAGTGACATATAGCCCGTTAGTATCAGTGTCATAATACGCCACACGTAAGATAGGGTAAATACGAAAGCAAAACAAGATAACAAAACGCTCAAGCACAAAAAGAGCTGCATACGGGCCCAAACAAGCATTCGCGCAAAATAGAAGCAGCGGAAAGGTCCTGGGCAGGACATACATCACGCAGCAATAAGGAGTACCTTTACAATTCTACACATGAGCAACGAGGCAGCGCACCGCCGTGCCGGCGTATGTTCAAAGCTGTAGAACTGTAACGTTTGTGATTACAGGCGCTTTGCGGGGTAGCAGATATTCGATATTCTGGGGGTAGGCGTCTCCACACTATGCCGCGTCCAAATAACATATACACCAGCCAACCCTGCGGAGACATTGGGGCTTCGGGAATTCAGAGCAAATGCCTAGGCAGTGTACTAACATATGTTCGAACACTTTCGGAAATGATGAAGTCATTATGCCTCTAGTCATAGGAAACTTAAACTAGCATAGACGTGGAGAAGGTTCAGGCAGAGACATATCCACATGTGGATATGACATATCCACAGAGACATATCTGACATATCCACAGAGACATATCCACATGTGGATAATGCACTGTAGAAGTGGCCCATGCACGGGCCACTTCTACATGCATTGTATCTCGGCAGCTGCAGCAGGAACTGGAGACACTGCCCGGAAACAGAGAATACTGTATACCACGGGGTAGGAGATGCCAAAACAATCCAAGCATTCCGTTCATTGAGGAAGGAATCGATATAGCTGGTCTAGAAGACCAGTGCATCCTATCCTGCGGCTAGTAAAGAGAGCCCGGATGTCGGCTACACGTGACGCCTAGCTGGTCTAAGAAAAGCGCTCATCTCTGCGGAAAGAAAACTCGTGAGTGATTGGAAAATAAAGTTTCCTTCGCACGGGTGACTACAGGTCCATTCCACTGCATGCATGAAATGAGTGACATTGTAGTGTAGAACTCCAAATAAATTTTGATCATCTGGAGTATTTTAACGTGCATTTAAATATGAGTACCGCAATGATTTCTGCAGTTTCTCGAAATTGCAGCTGCCGCGGCCAAGAACCGCACCCACGACTCTAACGAAGAACGCTATAGCCAGTAAGCCGCCGCGGTGGGCGAAAAGCTCTGTGTAGCAACGTTGAGCCGAAAACGCCGTAAATAGCATAGGGCGTTCTCGATTTCTCCGAGAATATTAGTTCTTAGTTTACGTTGCAGTGGACGAAATGACTCATTATGCTGCTTAGCATATTCGAACACAATGCAGCATTGACAAGAGCAACTCCGTCCATCTATGAAGGAGGCATTAAGACGTGATTTTATGAACCACTGTTAGAGCTTCGAGCAGCTATGTGAACCTACAGTAAGTCTGGCTTTGGTGAAGCTGTAGAAATGCTGAAACTCCCTTTAACCAGCCACAGCGCCTACTCACCTTTCCTCCCTGGACACTTTCGCCGCTAAATATTATCCGGTTTGTACCTGGCATAAGCGAAGCAAAGAGGCGCCTGCCACAGGTCGCGCTGTTGCAAGCTACTCTCCTCTACTTAGCCGAGAAATATCCCCATCACACGCATATTTACACTGATGCTTCAACGACTCGAGAGGCTTCTTCCTGTGGCCTTTATGTGCCCTCAACAAGAGAAATGCGTTCCTATCGGCTGCAGCGGAAAACATCTTCCATGACAGCGGAACTTCACGGCATTAAGGAAGCTATCCTGTATATCGTGCGCCAAAAGCCCGGCCGATGGGCAATTTTCACCGACTTTAATGCTGCAAGCTCAGCCAATGCAAACGGGCTGCCGCATGAGCACTTTTCAGCATGCTTCAGCCTTTGTGGTCTTTATGTGCGGGAATTTCATACGTGCAAATAGCTAACCCAACAATGGACTGAATATTATGCAATACGCTAAATACCATCTAGCATATGGTCTGCAAATGCGACAAGAACACACGGACAGTGCTTACGTAAGCACCCACAGAAGACGAGTGGACGTCCTAGCTGAGAAGCCCAAGCCATGAAGGTCAGGTGCACGAGAATGAGGTGGCCGTCCGGCTCTGGTCATCATTATAATGGTTTCCACAATGAACTTCATTCCCTTACTAACTCACCTTGCAAGCGCAATGAATTCTGCTACTGCACAGCAAGTACTCTACGAGTCCAGTAAGCGTGGTCTAAACGTAAGCAGGCATGGCTAGTGTTTGAGGGCTGCCTATATATGGCGAGTTGGTAGGCAGCAACCATAATGCAGCTATGGGGTGATTCCCCGTAAGATCGAACAACGCATGGCTGGTCACCTTCTTAAATTTATTTCAAAATTTTGTATATTGCTGCCCGATGAGTGGAAAGAAGAGATCCGCAGTTGGTTTTGCTAGCAAAAATTTTTTCGAAGCGCCGGGAGTCAGTAATGACGAAGAGGTGGAGTGCCGCGCTTACCTTCTCTTCTGTTTCGGCCAACTTTGGTTATTAATTACACAAGCTATACCAAGGTTAGGAGGCTGAAATTTATCTCAGTAATTATATTCATGCTTTTGCTTGTGTTCAGTTATTCTTGCTTTTTGTGGGGAGTGTAGATATTTTTATACAAATCCTCAAAATCAGCCCAGGAGGCATATTTTTGTCCACTTTGTGGGCTTGTATCTCAAAAAAGGCTTGCGGCAGAGCGGCGAAATTCCGCATTACGTTCTAAGCATACTCATTTTTCAAACTGCAGAAGATTATATTTATTTGACTTTTCAATAAAGATAAGGGCGGGCTAACTTCAAAAAACACCGAACAATGGAAATTTCTGACAATTAAAAAAACCCAATTTCTCATATTTTTTAAACTTTGTACACTTATTCTCCTTCACATTGGCTTTCACAATCACCAAAAACATATTGCATAATTTTGTTCCACTAGGAGTTACAGGCCGTCGAATTAGACCCTTACGCAATGATAGGCAATTGTTGATCCGGCTTCTTGCCCGCTGAGTGTATAGAATGAATACAGAATTGAATTTCTCGTCCTTAAGAGGCCAGCAGCACCAAAAAAAGGTGTTGGTGGCACTGACGGTGTCAATTTCGAAGCGATTTGGTCACCCGAGCAGCCATGAGCGCGGGGCTACCAAGCAGGTGCGCGCGCCCCCCAGGTGCTCTTTCTAAGAGAGGCACAGTCTCGTTTTCGCCTCCTCAGACCAAAAGTGTTTCAAACACTTCTTGGGGTAACTTCAACGCGTTTGGACTGGAGATTCGCTATCCATTCTGCCTTTTGTTCGCACCGCAGTTAGGCGCTGATAACAAGGCGGAGATGGAAGCAAGATCAAAACACTATCAGGTAGCTCGCTTGCTTCACGCACGCGGTTGACAGCCGCTGCCGCCAGAGAAACTGTGCACCGCCACTTGCGATCAGTAGAACGCATGAACTTGGCACTCCAGTGGCAAAGCAAGGTCATCATCATCATCATCATCATCATCATCATCAGCCTGTTTAGGTCCACTGCAGGACGAAGGCCTCTCCCAACGATTTCCAATCCACCCTATCCTGAGCGAGTTGGTTCCACTTTATGCCCGCAAACTTTTTAATTTCATCGCTCCATCTAATCTTTTGCCTGCCTCTGTTACGTTTTCCCTCTCTTGGTATCCATTCCGTTGCTCTTACTGTCCATCTGTTATCTTTCCTCCTCATGACATGTCCTGCCCAGGTCCACTTCTTTCTTTTAATTGATATAATAATATCGGCTATTCCTGTCTGTTCTCTGATCCATTCCGCTCGTTTTTTATCTCTTAGCGTTACCCCCAACATTTTTCTTTCCATTGCACGTTGCGTGCTCCTTAGTTTTATCTCTAGTTTTTTCGTTATCCTCCACGTTTCTGCGCCGTACGTTAGTACTGGGAGAATGCAGTGATTGAATACTTTTCGTTTTAGTGAGAGCGGTAAGTTTCCAGCCATGATTTCATAATGCCTTCCGAATGCGCTCCAGCCCAACCTTATTCTATAGAACGCCAAAGGAAACAAAAGCAAAACAATTGGTAAACGGATGCGCGCATATATATCAGATTAGATTCTACACCTTGCGACCGCGCCGGGTAAAATGTTATCCCCAGCATGATGTGTGTGTTTGTGCCATTTGCGCCAACTATAAGCTTTGCCTTGCCGCTGTTGAGAACATTACTGGCCACAGAATCGATGCTGATGAGCTTCTGTCAGCGTTCGTTTGCATTCCGTCACCATCGGAGTGCCTTTTAGGTCAATACAATCAGTGTCCAAAAGGCAGGTCCCTGACACTGGAGGAATTTAATATCCCAGAAGACGAAGAAATATTACTAGCAATGCGGGAGGCAGGCGACCTTGTGAAAAAAAAGTTTTGGGTGTTGACACTTTTTTGAATCATCGTCGAGTATTCGTGGTAAGGCGGATCATGCACAGCCATATCAGGAAGACACAAAGTGGAGCCATATACGAGGAAAAGCATTGCACGCAGCGTGGAAGCATTATATTCCACTTTGATTTGGCCGAAAACTGGACTGTCGTGCTTCCTGATGAAGTTCAGGCATACCACTGGCACAAGCAGCAAGTATCCGTCTTTACATGCGTGGTCACAACGAGAAAATCTACGAGGAGTTTCGCTGTTTTAGTGACGACTTGAGCCACGACTCCGCTCACGCCTGCTTGGCTCTAGCGAAAGTGAAAGAATGGGTGGAAGACAACCTGCCGGTTTACTCCAACGTGACATGTGAGTGATGGAGCCGCCAGTCATTTCAGAAATAGATATCAGCTTTTCGAGTTCCGAAAGAGCTGTTGTCCCAGTACCCAATGGGTATTCTCAGCAACTGGACACGGGAAAAACGCATGCGATGGAGTCGGAGGCCTCGCCAAGCATCAGGCAATGCTCACCAACCCTGAAAGTGCAATTCGGACAGCCAGGGACTTTGTGACCGTTTTATCAGAGAAACTGAAAGGTGTGCATCTAATACACCTTGAAGAAAAAGAAGTTGTTGCCTTCCGCGAGTTAAAGATGGAAGAGTGGATGAGAGTACTCGCGTTCCATGGTCTTGGCATGCCTGGCAGCTATCCACGTCAACGGAAGCATCTCCTGGCTTGTACGTGGCATGAATAGCCGGGCCTGCTTGGAAGGAGTTACGTGTACATGAATGAAGTAGTCTGAACAGTCTAAACAATGGAATAAACAATTTCAGCCCAGAAACATGGTTTAATGAAGTGGTTCTTCTTGACCTTCACAAATTTTCCATTTTGCAAAAGATTATTTGGAAAGCGCTCTTTGCTTATTGCATTTTTATCCTTTCTTCCTTTCCTTCTTTCTTTTATTTTTTTTGGGGGGGGGGTGGTAGGGGGGAGGAATCTAAGCTAGGCATCGAGTTCTTACTGCCTTTTTGCTGAGGTAAAGGCGGAAAATATCTGTCTGCGCTCCGATACCGCAGCGCATCAAAGAACTCCACGCGTACAAAACTGACCCCTAATCATTCATAATTGTGTCCCTCACAGCTAATATGCAGCGTTCAGACATAAATGACCAGGCACATTATCATGCCAAAATTGAAAAGCCGTACGCGATCACAAATGTCAGAATAATCAGATGTGCATGGTTCGCTGAGCCTTCCGTAAGGGTCTAATTCGACGGCCTGTAACTCCTAGTGGAACAAAATTATGCAATATGTTTTTGGTGATTGTGAAAGCCAATGTGAAGGAGAATAAGTGTACAAAGTTTAAAAAATATCAAAAATGTTTTTTTTTAATTGTCAGAAATTTCCATTGCTCGGTGTTTTTTTGAAGTTAGCCCGCCCGTATCTCTTTATTGAAAAGTCATATAAATATAATCTTTTGCAGTTTGACAAATGAGTATGCTTAGAACGTAATGAGGAATTTTCGCCGCTCTGCCACAAGCATTTTTTTAGATATAAGCCCGCAATATATACAGAAAAATTCTTCCTGGGCTGATTTTGAGGATATTTATAAAAATATCTACGCTCCCCACAAAAAACAAAAATAACTGAACACAAGAAAAAGCATGCATATAACTACTGAAATAAATTTCAGCCTCCTAACCTTAGTATAGCTTGTGTAATTAATAACCAAAGCTGGCCAAAACAGAACAGGTAAGCGCGGCACTCCACCTCTTCGTCATTACTGACTCCCGGCGCTTCGAAAAAAAATTTGCTAGCAAAACCAAGTGCGGATCTCTTCTTTCCACTCATCGGGCATCAATATATAAAATTCTGAAATAAATTTAAGAGGGTGACCAGCCATGCGTTGTTCGATCTTACGTGGAATCACCCCTTAGCGTTGAAGTTTTGTGAGCACATCGTTGCCCTGTGAGGTGAAGAACACGCCCATTTCCTAGATGCAATGGAGGTGTTAAGCGTTGTACAAAAGAAGTGATTACTGAGCCTGACCCTGCATCGGTGAAAGCTAGAACTATACAATGTACGGCCAGGCAGCCTGGCAACGCGATCGGGCACTTCCGCCCAATAAACATCAGTCCTTCCCCAGTCACTGCACGTGTTTGTCGTATGATACACACTAAACAAAAATAACCAGGAACAGGAGCAAACAGCTTGTCCTCTAGCGCACTACATTTTCTGGGTTTCTTTTACTACGTAACTGTCAAGGTAAAAATTTACTCTCACGCTAACCGAGTTTTTCACCGTAGAAAGGCAGTAATCATTTACCCCCCTGGAGGTTTTCAGCGACTATACGCGGAGTAATTTTTTACTGCCTAAACAATGTTTTCTCGGCTTCTTTGGGGGGTTATTTTTAAAGCTCATTCGAGGTTTACTGTGGCTGGGTAAACACTAGGCTTACGCAAAATGCAGACATCACTCAATTTATTGAGCAGTAAACGAGGACTCACCCTTCGAACTTATAACATTGGAAGCACGTTTTCACTCGTTGAGAGCGCAACAAACACAGGCACAAGCGTGGGAGCAGAGATATTCGAAAGTGCGTTTTCACTTGGCCGCCGTCCACCAAGACCGGCGCTAGGACAGCCAGCATCGCTCGAACTCAGCACAAAACCACGCCGCACTGGTAACACTCGGGGTAGTTCGCCGTGTCGTTGTCGTACTGGTTGACGATACGGTCAGTCAGGAACGTTTGCGACCGTAGTTTCCGTGCTTTCCCAGAACTCGGCGGCGCCTTCGAAACGACGGTCACTAGGCATAGCTAACGGAGATGTCACGCTAACACGTTGTAGTTGACGGACGCCGGAGTACGCGTATCGGCGCGTGCACCGTTACGCGTACGCTCTGATCACACTCACGCCGTACACACTCACGCCCCGAGACGTCGCGTCCCCTTCCGCGACCGACGCTTTTGACGAACAGTTGCTTGCAAACGCGTACCATGTGGCTAGGCCTAAATAGTCATTCGAGCGCTATCACGGCCTCCACCCCTGCGCCACGGCAGTTTGGAGTTTTTTACCACGTGACGTGGTACGTAGTTTTTGATCACGTGGCTTTAAACTCTAGACTGGGGTTTTTTTATCACGTGACACAAAACCCCCTACGTAGTAAAATAGGGCAATAACGTCCTTTTACTATACCTTTCTAACAGGTGCTAGTAAAACTATGTCATATGCTCATTTTACCTCAACGAGACGTAGTAATTTTGAAAACAAGGGAGTTTTTAAGGCTCATGAGCCGCGAAAACCCAAATATCGGGCAACTTTTGCTTACAGTGTACGTGGTGTCAGAAGTGGCCAGTTCCTTCACCCAAAAATTACTGAACTTCCGCCCCCAGAACCGCTGCGGTTTGGGGATAACGTGGCGGATAACTGGATCCGCTTCAAGCAGCGGGTAGAGCTCTACTTGGCTGCCACGGAGTCACAGGAGCCAGCCAGACAACGCAGCAACGCCCAGAAAGCCGCTATTTTGCTTCAGCTCGCCGGCCAAGAGGCGAGAGACGTTTACAACACCTTCGACCTCACCGATGAAGAGAAGAATAGTTACGAAAAGCTAGTGCAGGCATTCGAGGCCTACTGCCTACCCTAGAGTAATGAGACGTTCGAGCGATACGTTTTCCGAAGCCGCACGCAAGCCGAAGGTGAGCCATTCGAGCAATTCTACCGTGACCTACAACTGAAATAAAAAGCTGCATGCAATATTGACAACCTCCGAGATTCAGCGTTGCCTCATCAAATAGTGTACGGCAAATCTAGTAGGATGCTGAGGGAGACGCTGCTAGCCAAAAGACACTTGACAGTCACCAGAGCGGTTGAGTGGGCGAAGGCTGAGGAAATCGCTGCCCCACAGAACAAGGCGTGGAGTGAAGAGAAGAGCGTCAGCGCAGTGGCGCACGAAAAAAGCGAGTACCAGCAACACGGGAAGGATATGCAAGGGCATAACAAAGGGAGACGCCAAACGAAGAAATGCGGCTACTGCGACCATTCGAATAGGCCTCGCGAGTGCCCAGCATATGGAAAGTTATGTGCTAAGTGCGGAAAGCCGAATCATTTCGCAGTTAGCTGCAAAGCAAGAGAAACGCGTGTCAATTACATCACTGAACGGCACGACGACGACGACGACGACGACGATGCCTTTACCGTGCTGCACATATCTACGGCGTGGAAGAACGATAGCCCGGCTGATCGGCGCGACTGGGAGGTGGCGACTCATATTGTGGGACGTGAAGTGCGGCTGAAAGTCGACACCGGCGCGCAGACTAACCTGATGGCGCGCATTTTGTTTGAAGGCCTGGGAACCAAGCGGTAGACACAGCCGGGGCGGGCTGTACTGCGAAGCTATGGCGGTGGTGAAATATTGCGCATGGGAAAGTTATGCCTCCCTGTCCGGATAGGCAATCCTAGGACTGCAAGCTTACGAACAGTTTGGTCTTGTTAATAGAATAAGACAAATCAACAAAGAGGACTTATCCGAGTGTGTTTGCCGACAGTATCCCGAGTTGTTCACGGGTATCGGGAAACTAAAGCGAGAGTACAATATGGTGCTCCGAGCCGATGCTCGCCCGGTAGTCAAGCCGGCACGGCGCGTAGCTCACACGGTTCGACCGCGACTGAAAGAGGAGCTAGATCGTCTGGAGGCCTCGGGCACTATTGCCAAGGTGCGGGAGCCGTCTGACTGGGTAAGCCCGCTTGTTATTGCGCAAAAGAAGACTCGGCAACTTCGTATTTGCATGGACCCCAGAAAGGTGAATGAGGCCTTGGAGAGGGAACACTTTCAACTTCCGCGCAGAGAAGATATCGAAAGCGAATTGGCAGGAACAAAGTATTTTAGTTGGCTTGATGGCAACAGCAGATTCCACCAAATATCCCTTGACGATAAGTTCTCGCGCATTTGCACATTTAACAGTCCATTCGGCCGTTACCGATTCTGAGGCTGCCATTTGGTATCGCATCGGCTCCAGAGAGATTTCAAAGAACAATGACTGAGATTTTCGACGGGTTACCTGGTGTACGCATCTACATCAATGACATTATAATTGGGGGTGGCTCATGGGAGGAGCTCCAGGAAAGACTGCATAACGCCCTTGAAAACAGCCCGTGAAGCAGGTTTCACATATAATTTGGACAAGTGTAAGTCTGGAGTACAGCAGATAGACTTCCTTGGAGACCCAATAAGTGGGCAAGACATCAAACCGAACCCAGAACTGGTGGAGTGCCTAGCCCCCTCCCAGAAACCAACAAAAAAAGAGGTTCAGAGGTTACTGGCCGCAGTTAACTATTTCAGCAAGTACTTGCCGAACTTAGCAAGGCAGAGAGAATCACTGCGTGGTCTCTTGCGTGGATACGCCATTTTAGAATGGACAGGAGCGCACGACATTGAGTGGGCCAAGTTAAAAGAAATGCTGGCACAAGCTCCCGTGCTTGTATCTTTGATCCATCCCTACCTACAGAGCTGTCCACTGACGCATCCGCCTTTGCATTGGGTGCCGCCGTTCTTCAGCAGTATGGCACCGAATGGCGACCTGTGGGCTATGCGTCAAGGGTGTTGATGGAAACGGAGCGCCGATACGCCCAGATTGAAAAGGAAGCTCTTGGAATGGTATCTGGCTGTGAGAAGTTCAATGAATTTGTTTTAGGTCAAAGAATTGTCATAGAGACTGATCACAGCCCGCTGATATCTATCTCAATGAAAACACTTCGTGACTTACCGCCTCGACTTCAAAGGCTCTCCTGCGACTGCTGAAATACGACTACCAGCTAGAATTTCTTCCTGGAAAGAAATTGGTTATTGCTGACACCCTGTCAAGATTTCAAGGACAACGCGCATTGAATAACTGCTCGGAGGACTTGGAAGCACATGGCATAAGTGTATTGGACGAGTTAGTGAGCAGGACAGCAATGTACAGACTGAAAGATGCCACAGCTAGGAACCCAGAGTTACAGCAATTCATGCAAAGTCTGCAGGCGTCGGAGCCTATAAACGGGAAATGGAAACCATACACGAATGAACTGTCAGTTGTAGAAGGTGTACTGTTGAAAGTCACCAAAGCTGTCATACCCTCCGAGCTTAGAAAGGAAATGTTCGGTCGTCCACATCGGGGACATCTGGGCATAGCTAAGTACAAATCACGAGCATGCAGTCTCATGTAATGGCCTAGTATGGCAGCTGGCATAACAGAAATGGTT
Source organism: Hyalomma asiaticum (assembly GCA_013339685.2). NCBI lineage: Eukaryota > Metazoa > Arthropoda > Arachnida > Ixodida > Ixodidae > Hyalomma > Hyalomma asiaticum. The sequence goes on from CM023481.1 coordinate 126,766,232, forward strand.
GAGAAATGTCAGACGTGCCATATACATGCATACAGACAGCCTGGTGAATCCTTGCTGTTACGTGACACGCCTAGCCGCCCATGGCACAGGGTGGGAGCAGACTTGCGCGAGCATGCTGGGAATCACTGCCTAGTCGTGTACGATGCTTACTCTAACTATCCAGAGGTTGGAGAATTACATGGAACCACGACAAGTGAAGCTGTAAAAAAACTGTCACGGGTATTTGCACGTTATGGCATCCCCCCCGAACTCTGCACTGATGGCGGTCCTCAGTTCACAGCCAAGGAATTCAAAGACTTTGCTGTTACGTTTGGCTTTGAACACACCGTCTTCAGCCCCTATTATTCAAAATCCAATGGACTCGCGGTGAAAGGTGTGCAAATCATCAAGAGGATACTCAAGGGAGGAATCTTGGCTTGGGCTCCTCAGCTAGCGTGCATCTCCACTGGAACACGGTGTCTTACCGGCGCAGCATCTCATGGAGCGCAACTGGAGAACGCCGCTCCCAGACCTCTGCCTGAATTCACCACAACAGCTCTCAAACCCCCGAAAACACTAGCAAGACATGAACAGAGGACATCAGCTCCCTCAGCTTCAGCCTGGAGACACGGTCCGGATCTGTTCTAGAAACAGGTGGGGCACCGAAGCTAAAGTATTGAACCTCGTGGCCCCCAGGTCATGCACAGTGGTAACAGAAGACGGCAGGGAATTCAGGAGGAACCGTATAGACTTGAAGACATAAAAGGAGGTCGTCGACACAATACCAAAGCAGAGTAATCCGACTGGCCTTAGCAGGGACATGGAAAGTCATCCAGTGAGGCAGGAGGCGACCGGAGCTCAACGAGCCCTCACAAGTGCCGATACTCCGTCAATGAACGGAAGATCTCACGCCGCAGCAAGGGAACTATGCGCACCGCCTAGGCACCTAGAATCGCCTACAGCATCACTGCCAGTGGTCAGAGAAAGAGCGTACGCAGAACGTCTTCGTGCAACACCTCCCAGACCAGCTGCGAATCGCAGGAGCGGCACAGACTGCTATGGAGCATTGCTATACATCTCCGGGACAGACTTCAGTGGTTGGTGCACAACCAAGCCGGCGGTCATCGACGGTCAGAAGATCCCCCCGCCGTTTGAACTACCATAATTAGGAAGCCCCATCCCAGGCGACTCTTCAGTGAAGAAGGACCTACTCTATAGCTATCTTCGCAATTATAAAGAAAAGAGGATGTATCGGTGAAAGCTAGAACGATACAATGTATAGCTAGGCAGCCTGGCAACGCACTCGAGTACTTCCGGTGTCCGCCCAATAAACATCAGTCCTTCCCCAGTCACTGCAAGTGTCTGTCGTATGATACGACAGTGAGTAATTTCGATATTAACAGCCTTGAGTCTTCACGATGGTCGCGGCAGAAGAACGCGTGTTCTCAACCTAAAACGGATCGCAGTTCCATGAAATCCACTTCGCGGCGTCGCTTAAAGGACTCGCCATATTGTTTTTCCCTCCACTGCGCGGCCAGCACGGCGGTCCTCATCGGCAGGACGTCCGTCCGCACATCCAGCGTGCGCGAAGATGGCCGCGAAGCACGCGCGCGTTGCGGAGGACAAATCAAATTAGGTCGAACATGCATATTTGATTATGGCAATTAGGGGTATTGCTTCTGGACCCAGCATGGGAGCAATATTAAAGCCTGAACTGCCGTCTTGTAATTAGCGAGAGTGACTGCGCCGCGGCGCGCACAGTCCGAGCGCTCGCGAGGGGCACGTCTCTTGCAGGACGGCGACGCTGGACGCGCTGCAGCAACCGCCGCGCCCTCTCTCTCCAACCAGCGGCGGCGGCGGCAGTAAAAACAGAGCAGAGATGAACGTGGCTCATCAGGAGATGAGAACGTAATAAATATATTTTATTTTTCTTCGTTTTCCCTCTCACTCTCCTCTCTGTTCAGCGGCATATCGCGGCGAGAGCGTCGCGGCCGTTTAGTTTGCGAGCGAAATGAGCGTAGCTGTACGTGCGCATGGTGCCGCACTGCCAGCGGGCGCTGAGCGGAAAGTGATACGCGGGGCGGAGGCTTCGGGTGGAAAAGAAAGCGAGTGCGACAGGGCCGTCTTTACCAGCGCGCGAACGCTGCCCGCGCGCGGCCGTAAAAATCTGCGCCCGCTGCTCGAGGGTCGTGGGTGGGTAAAAAACCTGGTTCGGCGCGCGTCTTCTGGGAAGGTTTCCCGACGGTACTCGACGCTAACGTGACACGGGGCCGCACCGATCGGCGGCCTCGTTGGGAATGCGCAACTTTGTGCCTAAAGTTTCAATCGCTGATTGGTGCATAATCTGTTTGCAACTCGCATGTTAATTTAATGGAGCTCCTGACCTTTTTTTTTTTCTGCAAAAATTTTTACCCTTGTTTAACAAACAAGTCTATAAGGCTTACACAGAACACGACCGAGTTTGTATGGTTTTACGCGTGAGATTGTACAGTATCCCGAATATGGACAACAACCATGTCGGAGAATCGCGGAGGAACATTTACCACACGGGAAGAGAGAGAAAAAGCATGCGGAGAGTTTCACCCTAGGCGCATATGCGGTTTGCAAACCTGGACTGAGTGAAATAAAAGAGGAGAGAGAGAGAGCACTATGGAGATTCAAAGACGCGCTGGAATGTCGTAGCCCACGCAGGCCTCTTTGACATTTCTCTTCCTCCCATGGTCCCTTCCAATTTACTATACCAATAAAGATATGATTTAATTTATCCGTCTTCCACTGTATGGCGTTCTGCGAAAGATGAATACTACATTTCTTCTTAAACCGTGGAAAATCCCTGACAGCGCCCAGCTTGACCTTCACGAGAATAATGTCGACACCTACGAGCTCGATATGAATTTATACAAATTGCTTATTTACTACATCTCTTCTGCTTCGACCCACGAACTCGTCAGTGCCTCGCAGGCTATACTTCACCTGGTGATTATTTTTCTTGCCTTTGTTACAGTATAGTTCTAGGCCGAACATTCTGGTCAGGCATAAAGAAACAATGTCTCATGCCCCAGTCTTGTATATACACGATGCACCCTGCAGAAGTTCCTACGAGACCAGTGCGAGTGCGCAACCTTGCTAAATGCAAGACGAAGCAGATTTTGGCTAGCTTGAACAAAGTATCTGCATCTCGACGCAGTGTGGTTCTAACATTTCGAGTTTGTAGAGCACGTTTTGTAACGACAGGTAAGCCCGTGAGAAGTCCATGCGAACTGAGCGAGTTGTTTAATCACACGTGACGGGTTTCGCGAGGGGGGTTCCGTTTTGATACAACGCGAGAGGCTGTTTTGACATACTTTTGCGATGAAACGCCCGAAGTTATACGAGGATACACCCATGGTAATTGAGTTCCAGCCACTCAACTTGGGCTCCAGCATCAAGACCGAAATTTGCATGCGTCGCGATAAGCTTCTCAGATCACGTCTTGAAAAAAACCATGTGACGACGGCGTTATGGAGCTGTGGAGGCAGCGTTGCTGTGCGCTGCCACTATGGACAGTGCGCCAACCCGCTGCGGTGGTCTGGTGCCTATGACACTTCAGTGCTGACCCAGAGGTCGCGGGATCAAATTGCGGGCCGCATTTAGATGGAGTGAAATGCTTGAGGCCCGTGTCTGTGCGACGTCACTGCACGTTATTAAGATGTCCCTGCAGGGTCCGCAGGGTGTGCTCATATAACTTGCATCGGGACCGACTAGAAGGGAAGTACAGGCGAGACGGCGTAGAGCAGCGAAACAACTGAGTTTAATACATCGCTATATAGAGCAAAGTGGACATTTAAGTACAATGTAAGAAGCTGCGGAGAAGAGCTCCTTCAGAATCTCCGTCAGGTCTCTCCCCACCCAGTCTCTCCCTGCGAGTTTTTAAAGGGTCCCAGACGCTTGTGTGACGTCAGGTTCCTTCAGACATGACCAAATACTGACATCGCATTGTGCTCCCACCACCGACCGCGCCACCGACACCGCCACCGATCACGCCACTGATCACGCCACCAAACGCCACATTCCAACACTTAAGAGCCAGACACGGATGAGCCGTGAGCTCACCGCAGTGTCGCGCACAGCACAAGGGCAAGGGCGCCGAAGTGTGGCACCTTCCGCCGCAGCGTCTCAGGTTTCGTCTAGGCATCCACTTCTGCGCTTCAAGCCCTGGAATGTCTTCAGTCCCGTGAGTGTTCGCTTGCTGTCCGTGCTCTCAAACTTGGCGCCAATGGGGTTCACGTAATCGAAGCTTAAAGAACCTTGAAGACCTCAAACCTTAAAGAACCTCAGATGGTTAAAACGTCCGGAGCCGTCTACTACGGTGTCTCTCATAATCATATCGTGGTTCCGGGACGAAAAACTTCAACACATAATTAATTAATTAATTAATTTTAAGCAGTGTGTCGTCCTCCTTGCCTGTAGAATAGTTATACGCGTGAGGGAACCAATGGGAGGGGGATAATGATTGAGAAATAGAATCCTGGCGTGCATAGTGTATACCACTCTGCACTGCCCCGCCACGGTGGTCTAGTGGTTATGGCACTCGGCTGCAAATCCGAAGGTAGCGGGATCGAATCCTGGCCGCGGCGGCTGCGTTTCGGCGGAGGCGAAATGTTGAGGCCCGTGTGCTGTGCGATGTCAGCGCACGTTAAAGAACACCAGGTGGTCAAAATTTCCCGAGGCCTCCACTACGGCGTCTCTCATAATCAGAACTGGTTTTGGGACGTTAAAACTTAAACCCCACAAATCAATCAATCAACCACTCTGCACGCCAGTATTCCATACGCCTTAGGCCGCGGCAAGATTTGATAAAGCACATCCACACATGCGGCTTAAGAAGCGATGAATTAAATATAAAATCAATGCGTTGACATTTCTGATAACTTACGATTATAGAATGCTTAATAAGGCGTGAGTGAAGAATTGCAACGATTAAATCATGTGTAAGCAAAGCATACAGCGCTGCACGCGAGCAGCAGAATAAACGAATTTTGAAACACAACATTACTGTGATACGAATAAGTACACTATACGATACTGCACGGAGGGAAGCGTTGGAAGCAATAGCAAGATTTAGCATTGCGCTTTACTTGCTCGGTGTTGAAGACTGTACACGGGTGCACAGGCGACGGCATATGACGCAACACTGAAGGCAACCTCTGCTACGTCTAGAACGGAGCTGTTGTGAACCTAAAGCTGCAGCAAAGCTGCATCGTGTACGTGTTTAACGCCGTGAATTGAATGATAAACGCCATGCATGGCCCGTGAAAGTTTGCGGCGTGGCGTGGCTGTGAAATATATATGCCCGGATAGGCGACTGTGAACAACATGGTCACATATTAAAGTCATGTTTTCTAGAGACGCAGCTCCCGCCACGTATCGTCAGCGGAAAGCCACATAACGGCCTTCCTTCCCTTCGAATATCTCACTTCTAACAGGTTGTGGGGACCCCGGCCTATAACCGGAACGCTGTTTCATCCCATGTTCTCGACGCACAACAAGCGCTCCAGCTTCAACCAAACGTCTCACAGCGATGGTCTGATCACCTCAATAGTGCGCGGGATCATGATGAGACCTATAAAGGAAACCGTCAGCGCTGTGAAAACGCGCGAAGCGTCTGAATACGGGCTCTTGAACACGGGGACTCCGTAAGGTGAAAAAGCGCAATTTTTTTGCTACACGAACACAGGACGCAGATGCGCTCTGTTCTATACTGTTCCAGAATTACGCCGTTTGACAACTTTTCTACCAATAACCCCAAATAAACTGGCTGCTCTTAAGTGTGTCCTATATAAAGCACCGGCTTTAGAACACGTCCGCAGCGTAATGACCACGCCATCACGCTTGTGCGCTAGAGGTGCCAGGTATCGATTTTTCAGAAATTTTTTCGTTACTCTGCTTGTGGGACCACATGGAAACAAGACGGCACCGGGAGTTTTTCCCCGCACGTGTGCACGCACATACAGATAGACATGATGACCACGTGATGCTTCAAGATCTCAGCACTATTCATCGTACCTACGTTTTTCGGGCACGTGTACACCCTTACACCGCGACATATCTTGTGCCCTGAGAGAGGAATTGCAATAAGGAACCAGCGCGAGCGTTAGCGCAAGTCGACAAACGAAAACTATATGGCAGTTCACCTACTAAAAGGTCAATATATCTACGCTCGAGGTGTGCGCGAACAAAAAAAAAATGAAGAAGAAGAAGCTAAGCCGTGTTGGGCTCGACAACGACATGGTCTGCATGATTTATTCACGGCTTGGTTTTGCGGCAACAAATACTGTTCTGTGGTCGGTGAAGTAGTTTGCCGGCGTTTAAATCTTGGCCACAGGAAGTCGAGCCCGTCGACTCTCTCTGAGACACCACGTATATTACACCAGGACTGTTACATCCGCAGGGTGGTCGGACGCAGCTTGCCGTTTTTCGCCCCTGCGAACGCGCACACAACTTTAGCACAGATGGACCTGCGTCCTCACTCACTACTTGCATCGCCCGACCATGCCAGAACGACTGGACAGAAGCAACTGAAGCGACTGAAGCGCTAGCCCGCTAACCGACGAGGCAGCGAGAGCTTGGAGAGAGCGGAGGGTCACGTGGATACGGCTAGCGCGGTTATCGAGGTAGCGGTAAGGGGCGCCCACACTACCGGCAAACTCGCCTTAACGGTATACACCGGCCTACGGATGCCTGAGACGGCAGCCGACGCTGTCTACACTGCACACCACGTTTCACTGGCGCGGCAGTCACGTGAGGCGAACTAGCCTCGCGAGCACGGTGAGGTTTCGCGCGCTCCGAGTCTCGCACAATCGCTACATGGTCGTGTGACGGCGACGTTTCGCTCGCTATGCGTTATCTGCGCGTCGACACCGCGAACATCGTCAGGGTTGCCTTTTTAGGAGCGAAGCTCCTTAAGCTGTGGGTCGGTTGTCACGCGTATCGTGTAACCTACACCACTCACAATACCATGCAACGCCATGTAACGCCGGGAGGCTCGCACTCGCCCTCGGCGCGTGCCTCTCGGCGCCACTCTTCCATCTGCTGTCTTGTGAGAGAGAGAGAGAGAGAGAGAGCGAAAGGCGCGCGTTGACTATGGAAACGCTCTTTCTTAGATCAACGCTCTACCAGCTCGCAAAGAAGGAGAACGCGCCCTCACCCGCGAGAGCCAACGTTGGCGCAGGCAGCGTCTTCTATGTGAGTTTCTTGATTGAGAAATACCGACTGCTCGCGCTGGGGAACCGTTCACCGGCCACCCATATATATATATATATATATATATATATATATATATATATATATATATATATATATATATATATATATATATATATAGGCACTGGCTCTTCACTTGCATGCAATGAAGTGCCGGTGGGAGATTTCACTTGTGCGTAGTTGAACCATAAGGATTCGTAACGTGCGCGTTAACTAAATTAATCCGGAACTCGGCACGATCCACGATGAACCTCCCGAGCTTCGCCCACTCATCATCATTCACTCCGTGGATATGCTGTGAATTTTTGTGTGACAAATTGTGAAACTGCGTATAGGGCGCTGGGCAGTGAGGCCTGATGACGGCACGAACACGGATATATCGCAACCACGGTGGATGCAATCACCTGGCGTGCTCCCTCCTACTACGACATCGGCGTAGCACGACGCCGAATGGTTGAAGTGCAACCAAGCTGGATATATGGAAAGATCGAGGACCGTTCAAGTTTACTTCTGCTCCTCGACTTGATTGAAAAACAGCGGTGTGCGTGCAGTAAGTGGTGATGTCAAGCGATGTGTTCTATACGTGCAGGAAAGTGCTGATCGCCAAAACAAAACCACGTGCGTCTGTGTGTTCGTGTCGTATTGCAGGTCTGTGTGAGGCACGACTGCGCACTGAAAGGTAGTACGTGGCACACGAGCTAGTGCGCTGTGTCTCCTAGCAGCATATCTCTTGTGGGATAGAGAGACCAGTTTGCTTTTTTTTTTTTTTTCTTTTTGCCGGCGCTACACCGGTGGCCGCTTGTTGTGGTCCGATCGTCTTCAAATCTATTTTTACGCCACTGATCACTTGGTCTTCTGAATTACGTAATAGCTTGGTGACGTGCAACAAATACTGCTTACAGCACCCCGAGCAAAATATCGCGGCGCAGCCAATTACGATGTTTCAATGTGCATACTTGACCTAAATTAATGACCAATTTTATTTATTCGTTTTCGTGTCCATCTATTTGTAATTGGGGTTGTTTTTATCCCAACAAAGCGGATACAAACGTATCTAAACATTCGTCGTGTGAAATTCTCTTTCGCGAAATCGATGACCTGATACGCAAAAAAAAAAAAAAAAAAAACGCGAAGCGTTGCCATGCTGACGACGTCGTCTCGGCGCCTGCGAGTGTGGTCATAGCAACGAATCCTCCGTCGTTGATTGGTCACATTGCCGCCGGCTGCCGGACGATTCGGGTATCGGCACAGAATTCTCCGGCAAGCTCTGCGGCCAGGAAATCTTGCCGTTTTTGAGGAGGATCGCCGTCGGCCGGCGAATTCAGAACGGCAAAAGGGAAGCTGCTTTGCTGGTAGTGTGGTCGCGCTCGTAGTCAAGAGTGGCGACGGAGCGCACACGCGCGTTCGCGCGCAGACAAGTACGCCCCCGCACACACACGCACGCGCGCACAACACACGCGAGCGCATACGCACGGGGGCGGAGCGCGCCTAGTCACGCAGTATCCTGGGCCGGTATCTTATAAGGGTGCCAAAGGTGGACTGGTCCACTTCGCTTCAAGGCCAAGCGGAGATACACGGCGAGACTCGCTCGAATGGGCCAGTAAAGCTTTCGCTTTAAGAAGAATGGCAGGAGGAAACGAGGTTAACGACGAGGTGTACAGCTCTTCCTTTTGTCCTTGTCCCTCTGTAGACCTCAACTCGTACAAGCACAGTCAGGAAAGCGGGTTGCAATCAGTATGCGCTATGTGATCATGTTGAACTTGACAGTGTGGACGGTACTGATGTGTGAACATTTGTAACTTATGAATTTCTCGTTTAATGTACAACGAAAGGGAAGGGGTCAGGGGTTCGTTTTTTATTTGTTAGAAACAACTTAATGAGCAAACAGACAATGAAGCCTAGGAAGTCTGCCTCGTTGCGGCAGACTTGGTGCCTTAGGTAGCATGCGAGAGCTTATTGGGCAGCAGCCATCTCATCTAAGTTCACGTTCTACGTGACGCCTTCTGGCAAAAAAGTGTGTTCCACGCACGCCGCCTTGGCCATGAGTGGCGCTGCCTAACACTCCCAGGATAATAAGTACATAAATACACAATAAAGTGGACGGGGGGACGACCGCCTTCGTAGCTCAGTTGGTAGAGCATCGGACGCGACATCCGAAGGTCGTGGGTTCGGTTCCCACCGAAGGCAAGGTTTGTCTTTTCGTCCACTTTAATTCCTTTCTACTTTCTTCACAATTACAATACCACAAGTAACTTCCCCTATGCTTTCCTAGGCTTCATTGTCTGTTTGCTCAATAAGTCGTTTAATGTACAGTTGTACTAGAAAAGTGACTCCACATGTGTGATGTGATGTGATATGTCTGTCCGTGCCCGAGTGCTTGTATTCATTCACTTTGATGAACAGTTCAAAACTCTGTGATGTACGCCGCCCTGTAAAGAAGAGGAGTAGCCGGCGCCGAACATGGGCACCAAACTCTCCTTCAATTACATCGATTAAAAAAAAAAGCGGGTTGGCGCTACCTTGCGGTGGAGGAGCAGAAAGTTGAGAGGGAGAGAGAGAAATTAAATGGTACAATGAAATTTCTCTTGGCTGATGGTGATTTGTCATTTCTGCAAAGCGGTTCTACGCTAAAGAATGCTAAAAAACTTTCATAGTAGGACAAACTTTTTTGCAGCGCTTTAGCGCATGCGCTACACGTGAAGCACGCTCGTTTCCAGATTGCTGCTGCTAGAGGCATAGGTTTTGCATTGTCCCTAATTGCAGAAACCCGGTGATTCGGCGGGCCATTCGTTCTTTTCCTATCCCCCCCCCCCCCCCCCCTTTCGTAATGCTGTTATATTTTAGCACGATGACTGTATCCGAACCTAATTCTTACTGCGTGTCGCAGTGCTGAGAAATTGAAATCACGAGGACTTGAAGCAGTAGACCTAGCAGGAGCTATACGGGATGAGGTTGAGGGAAGTGGAACCGCTTTGGCGTGCCCATATATACGCACTTTGTTTGTCCACTTCAGTTATATCGTGGACACCGAAACGACGAATGGGCGCGTGAGCTGGGCGATCGTAAACCGTGGCGGTTAATTCGCCGAGTGTCCATTTACTGCCTTCGGACACTGGTGCAGGAATGGGGCGAAGGACCCGGCCTGGCCACGTTGGCCCAGCGCGGAGCGCGATTAAATGAGCCCGGAGCGGCGCCGCCTGTTCATTCGCGAGATGAGAAGAGCCCCGCGCAAGCGTTGAGCGAAGTTGGGAGGGGACGGGGAAAAAAATAACAATAATAAAGAGAAAGAGACGTGAAATTGGAATCCCGCGAGAAGCATCGAAAATAGGCTTGTTGCGACATGACGATAACGCCGTATGCGTGGACGTGATGTGAAACTCGGTACACATGTAAATTCTTGGTCTATATACGACAAGAGGGAAGGTGAAAAGCATGCATTGGCGCTCTAACAGGGAGACGCGCGTCGACGTATACAGGCGCTGTGGGGGCTGAATAGTTTACTATAGCTGTCAGACGCTTTCTGACTATACTTACTGCGGAAACAGGTCCCAACTCTACTATACGATGCTTTATATGGTGTTACGCGCTGCTACACGTTCCACGCCGTGCCGTTGGGAACGCTGACAAAGGGTGCAAGAGATACTGCAATTGCTAGAAGAAAACGATTACAAAGGAGAAGCAGAGTATAACTATCCTTCTCCAACGGGAGCATGGAAAAAAAATAAGATGGAAAGAAAACATTCACAGAGCACCCAGCAAAATCTAGCTCACGCTACCACTATTGCGCCCCGCCACGGTGATTTAGTGACTATGGTACTCGGCTGCTGATCCGAGGGTCGCGGGATCGAATCCCGGCCGCGGCGGCTGCATTTCGATGGAGGCGAAATGTTGAGGCCCGTGTGCTGTGCGATGTCAGTGCACGTCAGAGAACCCCATGTGGTCGAAATTTCCGGAGACCTCCACTACGATGTCTCTCATAATCAAAGCTAGTTTTGCTACGTTAAACCCCACAAAACAACAACAGCTACCACTGTTGCGTCTTCTGAGCAGGCCTGCCTGGGAGTTTTCTCGTCACCCTCCACGGTCTCGCGCTGTGTGTTGGTGTTGGTATATAGAAGTGGTAGCATACCTTTCGCTACAAACACAATGATTACGAAAATTCAATATTTCGCGAATCGCCTTAAATATTTGTAAGGCTAGAAAAGGAATGGCTCCTCCTTATTCTCAGCCGTTAGCGGCCACTACTGTGTCTCACGATGTGCGTTGTGGTGAAGCAATACGGCGATTATGCGCTATCCTTGATTGTATATTTTTTTTTAAATTTCTACACAGAGTACGTACTCAACGCAATATGGCTGGGTAGTTGGCAGTAACAGCGTCAAAAAGGTATTGAAAACGATGACCGAGTAGTTTCAAAGTGGACGCGGCACAAACATCGAAAAACGTGTGAAATGCCCCATGTTCACGCATATGTAGATCGGCAATGTGGTCCAAGTGAAAGTGCACGCTTTGGCTCATTTGAAAGAGTATACTTAATTTGAGTGTCTTGCTATTTTATTCGTGAAAAAATTTCCATGTTTAGCGATTACCTCGCCTCTCCAGGTGTCGGTCAGCAGAGTTGCGTCAAGGTACGCCGTACGGCGGTTTCAAATATAACGCGGGAAAGCCACTCTGTCCTCACGTGTTAGGCACCGCCGTCAACATTCTTTTTTTCATTTCTTTATTTCAAGGAACCCCTGGGTTCCTTAACATTAACCCCTTCAGTCCTGAATTTATTTTAATGAGGATAGAATTTTTTTCCCTTTAGGTATGGTTTTAGCATCAGTTAAACATTACAGAAGTTATACATTAAAGCACCTCATTACTGTAGCAGAAAATATGGGGACATGCCATATGGACACCAGGGCTTGGTGTCTGTAAAGGGCAATATGGTGCGAGTTGAAATAGCTATACAATTTTTTTCACTTGTGAACATATATCAGTGTTGCAAAACTATCCTGACACCAGCGATACATAGCAAGCGAGTCTGAAAGGTCCGAAAGCAAGTACTTGCTCTCGCAATACACAGCTCTTCATTGTGCTTGAATGGCCTCCGTCTAAAAATTGGACGCTTTATGAGATCTAACGTAATACATTGTTGAATCCTCCATTACTCCGATGAAATTGCTTTCGCCAATGCCTGCAATATCAAGCTAATGGTACTGCACTACGTTTTCATCGTATCCTATATCCCTCACGCGCCATAAATGTAGTGCAACATACGTATTTTCGCCTCGTTTTATACAGATATGTCCCTAGTGGAGTAGCACCCTAGCAATAGGGTCAAGCAATTAAGGATGATTTCTTGCTTTTCCAATAGAATAATAAGAAGTTGCCAGCTGACACAGGCAATACTGACTTCAATCAACATGCTGTTCATTCAGGCCCCTGATAACTACTCAGCCCTCGGTTATTATATTTAGGAGATGAATATGGACCACTTTCGACGGTCCATAAACAGGAAAATGTAATCTTCGTAAGTAAGGCTTTCAGCGCCTTAGAAGTAACGTAAGAAATTAACGTAAGAACGTACGCAAAGTAAGGATTTCTCGAGGCAGCTGAACGTCCCAAATAACATTACGATGACCAGCCCTGGGCGCACTCCTCCCATAAGCTTTGGGCAAACGAAGCACAAGGCACCTCCACTGCAACTCCGTTGTCTGGGCCGCTAGCCTCTTGAATTTCTTGAAAGCAAATTAATCAACAAACCTCATGTTGGGATTGCAATAAATACACTGTTCGTAGTCAGTCGTAAAAAAGGCAAACTTGCCCCATAATTCATACTTCAGAATGGGACAGATCGTTTTTGCATGTCGAGGGCAGCACGCTTCCAAACAGGGCAAGTACTTCCGCCGAAAGCACCACTTTTCGTAAGCAAAACGACGGAAATATGGTGGCAAATAGCTGAACTGGTGTATAGAGAACAGACACAGACGGGCCCACTGCGGAAGAAATATATCTTAACAGTATACTTGGTGCTGGGCAAGTTGCTTCATACTTTCTATGGAAACTATTTAGCGCATATAAGGACACACACACAGGAGAAACACACAAAAGACAAGACAAGCGCCACTCACAGATTTATCGGAAATGTGTCAAGTATAGCTTCCAACCGCGCTTGCATGCAGGAGATGTTTGCGCTGAACAGACGCATTTCGGATAAAGCTGCGAGGGGCGCTTGTCTTTGGTGTGTTTCTCCTGTGTGTCCTCATTATCTGCGCTGAATAGTTTCCTTAGAAAATATGAACCAACTAGCCCAGAACCAAGTACTGATAAGACGTATGTCCCTCATCTACGGTCAGAGAACATCCAAAAAACAGACAAGTTTTAAATGCGCGAAGATGACCCAAGAACCTATAGAAACCTCCACGCACCAACGAAAGTGTCTTGTGTGCTAGGTTCCGGCATCTTCGCGCAGTTAAAAATTGCTTGCCAAATCTATGAACCAACCAGCCCAACAACATGCGTTACTGAAACAACAAAAAGCGTTCATCCATACGAAGAATGCGACGACGCAAGAACGCACAGTGCTCGAAAGTGGGTTTTACTATGTCCACATCTCTGTTATGCGGTCCCCGTCGTCGTCAACGTCGTCGTTATCACGTATTCGTGGCCAGACAATAATCACAGCTTCACGTCACCATGATGGCAAAAGACAAATGAGACTTTGCCCTGATGCAGGCATGATAGGCACCACACATACTATAGTTGATTGGAAGTTTATGCTAGTTGCAGATACCATATTGCTTGATGCAGTATCATATTGCTTGGCGTGTACAGTACCATGACGCTTTATGTATGTGCTTGATGTATATATTGCCTGATGCGGCACTTTACGGAACGAAGACAAAGTTTGACCCATTCCGAAGAAGATGTAGAAGGGTGTCGATCCCCCTGGCGAGTGCGTGCTGCTGGCCGAAGGTGTCAGTAGTGTGCTAGTTGTGAAAGTGTTGTGTTAGTATAGTCTAGTAAACGCTACAGGAGTAGAAATCTTACAGGATACCGGTTAATAACAGCTTTGAACGGTATAGGGCTTTATCAAGGAGGTTATACATTACTTTTCTGGAGTGGAAGCGGCCCGCCGAAAATGAAGCCGTCGCCGCCATCTTGCTCAAGGAAAGAGTAGCAGACGACCGACCAGACAGACGGCGGAGCACGTAGACAGCGCGACGCTGTTTCGTTGTGTTTAAACACTGTGTCATGTTATTTTTTTTTTTTACGCATCTAAATATCTGAGAAGGCAACGGTGACTTCGTGCGTCGCTTTCGGCTGCACGAGTCGCGTTAAGAAGAATTGCCTGGAAGAATATTCCACGTGTAAGTCTTTCTCACTTTCTTCACGTACGGGTACCCGTTTTCAGTGCATTTTGCTAAGTAGAAGACAATTTTAAACGTTCGGATCCGTAACATTACATCCCTACGCCTGCATCAAAGTTAACTGCAAGCTTTGAATACTTGTTTGTGCTTCGTTTTCAGATCCGTGCGTACATGATTTGCTACGGGCTCGAGTTCTAATACACACGCAAGGTCTGGTGCGCATATTGGATCGTCCCTGCAGTGTTTGTATACAAACTTTAGAGGAAGGGCATCTTTCCAGAGCATAAACGCAGATTTTTTTATGCGTACGTGTTGACGAATGCGCAAATGCAGTGAGCACGTACGGCGTGTTTCTCCGTGCTACTGGTTTCGAAAATGAAAAAAAGAATGAAAGAAAAACTGTGTGTAGCCTTCTGACTGAGAACATATGGTGTTCGGAGGGGTGGATGGAAAGATTAAAACAACGACTTGATCACCTCTGCTCTACTGACATCGAACAACCCGACCTCTGTCTTCAGCATTTGACGAAATTCTGGTCGGGATGCTATGTGCATGCTTTTCGGCGCGTGTCCCGTGTAAGAAATCTCCCACGTACGTTTACAGTCAGAACTAAAAAAAAAAGTTCGGCAATCCCTAAGCACATTCTTATGAGATGAGAACGCGAAAGCGTTTCTTTTGGCTAGATTGTTGTTGCGGAGGGGTGCTGCAAACTGGTGTTGCGAAGTTGTTTTATAAATAATGAGGCAATGTCGGATTTTGTTTATTTGCGTCATTTAATGCCATCAAAGTGGTGTCGACACTTCACATGTCCTCTTCCATATGTTTGTCCAGACACTACATGCAGATATGCCTGTGGCAGGTGTCGGGCATATCGAAGTAGTACGGCCGCCGCGGCGTTGTGGGTGGTGTCATTAGACAGTCGCCGTTGTCGTCACCCTCTTATCGTTCCAGTGACGGCGTACTTGGGCCGGGGTACATACACACTACCATGGCCTTGTGGTCCGAGTAGTAGGTGGAGACGTACATCACATCTCACACAGTGTGTGGGTCGTTGGTGAATGCGAGATCGATGCACGTACACCTCGACGTCGTGATGGCCTCAGTGCGCGTCTTCAATTCGAGATTGAACTCGGCAGCAATGGCGGCGAGGAACGATGGGCTAGCTGGCGTGTTCGCGCGCCGAGTGGCCACGCAGCTGGGCGCGCGCTTTCGCCAACCCAGAGAAGAAACGCGGCGACGCGGTGTTGACGCGGTGGCACGCCGCTACAGGCAGCTGCAGCGGAGCGGAGTGTGCGCTCCGCAAGTACGATTTGCTTAGAACCTCTCAGTCAGATGTGTTTTTTTTTTGTTTTCCTCGACGCCTACAGCTGAGTACGGAGTGGGATTTTTTTTTTTCTCAACTGGAAAACACCGTTGGTAATTGGCATAAGAATAAAGTTGGTTTCTGTCTCAATGTTTCATCGTGAGGTTGCAAAACAAGTCGAGCGCCTATCTTAATACATTGCCGTCTATGGCGCGCCCGCGTACTTTTTCCTCCAGTAACGTGGCCGTCGCTTGCTTCACTTGGCCCCGTAGATGGCTGCAGGGACTTCCACTCCGGAAGTTTAATGGAACCTCCTTGGGCTTTATACGCTTCCTTAAGGCACTCTCGCTTTAAGTTCGTAAGGTGGGCTGCTGCCATTGCCTGTAGTCATGAAGACAGTTCGACGAGTCAGAAGACGTGTAACCCACAGAATCAGTCGTCCTTTTATTCCTACGTTATATAATCCGTACAAAACAAGCACGTCGCTAGCGGTGTTAATGGCCGGTCTATGTCTAGGAAAGTTGCGATTGTCATTTTTCCATGCAACTTCTCGTGCTCCACATGAGTGACAAGGTCTAAAACACAATCTAGCGCGCTGCGACGTGGGCGAAATCCTGATAATTGCTCGAGAAAGCCTTGTCTGATTTCTATCCACCGCGGCAATCACCGGCGCACCATTTTCTCCATGACTTTGCTAATAAAGTTGGTTAGGCTTACTGGTCTAAATGACAACAGCTGGTATCCTGGCTCACCATGTTTATGAATAGGAACCACCTTCGCCACCGTTCAAGAAGGTGGCGCCACCGCACTTTCCCAGCTCTTATTACATATGCCGAGAAGTGCTATGTATCTTGTAGGTCCGAGGTTGCATAACATGCTGTATGTGACGTCGTATGGGCCCGGAGATGTCTTCTGTCGCACATTACGCAAGGCACATAGCAGATCAGCTAGGCTGAATCACACATCAAGAGATGAATGGTCGTCCGTAAGCGCATCCCCTAAGAGTTGCCTCACAGCGTTTTCTCTTGAAATAAACAAGCCTGAGGACACTGTTTCAGCCGGTAGTGTTAATAAAGAGCAAAATTGCACAGCCATAACATCTTCCGTCCAATTAGTTGCTAATGCTATTGCCCGGATTGAATGAGTGTGAGTGACGGGATACGAGTGAGCGAAATAATTGCCAAGCTCTCGAGACCGACGAATATGGGCTCAACAATTAACAAAATTATCTCCACTCCTCTGCGAGTTTGTGTATCTGTCTGCGCATCGCGGCGAAAATCTTTTGTGCTTCCTTATACTCATCGATTCGACCAGAGCGACTTCAATTCAACTTCGTTCACTGTCTCTAGAGAGGACGCACACTCCCAAATAACAACAATGCGTTACGACGCGTCATCAGACACGCATTCCCAACATATGCGCACCCCCAAAATGTTTATAGATGCCCATTTCTTGCGGCTCATTACACTTGCATAGGTCGTACTTTCGTTACGGTGCCCCGACCCTAGTCCTCTTCCCATGATCGCCGTACACAGTACTGCACCATCCCTTTGGCAAGTAGCTCTTCGTGTAAGTGGATCAGCTCTCGCATGTGAACTGTTAGAAGTTACGACGCCATATATGGGTTCGCATGATTAGCGTTTCATGCAGAATAACAGATTTTATATAATTGTCGGTTAGTATTTCCTGATGCACGAGGAAGGCTCTGTACTCTGGCGCGACCTCACGCATTTGCGAACTGCTCATCGTTTCATGGAGGCACCCTGGAACCCACATTGTCTTAGAGGTGCCATCAAGTAAAGTGGGCAGGCGAAGTGCGCGCGATATTGCATCGAAACTCGGCTTCAGTATAAGACGCTGTTAACTCTGCTCAAAAAAAAAAAAAAAAAAAAAGAAAGCTTTCAAGGTGATAAAGCGCCGCTCTCCGGCTGACAGTTGTCGATGATGCTGCCGCCACGACGGCGGCGACGATGGTATAAGGCCACGGCAGTGGAATGGCATTCTCCGCGCTTTTCGAAAGCGAAGAAGAAAACAAAGGCAAAAGGGACGCGGCAGAAATAACCCAGGAGCCGAGAGGCGAGGCCAATCTGTTTGAAAGCGATTCAAACGGAGACTTTTACGACCTCGTTCCTGCGCCTTTCCCTCCACCACTCCCTGTCCCGCCAATAGCGTCCGCTAGCCTTCCTAACCCTCGCAATGTATATCTTCACGCTCACTGTCTCTCGCTCTCTAACTCTCCTCTTTTCGGGCCCTTCGGCATTTCGCTATTAAATCAAAATTTTGTTTTTAGACCATGAGGATCGCTCTGTTTCGTCCTGCCAGGTGAATATATATGTTGTCCCCGTCGCATGCTTCCTGTTCCAGGTCCTCTATAGTGACATTGAATGGCCGACGTTTATAGTCGTACATTTTAGTGCTTGCAGATCGAACTCGAAAGTAATCGCGTCTTGTGGCAACACTGGCGCCACGGTTGTACGCGGTGGTGAACGCCATTGCTGTCGCAAGGGCAACTATGGCAGTAGACGATGAAGCACGCCGATTGAAGAAACATTGGAAGGAAACAAAAAAGATGGGGTGGAAGGGGGAGTAGGAGGGAAGGCTTGCTTGTGCTGTCACAGATCGCAATAGGACACAGCGGTTTCTTTCTTTTTCTTAGGCGAGAACGTTGTTGTTTTGTGGGGTTTAACGTCCCAAAACCAGCTCTGATTATGAGAGACGCCGTAGTGGATGGCTCCGGAAATTTCGACCATCTGGGGTTCTTTAACGTGCACTGACATCGCACAGTACATGGACCTCAACATTTCGCCTCCATCGAAATGCAGCCGCCGCAGCCGGTATTCGATCCCGCGACCCTCGGATCCGCAGCCGAGTACCATAGCCACTAGAGTCTAGACCACCGTGGCGGGGCGAGGCGAGAACGTGGGGAGAGAGGAGGAGGCATATTTTTTAAAAATTTCTTGAAGCACTTCCAGGAAGAGTCCTGCTACGTTGAGGCAACCCACGTGCTCTTCCTGCTCAGAGTAGTTATTATTTGGTAGTTCAGTAGTTCAGAATACGGTGAAGTTTTGTAGACACACTGACGAGTGCCAACCACCAGATATAGCAGCTTGACTTTCCTTCATCCACATTTTTTGCCGCGGTGATCAATGGTGCTGGCCCGAAAGTCGCGGGTTAGATCTCAGCCGCGACTGTCGCATTTTCGGTATAGGAGTGAACAAGGTCTGTGCACTGTGCTTTATCAGCGCAAGTTAAATAATCCCAGGTGTACAGAATTTCCGGAGTACTCGACTGCGGCGTGCCTCAAACCTCGGCAGTTATTAATGTTACTTGAACCACGTTCAGCCGCGACAAATGAACTGATTGCAGGATGTGTCTGCTGCTAGTGTAATTAGTATGCAAATCATTCTGTATTCACAGACGCTACATATAACCTTAATGTATGTAGTCACCGCAGATCCTAGCCATGAGACTGAAGTAACTAGAAGAATAAGAATGTGGTGGGATGTATTTGGCACGTATATGAGCTCATGAATGGCAGCTTACCTTTATTCCTCAAGAGAGAAACATAAGAGCTTCATCCCCACGCCCGTAAAGCTTCAAGCGTGATCGCGGCAATAAAAGGAGAAATAAAGTTATTGTTTTGCATGGTCACTCTTCCTACTCTTCTTATACTTCAGAGAGCTGAAACATTTTCACACAACAGGAGATACGCGAGACAATTAGTCCAATAATAAGGTAATTCTATGATAGCTCCTGTTACTTTTGTACAGCAGAGCCCCCTTAAGAGACATTTGGTTGCTGAAAATATCTTAAAGGTCCAATGAACACTCGAACAGGTGCTAAGGAGGCACCATCCTCAATATCGCCACTGCCAGCACCGCTACCTTTAGAAAAAATTGACACTTTATATATAGTATAGCGATACACTGGCTTCAACTCCACTATCACATGATTTTGCTTCGGGTGCAGTTTGTTTCCTGATTGAACCAATATCGAAGATTCAGCAAAGAAAACAAAATAAAAGCAAGAAATAGCAGTTCGTTGGCAAGTTGTTTGATTTCAGGTCTGCTTGGCTTTATGGAAGCAGTCACCTGTCTTTATCAATTCTTTCCTTCACGTGCGCCTATAGAGTATAATGTATACAGCAAATCCCCAGAGAGTATCAGGCGTACGTGCCTGTTTTCAACAATTAGGGGTGAACCATTGAGATATCCGATTGCGCAGACTTTTATATGGCCCGCGAATCTATGTAATGAGACAACTTATTTCTACTCCGTGCTGCCCGCATTTGACCATTGGACAGCGCATGCCACATGCTATATGCACCAAGTGCGCTGCTTTACGTGGCCTGTCGGCTCATACTGCGGGGATGTCAATCTCATCAAGCTTAGCGCTATGCCATCCGCAACTCGTCCGATGATTTTCTTCGTCGTAGACACACGCGCATACCCAAGACATTAAATGTTAACATTGCAGCCACACATTACGCCACGCGCTACGCCATTACCCGCGCGCTTCCAACAAGCTGCGCCACAGACGTCGCTGATTTTCTCCTAGCTACGCGACATGATTTTATTACATGGAGCTTCACGATAGCCTCTAATGGACGGTGGCTGGGCAGTTCTCTCAGAAGTACTCGTAGATATTCTGCAGTCCTGCGCAACAAGGCACAAGGTATCTACATCGTATCGTCCGCAAACAAATGGCCTCACTGAACGTTTGAATCGCACTCTCACAGACATCTTCGCCAGGTATGTCCTTTCAGACCACACTGACTGGGACCTTGCCCTGCTGTATGCCACGTTTGCGTATAATTCTTCGCGCCATGAAAGAGCCGGCTATATTCCCCATTTTTCTTTCTGTTCGTCTGAGAACCAGCACTGCACCTCGACTTAAATTGCCCGTCCCTGCTCTCGCGGCACTGACGTGAATATGCGCTTGACGTTATCGCCCGATCAACCCAAGCACGATAAAATGCCCGCGACTGCCTTCTGACCTCCCAAGTGAGTCAACGCCGGTTGTGTGACCGGCAACACCGAGCCATCACTTTCCGCCTGGTTCTTTGGTACTTCTGTGGTCTCCATCGCTCCAGGTCGGTCTACCCGAAAAACCTATCTCGGTAGACAGGCCCCCACCGAGTGATTCGTGCCGTCACGCCGTCACTGCCGTGACTTACGAAATCCAGTTATGTCGTGCACGTCACGCGATTGAAGACATACCACCCTCCCTGCTATGACATTTAGACGATCCGAGACGTCGCTTCTGCCGCCAGAGGATTATGCTGCAAGCATGTTGTGGTTGGTCGTTTAAAAGACGCGCGCGGGCGCCATCGCCCAAGCGAAGAGACGGATGTAGGGATTTGGCTAGAGCTGAGACCTGAGCCGGTGAGTGTTTGAACGGCCGGTGTAAATATAACCTGTAAATAGTATCTTCCCTGGCTGCCTCATTGTGCGCGTAACAGCATAACCTATAGGTGTGGAGCAAGACCTCTAGAAACGTAACAACCCTGTCACACGAGCAGAAGTTAAGCGCACTTTGAGCGAGTGCAGTTACGGGCATCGAGTGTCACTTTGGCGGCGCGTTGCTACGCAGGAAAGTGAGGGTGACAGTAATGGCGACGGGCGAGTCAGTCAGTAGCACTACGTATTTGTCATATCAGGCCGAAACTTGCTAAGTAATAATGCATTTTTGGTGTAAACACATGTCTAGGATAACAGCGTCTGGCCTGCACAAGTGCGACGTAGTAAAACGCTGAAGACAGTACTACAGTGGCTAGAAGAGGGAAGTGTGCAGACCGCGCCGCCGGCACTGACGCCACTCCGCGATGCGCGGGAAAGAGAAATCCAGGGGGCGCTGAAACCCGTTTACACGTTCGCTCGGTGCGAAATCGTCTGCTCGCCGCGCAGAAAACACATAGGCCGAGTTTGGTGACGTGCGCTCACACGCCGCACCGTTCGTTCTGTTTCTTGTTTTTTTCTGTAACTTGCACATGTATACCGCTTTTCTTTTCTTCCTTTTGTTTTCTTTCTCTGTTTTCTCTTTTTGTGCGGAAACGAGCTTTTGAAGCTTGATCCTCCCCTCCTTTCAATACGAATAAAGACGTTCGTAAAGCGATTATTTTTTTTTTGTCGTGAAATTTGTTATTGCGGACTATTTCGGGTGTCGTGCTTCCTTTTACATAACGGCGTTTAATCGCAGGTGTAGCGATATTTGTGACATTTAGCCGAAGTGGTGTAGCGGTGCCGGTATCAATAGTCGCGGCGCATGAGAAGGAACTGCCGAAATATTATGTGGTGAGAACGGTACGTCTGTTTAAATGTTTATCTGCTTGAATTGTTTATTTGGCTACATTCTTCTATGAACGGATAAAAAATATTTTTATTCCGCACCATGACTCACTATATCAACATTATTTTCTGAATACATGCTCGTACAGCCTTTCATATAATGGGACATATTCAAAAACCCATAGGAGCATTACAACGGGGACAAACAGCACTAGACACGGGACGCTGGGGGAACGACAGACAGGATGCCTTAGAAGTATTTCGTGAAGGGACAGTTGGTAAAGCATATTCAAGAAAAGGCGCCTTTCCTTTCAGGGTTCGAAACCCATCTTAAAGCATGCACTTTGGTAATTTTCACCTTGCAGCATGGAGACAGATGCATAGCAGCTTCTTTTTCTTTTTTTCCTGGGACGTTAAGGCTTCCGGTCTGTCTCTGAAGAGCGGCCGATTTTTCAACGTTCTCATTCTTCGTTTCATATGCAAAATTACTTCATCTAACAGCATAACTTAATTCGCCCTCCAAGTGCTGCACACCTTGAGTTTTCAGCTTTTACATTTCCAGAACCATTTGGTTCCTTTTTTTACGTTTTTCATTCCTCTCTGCAACATTTTTTTCACTTCGATCAGAATCATTCGGAGATATTTACCGGCTAAAATTCCTGTGCATTTCTTGTGGTGAAGGGTTCTAACGAAACACAAACGAAAACTCGATATCCTGTCCCTGAGAATACACGTCCATAATCTTACGAGCCTGGGGAATGAATAGCGAGTTGCGCGTCCAGCCTCGCCAGGCAGTGGGCACAGCCCTTCGCTGTCATTTTTTGGGCACAGTGGGTACAGCCCTTCGTTGTCATTACTATACATGACAGCGAAGCTGTCATGTATAGCAATGGTCAATATGGCGTGACACGAACTTGTTGCTGAAAGGAAAAACGCAATATTGTTCCTGCGCGCGGTCTCTCTGCTCTTTAAAAATTTCATGCATTGTTGAAATACTTCCTCTCTTTTCGGCACAATGAACAACTACTATAGTTATTAGGAGGAAAAACTGAGATATATGTTTGGTATGCGTCTATGATATGATTTGTGCAGCGCTTACACAAAAAGCAAAAAAAAAGGACGATCAGTTGGGTACAGTGCCTGTATGCCCGACTGTTTCGTCGTTTTTATGCATTATATTTACACTTTTCGGAGCTAGATATGAAATAGCAACTCACGGCGCGCTGTTACTGTTCAAGCCATCAACAAATTTGCACAAAAAGAAAGAAAAAAACACAAGGAGCCACGCGCGCAGATGAGTATACAAGTGCGCATTTCATGGGGCGGCCTGACGTGTATGCGGGAGAGCGCGCCACCTAGCGGATGCATCGCCAAGTGGCGTCAACGCCTCCCATACGCGCCGCTTGGCGGTAATCACACTTCCCTATTCTAGCCACTGTAACAGTACGATTTGCGTCTGGTCCGACGTCCGGATCACACACGGGGCATCGAGCGATCGGCGTGTAGGCTCCGCCCACACCCAGAACCTAGGAATACACGCTCATTAGACGTCGTGTCCTCGTGACTAAGTACAAAACAAACAACTGTACACGACCCTGATTCGTTCCATAAGATAATTAAAGAACGTTGTCGATAAAACTAGGTCTTCGCGAGAGACAAACACATCCCAATAGATCAACGTCAGGGTCGACACCAACGGTATGTCTAGCTTGTGGCGTGGAAGTGGGGTCTCCCACGCTCGAGGAACAAAGGACACAGTACACCTCAGTTCGCACCAGCGGAAGGGCATTCATTTGCACCTTCTACATATAGTGAGCACGCTAGCCGAATTATACAAATAGGCATGCTAATGAACACACCACGCGGAATCGATGACGTTCGAGTCACAGCAACAGGATACAGAGCGAGTACTCCTCACCCATGCCAGAATACTAAGCCTATGTTATTCGCGAGATATGTCTTGCGAATTGAGGCGCAATCAGGGAACGGAAAAGGCGTCCCCGGGATCGTCCCAGCGAAGCCCGTCGCCAGCGCGCGCGCGAGCGTCGACCGCGCGGAACGACGTCCCAAACCCAAGGGAGCGCGCTTCGTTCCCCGTCCGTGGTTCCGCGAACCCTCGCCGCCAGGTAGTGCTACCGCGGGAACATCTGCGCCATCCTCAGCACAGCGGTGCGCATGACGATGACGTCACGTTCTGTGCCCCGCGGGAAAGCCGCCTTAGAGTAGCTCTGGGGAAACACGAGCGCCACGCGATAAAAACTCATCATGCATATGTCAACATTCCCACAAGCTATAACGACGGCTGAGCGTTGGCGTTCGTAATCAACCGCAAACTCGACACAAAGTGCTCATTTTTGCCAACACGATTTACATTTGTACTCACATGTCGTGCTTTAACACATACGATTGGTTTTGTCGAAGCGTCAATGTGAAGCACTATGGTAGAAACGAAGCGAGCCGCTTCGGTAAAACGGATCCTGCCGATGTCTGTGTACCTTCACACAGCGGCTGGTTCCGATATGATGATTTGCCAGGTTTTACGTCCCAAAACCAGCTATGGTTATAAGAGGCGCCGTAGTAGAGGGCTCCGGAAATTTCGACCACCTGTGGTTTTTTAACGTGCACTAACATCGCACAGTACACGGGCCTCAACATTTGCCTTAATCGAAAGGCAGCCGGCGCGTCCGGGATTCGATCCCGCGACCTTCAGGTCAGCAGCCGAGTGCGATAACCACTAGGCAACCATGGTGGGGCCTGCTTCCGATCTCCCGAGTAGTTTGGGCACTGCTTTGCAGTTTGGCCCACTTAAGCATAACACTGCTCAATAAGGATTTGTTTCGTGTCAGAAACAAACAACCAGTATTTTCCACGTTATTCCGGCGACACCGGCAAATACCTCCGTAGCTTCGCCAGGGCGACTGAAGCCGCGGGGCGAACCAATGGGTGACCAGCAGGTGGTAGTGGAAAACATTTATTGAGAAAAGAGAGGTGCGGGGCCTCTTTAGAGGTC
Organism: Hyalomma asiaticum; assembly: GCA_013339685.2. Classification (NCBI taxonomy): domain Eukaryota; kingdom Metazoa; phylum Arthropoda; class Arachnida; order Ixodida; family Ixodidae; genus Hyalomma; species Hyalomma asiaticum. The sequence goes on from CM023481.1 coordinate 126,791,408, forward strand.
CTTACAAACTAGGCGGAGTCCCTATTCTGGGACCACATTGGTTGATGCCTCCTCCCTGGCTCTCTGGACCAAGACCTGCTAGGCCTGGATGTCCGAGAAGCCGAGCAGAGTTACCTGTCCTCTCGGGTAGGGTTTGGGCGACGGGTAAGGTCTGTGTTGTACCAACAGGCCCACACCATGTTGTAGGTGTCCGCCACCTCCCCACTAGTGCTGGCACTGTGGGGAGGTGGCGGATACCTACAAGGTGTCGGGTCGAGATGTTCAATTATTGCAGGGCATAGCAGTGTGTTGGTTTGGAGCCAGAATGTGATCCTCGATTTCTTCAACCCGTTTGCAGGGGGAGTGTAGCGGTGACGGCTTTCCTTATAATAGAATTTCCCTATGCCGGAGGAGGGTGTAACCCTCCCCGTCTGTTCCCAGTGGAACTGAAGTAGGAAACCCGGAAACGAGCGCTCCGGCAGCCGCATCTGCAGCCTCTTTCCCCGCAATCCCTGATGGCCCGGTGCCTATCTCATGCGCTTTGGGTGAGGGTCTGCGTCCCTTATGCTGTTGCGCAGTATTCTGTCAGCTAGGGGTGAGATGTGCCCTGCTACTTAGTTACGGCATGCTCCTCGCAAATCGGTAATAATGTGTTTGGAATTTCTGTGAGAGGCTGCAAGGGCAATGGCAACCTGCTCAGCCTGCATTACGGACGGGGCCCTGAAGGTTAGTCCAACCGCCCGTTTTCCTTCGTGAACAACGGCTGCCGTGTACCACCCTTCGGGCCAGCTACGTCCGCGTGGTATACACCTGTCTTTTGTCCGTATTTCAACCCTATAGCGCCCGAGCGCGCGCTTCCCGTCTCCCTGTGTGTTCCTCTTTGTCCATTTTAGTGGGTAGGGGCCGGATCAGAAGGGCTCTGCGCCACAGTTCTGGTAGTTTGACCCGTTCCTGATGGTGGAAATCATGTTTGATGTATAGTCGCCCTAGAAAACTTTGACCTGAGCTCGTTTGGCTCAGCCGTCTGTACTGATTGAGAAGATGGGCTTCCCTGAGCTCCCGACAGGAGTTCACACCCAAAGCCTTGCGGCGGCTGTTGGATGTAGACATCGGGAGGTCAAGGGCTCTTTCTAGCGTCTTTCTGACGACTGCGTCTTTTTTTTTTTCTTCCTCATGTTTCCGGAGGTGGCGGTAAGAGACGGAGTACAGAGCCCTGCTGGTCACAAAGACATGCGCTAGCCTCAGCGCATCTTTGCACCGAAGTCCCCCCTATTGTCGGAGACTCAGCGGATCATGGGACTCACCTGGCCTCCTGCCTTCCTCGATTTGGTTACTTTCGTGTAAATCCGGAGCTGTTGGCGAATGTGTAGGCCCAGGATCCTAATCACCTCCGCGTGTCTGATTGGGCCCTCAGGAAGTGTGATGGTGATGTCTGTGTTGTCTTTGATGGCCCAGCGAGACGTCAGACATCTCCTGTGCTGCCATTGTCTGTGGCCTTCCGATTACCGAGGCAAGCATACTTTGGAGCAGCGAAGCGAGTTCCGTGTACGCACGGGCGGTGAGTGCTCTTTGTACTCACCGCCCACCGCTCACCGTAGGTCTTGATTTATTTATTTATTTATTTATTTATTTATTTATTTATTTATTTATTTATTGTGGTTCGGTTAAGGAGAGGTCGCTCATTTTAAGCCCATATCGGGAGCACGGCTAAGCGTCTGTGGAGGTAGGGGAGAGAGACTGGAAGAGACAGAGAGCAGAGTAAAGTTCGACAATCCCTAAGCATATTCTTGTGAGATGAGAACGCGAAAGTGTTTCTTTTGGCTAGATTGTTGTTGCGGAGGGGTGCTGCAAACTAGGGCTGCCGAGCTGTGTTATAAAGAATCACGCAATGTGGGAGTCTGCAATATGTTTTTTTACATGATGCCATCAAAGGGTGTCGACAGTTCACATGTCATCTTCTATTTCGTCGTCGAGGCAGTATATGCAGATATGCCTGAGGCAGGTCTCGGGCGTATCGAAGTAGTACGATCGCCGCGGCGTTGTGGGTGGTGTCATGAGACAATCACCGGGGTCGTCACCCTCTTATCTTTCCGATGATGGCGTACTTGGGCCGGGGTACATAGCTACTACCATGGCCTTGTGATCCAAGTAGTAGGTGGAGACATATATCACATCTCGCACAATGTATGGATCGTTCGTGAAGGCGAGATCAATGCACGTATATCTCGACGTCGTGATGGCCTCAGTGGGCGTCTTAAATTCGAGATTGAACTCTGAACGCACGGCGACGAGGAACGATGGGCTAGCTGGCGCGTTCGCGCGCCGAGTGTCGCTACTGCGACGCCACACAGCTGGGCACGCGCTTTCGCCGACCCAGCGAAGAAACGCGGCGACGCGGCCGCACGCAGCTGCAGGTCATAGAGTTTCCTACTAAAATACTAGAGGGAAATGTGGCGCTGGTGTCTGTGGGAGTTTCAAACAAGGCGGGTGAGCCAGCATGGGAATGATGGGTATCACATGGATTTGCCTAGTCTTTGTTCTTCTGGCTTCATCTGGCTTTGCGACTTCAAAAACTAATTCGTTTACGACAAAATATTGCACTAAAACGGTAAATTTCGGAATAACTATGTGCGTGCGCAGGCACTAGTTGCTTTTTGGCGGTTAGAAAAATACTGAACGCTCAGAAATTTAGCAAAATTGTGCGATATGGCAATGTCGCCTCCTCTGCTCGTGCCCAGATTTAGCAGCGTTCATACAGTTTTAAGTTCCAAATATAGTTGTGTTCGAACTTCAAATAAAGATTTTTGCTCTTGTAAGTGACGTGCTGACATTTTCCAGCACGTAAGAGGTAGATGTGTATTCTAAATAACAAACGGGATTTCTCTCGCTTCTTCTAGTGCAGGTAAGTGCTCCACTGTATTTTTACAAACTATATGCATGGGTCAAGCCCTTGCGCCAGGTCGTAGCAGGAGCGCAGTATCGTCCATTGCTTGGTGGCTGGTTTTGTAAAGAAACGTGATAAACAAATAACCGTGCCGTTAAACTCCATCGGAAACTGCGCCTGAGCTCTGATTTGAGCTGACTTTAGTAGACTTTAGTAGAGCGTAGTAGACGCCCACTGGGCGTCTACTACGCACGATAACTGTGCGCCTGCCTGGCGCGTTCGGTCGGCGTTGAATTAATCAGACAGCGGAATTGAAACGCCTTAGTACAAGGTATACGAACAGCCTTCTGACAAGGGATGTATGTCAGCCGTGAAAGCGACCCTACGGTTACAGATTCTATCGCATCTGATACAAAAGAAAAGAAAAAAAAAATAGCACAACCGCATCGATCAGGTTCGCGAGACGCAGCGCGAATATTTCTGAAGTTGGGTAAAATACCGCTACACATAATATGTGTAGCCATCGATCAACAAACACAACAACGAAACAGGCTGCATGACACCCCATCATTGCAAACGACTTTGGTACATGCGACAGTGTGATGATCTCTAGCAGTCAAGCGTACACTACAGCCGCTGCTTTCGTCGCGTAATGAAAAGGTGTAGTAATGTCACTCGCGTCACTGAAGTTAAAAAACAGGAATAAACAAATCCACCAAAATGTTTGAAGCTGTAGGCACCAAGACTAGAAAAATCCATGTCATACCCATCATTCCCATGGCAGCTTCACGATCGCAGCGCCAGCTTTCCTTCTAGTATTTTAGTAGGAAACTCTATGCTGTAGGTAGCTGCAGCGGAGCGGAGCGCGCGCCGACTTGCGGTGGGAGAGGTCACGTGCTTTCCGGGCACGGCTTTTGCGGACGCTTTTTGCCTACGGCAGCTGGGCGCGCGCTGTCGCCAACCTAGCCAAGAAACGCTTTCGCGTTAAAAAGTCGTAGTAGAGGGCTCTGGAAATTTTGACCACCTGGGGTTCTGTAACGTGCACTGTAACGTGTTTTAATCTGTCACACAAACAGGGCGGCGTGATGATTGAGCAGATGCTTCCGGGTTTATTTTATGCTGATGATATTGTCTTATTCGCAAACAGTCGAGATGATATACAACGGCTGGTGAATATATGCGGGAAGGAAGGCGAGGATCTAGGACTAGGATTTAGTGTAACAAAATGCGGATTGATGGTATTCAATGATCCCAACGACCAGGCGGTATCCATACAGGGCCAAGAAATACCGAGAGTAAGCGAATACAAGTACCTTGGCGTATGGGTAAATGAGGGCGATAGATACATGAAGGTACAGGAAAAAGCCTTGGCAGCAAAGGGAAAGAGGAACGCAGGAATAATGAAGCACAGAGCGTTATGGGGACACAATAGGTACGAGGTGCTTAGGGGTCTGTGGAAAGGGGTAATGGTACCGGGGCTTACATTTGGGAACTCAGTGGTGTGCATGAGGCCAGAGATACAATCGGGAATGGATGTGAATCAAAGAACTGTGGGACGCCTCGCGTTGGGTGCTCACGGGAAAACTACAAACGAGGCTGTAAAGGGCGATATGGGATGGGCGAGTTTTGAGGCAAGGGAAGCGCAGAGCAAAATAAGGTTTGAAGAAAGGCTAAGGAATATGAAAGAGGTTAGGTGGGCAGTGAAGGTGTTCCGCTATTTATATAGAAATAGCGTTGACACGCAGTGGAGAAAGAGAACTAGGAGGCTCACCAGTAAATATACGGCTCTAAGAGAACTGACAACAAAGAGCGTAAAGGGAAAAGTCAGAGAGGCGGAGAAGATTTACTGGAGGACAGCGATGGAAAAAAAACCGACTCTGAATAACTACCGAGAGGGCAAAAACGAAATAAAGAGGGAGGCATTTTATGATAATTCAAGAGGAAGCGCTTTATTGTTTGAAGCGAGATCGGGCTGCCTTAGAACGCGTGTTTATAAAGCGAAATTCAGTAAAGAAGAAGAAAAATGCACATGCTGTGAGGAAGATAGGGAAACGACAGAGCATGTTGTGATTGAATGCGGAAATATCCACCCAGGTGTACGTTTGGGCACCACCCTACATGAAGCCTTGGGTTTTAGGGCGAACAACGGGAAGCTGAACATAGCCGCGATTGAAATAAGTAAGAGACGGTTAGAATACTGGTGGCAGAAAACTAGAGAGAACGGACAAAAATAATTATAGGGAAAAATATGGAATTTCTGCCATAAGGGGCAGGGAACTGGGATATGAAATTCCGTTTTTGATATGGCATGATCGATTTGATTGAAGTAAATTTAAAAGGCATGAGGAAAATTAAAAGAGGAAAAAAAAAAGTTCTTAAGTCTTCTTACGAGCCTGGTGGCGCACATGTCACCGCCCCGTTACAAAGGGGAAGCTCATAGCATCCATCCATCCATCCATCCACAACGCACTGCACACGGGCCTCTTCGCCACCATCGAAAATGCGACCGCTGCGGCAATACGTTCTTCCGTGTGGCAGAGTGGCAGCGTGCGAACGACATCGTCGGGAAATGTACTCGCTCAAAGTGCACTTAACTCTTGCACGGCGTGTGACAAGGCTATTACAACCATAAACAAAAAATTACACCATCTCCCCGAAGGGGAGATGGTGTAATTGGGGTGATGCGGAGCATCACCCCAATTACACCATGGTTACACCATCACCGCCATGGGGTGATGCGGAGCATCGCTGGGAGTTTCAACGGTGCACTTAACGGCGGTGTTTACAGGTTTGCAGTGTTTTCGGTGTTACCTTTGCGGTGAACCTTGTGTGTTATTACGTTGTTAACTTGGTTCGTTACCACGCATCGCGTGACCTTTGTCAGAGTGTGGGTTGATGCTGATGCGTACTTGCGTCAACCCACTCGCTGACGGAATTGTTCCTTCCATCACACAACACCACCAACTTCTTTCATCGGAGAAGGAGGAGATACTACTGAAGCGAAGGGTGCGCGTGCTCTCTACCCGCTTTATTTATTGCAGCAGCTGTTGGAGAGAGCGAAGGGAGAGGAGAGTCGCGCATGAGTAGTGTGAGTGCGGACGCCGGTTGACGCGTGACATACCCGCCAGCAAGAGATGCTCCGCATCTAAAACAATGTAGAGCAAATTTCACTTCCCCCGCGTCTCACTAGTTTCCACACCAAAATGCCGACGCTGCTGCTGTCCACGAACTTTCCCCATTTTTTTCGCAATTGTGCTCTTAGAGCCTCTACTCGGCAGTTCCCGCCAGTATCCTCTGGGACGAAGTCACAAGGTTCACTGCCATGTTTGCTTAGACTTTGCGAAAATGCAACGTATGTAGGACTAACATTTTTAATACCTGAGATATCTAATTTGGGACATTGCTACCACCAACCAGCGTGCAGATAGCACATATATGTCGACTTGCACGTACTTTTCTTACTGCGACCGACCACTGGTCATAACATTCACGCTTGCCTGTGCGGTCTGCCTTAGAATAAGGATTGCAAAATTGGCCTTCGGAGGCCGAAATTTTTGTTTTTCACTCAGATAAAACTTCTGTGCACAATACTAAGTACGGAATTTTGATGGAGGCGAAATGTTGAGGCCCGTGTGCTGTACGATGTCAGTGCACGTTAAAGAACCCCAGGTGGTCGAAATTTCCGGAGACCTCCACTACGGCGTTTCTCATAATCATATCATGGTTTTTGGACGTTAAATCGCAGAAACCAACCTTCTCTGGCCCGAAAGCCTGCACTATTACTTAATTTCGTCGAAATCGGAAATGGTGACCAGGATCAAATGTTCGGTCTTATCTGTATTCGCCCTGCACGTAGCGAAACCAGGCAGTTCAAGAAATAGACAGACAGAGAGGTGGATACACGGATAGACACACAGACGGAATTGGAGTTTAGCAGTTGTTCCGGGAATTGAAATCATTGAGGAGCAGAACACCCATGTGTACGCATGAGAATAACTGATCATTCGAGCATTCGTTCGGGATATTACTGTGGGTACCGTGGAAGGTGCACTGCTTCAAACAGCGGCCGCACGGTGGCGAGCAACATATTTTTCAAGCGAATCTTGTATTATCTGGCTTGTGTAGGCGTAGTCGGCGCCGTCGTGGTCGCCACGTCAAAACCAATTGCTCCCACAGAAGAAGAACTCCTGGAGCCCTCTACGAGGTGGCGGAAAAGCTAATACATTAGTTTGCGCTTCAAGGAACACGCATTGGAGTGGAAAATAATTGTTACCGGTTTTCGAATTCGAGCCCCCACCTTCCGAGGGCAAGTGTCTAAACCAATAGACAACCGCGCTTGCGAGATCCGAACATATCTGAACCATATGAACGCCTTAAATTTTCTGCCACCTCCCGGGAAAGTAAGAAAGAGGCCACCGGTGCGGGGGCTTGAACATGGGCCTCAACCCTCCGATGGCAAGTGTATTAGCCACTGAAGTACACATGAAGATACTTAGAAGCGCAAAAAAAAACAAAAAAAAAACGAAGACACTGAGATAAGGTGAACTAGATAGAACGAGCGTTCGTTCGTTCAACGAACGAACGAACGAACGAACGAACGAACGAACGAACGAACGAACGAACGAACAAACGGAGTAGTAGCAGATCAGGTACACAGACGCCAAGCTTCGCGTTCCCCCATTTTCTCGACAGAGGGAGGGCTGCAACTTCTTTGAACATTAGAAACCTTCCAAGCGAACTGGAGGTCGGGGTAGGCAAATGTGTTCAGAAGGCGTCTCGGAGGCATGCATTCCTTGGAAACGGATTAATCGCAACGTAATTCAGTTGCGTGCACAGCGTCGGGAAGCAAAGTATAAGGGTGCCTATGTAGAATGAGCCAAAACCTGGAACAAACGCCATTCGCAGTTGCTCCTATATTCCTTGCGAGCACTTCCAAGTTGTGAGCAGTTTCCTGCGCCGCGTTGAATGAGAACACAACCCTGTCCGCATACGTCGCGTAACTACAGGCAGGCACAACCTGCGTCTGTGCTTGATAAATTACTTCCCGCTTCTTTACGTAGGTCACATGTCTGGAAAACTCAGCGAGTACTTGAGCGCCAGTGGAGCCCAGGCTGGGGCAGAAAACGTAGCAAAATTTCGCGTACAATCAAAATATATTTTGATTGTACGCGAAATTTTGATATATGAAAGCTCTTGCCCATCAGACGAAAGTATGAGTCTTCTCTCTGAGAAACCAGTGTGATAATAAAAGTAACGCACTTTTAAATTAATCGTGCACTTAACGGAAATAAAGCTGTCATCGCTAGTGAATAGTGTTCTGAACAAACAAGCATAGCATCCTTCACTTTCTTGCCGATGCGCGAGTTTCTCATCCAGCTCCCCCTTCGTCGTTTGCTTCTCGCGAGAAACGACGCTTTGTTGCCTTTTCACCGTGATGGCGCACATTCACTTACGTAGCAGTCTTCCAACTCCCTTCTTGTGCGCGTGAGTGCGCGGCGGCTTGGCGGCAATGAAAGAAAGTACACAACAGCTTCTCAACGATCGGTAATGTGACATGATTCGCTTCAAAGCTGACCGCAGATAGGCTGCTCCCAGGCGCGCCCGCTGGGTAGCGAGCGTTTAGTTGCAATCGCGAATAGGAGTAGCATATACGTGTAACAGGCTAGAGGATAACGGGTCGTCATCTCGTTTCAAAGAGGATGCTATTGAATATTGTGATCATCATCATCATCATCATCTTATGGGAACACGTCTGAATGTTCCATGGAAGGAGGCACGTGCCATTATTTCTGGAACACCCTGATCATCACCACGCAAGGGAGTACGGACCTAAAAGAAATACAGCGAAAGGAGATGGTTGAGTTAACCAAACGTGTGGAGCGGTCGTCCACACGTCTGCGATCTCTACCGACAAGCGACGAAGGCCGTCTATGGATCCACTAACGTAGAGAGACAGAGAGAGAAAAAGAAGGCACAGGGAACTCAACGATACCAACGTCTAGTTTGCAAACCTACATCGGGAATGTAAAGTAATGCATATAAGAACAAGGCTAAGAGTGAGATGAGCACTGCGCGCCCACAGGACTTCAGCTGGTTGCTGATGCCGTACGTGTTTCTCAAAAACTGCCGTTTATGGCCCGGACACCTTCTGAGCCAACCTTCGCCGCAGTAAACGTTCTCCTAAGCCCACTCGGCTAAAGGCGGCCTCTAGAGGGACCGTCCTTCATTGCTCTTCTGCCTTTTGTTTGTTTTTAGTCACACCAGAAAGCGTGCCATTCGAAGTGCCCAACCTTGAGATGGTTATGCTTCATTATGACATGGTCGGACTGGAGATTCTGTGTGAAGCATTTCAACTCGCAATCACGGCCAGTCTGGAAAGGCGCGCGCCTCTCCGTACCGGCCGTGATTGCGAGTTGAAATGGTTCACACAGGATATTTATATCTTCTTGATCCCCCTCTGTTCGTGTAGGGATGCCGGAAACCCTGCTCACCGTGCTTTTTCAGGATTTCTAATTTGATTTGTTTATAGTCGGGTACAACTTTAGAAGGCAGAGGCATTTTCCCCTCAAAGGCGGATGAACACGAGTCTCCACCAATAGGCGCGCACCTCAGGTGACGTCATGAGCCGGACGGCCGGGGACGCCGCCGTCGGAGGAAAACATGACCGCCGTCGCGTCGAACTGGGCCGAGTCGCGTCAGCTGTGTGCGTCTCCCTTCGTCAGAGTAAATTCGAATTGTTCGTGGTGGTCTGTCATGCCGGAAATATTATTGTGAGCTTACGATGCACAATTTATGCCGCGTGCGTTTGTTCTGAGCTGTGAGCCGGCGATGATTGTAGCGTGCGCTGGCCGTCGATCTTGCTCCGTAGCAGACGACGCACAGCGTTGTAGAAGGCACGGAGTTATTTTTCTCTCGCGATACGGCATGTGCTGTAGCATTTCCATCATGACAATTTTACCAAAGCACTCGTCAGGACACACAAATCTTATTTATACCGACAAATACGCGTTTTAGAGGCAGTCACAATTTTTTGAGCGGGACTATTTCTTTAGTCGCGGAGGCAATTGGCTACTGCGCTTCGGTCATCTGGGCGGAGCCTCTCCTGTCTTCTAAAGTTGTACTCGACTATAGCATCATATTAGCGCAATAGCCGTTTACGACAAGCAATCTGTCAAATAAAGTATTATGCCAATGCTCTTCTTCCTCTGCAGTACATGCAGTGCAAAAAAGAAAAACAAAACAAAGAAAATTACAATCTGTCACAGAGTAATGCTACCAGATGTGCATAAAATGTAATTGTAATAATAAGCGATAGTTTTTTTTAAAGCAATATAAGTGAATCTGCGCGGGCTTTTCTATGTTTTTCTAGGTTTGACACATATCAACAGGGAGGGCGTAACCGGAAATTTTTCCATGACTTTCAGGGCCGAGATAAAAATATTCATTTCTTTCGGTAACGTTTCGACGGTGGTCAAGATGGCAGCCGGTACAATGTACACGTGCAAGGACAATTTCCGCGCCTACAAAATTCTTATCGCTGCGAAATACAGCCAATTCAAGCTAAAAGTATGCTGCGATGCTCCTGACTTTGTATTCGGTGTCACTAATAACTCCGAAAGCTTTCTCGACAAGTTCCCTCTCGGCAAGGTACCGGCTTTTGGGACGTCCGACGGGCAAGTCGTCACCGGGAGCACTGCCATCGCCTTTTACGTGTCGAACGACCAGCTTCCGCGGCAAGAACCTCCTAGAACAAGCGCAAGTTGTCCAGTTCTTTCGGTACAAGGTCAGTACAAGCATGCTCCAGGACCCTCTTACTTTCATCACAACCGAAAGAAAAAAAAAGGGGGGGTGGGGGCCGGGGGGGGGGGGCTTTTAGAGTGGTAAACAGTCCCTTCAAAGAGAAGCACTGGAAGTCGCAAGTGCACAGCAGATGTTCAATAGTTTCTTCTGTCCCAAAATGAAGTAGGAAGAGGAAGCAGAGGAAAAGAAGTAAAAGTGTAAGAGGTCAACCAGATGCTTGTCTGGCTTGCGTATCAAGGGGTGAAAAGAAAGAACGAAGGTGGAGGGAAGTGCTGCGAGTATGGAACATGTGCGGCTGTCGATAACGCGTGCAGTCATTCAATGAGGCAAGTCTGTTTTGAGAACAGACTTGCCCGCATCATATTGAAAGCCTGCGGTGCGTAGGGCCGTGGTCCAAAGTTATTTTCGATGGAACCTATCGTCCTTCACAGTTGCAGGAGTCGCCGAAGGGGGTGTCTGACATTCCAGCATGAAAAGAGTATACTTTCCTAAAAGCCACCTTTAACCAAAGGCAGCATAGTTGTGACGCAACTTATGCAAAAGCGGCATAGGCTGTGTCACAACTCGGTAGGTACGATGCAATTTACGTCATATATAGATCGAGCATATGGGGGACGAGAGTTCGAGACACTCGACTTTCTCGGAAAAAAATTCGTCCTGGTGTCAGGAACCAAACGAATGCCCGTTGCCCCTTCTCGACAGGACTATCGGAACTATCTGGATTTTCTGATGGGCGAATCAAAGGACTGCATCAGCAAGGCAGTTATCAACATTTCACTGGCACCACTGGGACGTGTCATATCCTTATGACATAATTTGATGGAGAAGTTCTCTTTCGCTGTTTACCAACTGTTTACAGAACGCTGACTGCAGGCTTCAGCTTCCACTCGCAAAAAACTAGCCACTTTCGAGGATATGATTCCAAAGCGAAATTCGCAGTAGTACGGGAAGTTACACAGCCGCAGATGTCCTCCGTCATGTGGGACATTACGAACTGAATTGTGATGGCAGGCTAGGAAGACAACAGCAGCTGTGAAGCTGTCAGCGAAGGCCGCTCTACCTGTTTAAATGTGCGTTCTTTGCCAGTGTATACTCGTCCACCAGTAACAACATCCTATGTCGTGGGACGCCTGTTGAATGAAGGCACAGGCAGCGGCATTTATATTATGTTCCTCTTCTCACCTCATATCTTTTGTTGAATGAAAGCTATTCGTGACTCTGGTGGTCGGAAGTTATATTTGTGACTCCTACACGTACCACGCAGGCTGGTCTGGACTGACGGTAAGCAGCATCAACGAGTAGTAGCGAGCCTCGGAAATGTGGCTGGCGGTCACTGAAGCACAAAAAGCAGCACTTTAATGACTGAAGATTCAAGAGAGATGTCTGAAGATATGTGTAGTATGTCCTCGTAGAAGGTGTAGCTGGTACAGGTCCGCGTCAAAACCTTAGCTATTCACGGTGAGTCAGCAGGCATGAAGCTCCTCTCACTGCCCATTGATTACATCCTCCAGGTTGTGGGCAGGTTATGTGTGCAGCCCAAATTTGCACAAATAAATTTTCAGTGGTGATAAAGAGAATCGTGAACTAGGAATGTGGTCAGCAGGACGCGCAAAAACCGCTGAACTTGCTGGCTTAAATATTGAAATACCAGCGTCAAATTCAGAGAACTGTTCAACGCTCGGCGAGCACATGCGACTGCAATCCCTCATGGTACACAGTTTATGAGTAGAAGCGAATGACGATAGGTTCCCGTCTCTGGAGTTGGTCGTCAAGTTGCCCCGAAATGTGTTGTGCGTTGAAGTGTCCAGTAGAAGTGTAAAGGCCACTAGCCTCTGACAACATGCCATTCAGCCTGTCGTATTCAAGTAACTCAGGTGGGGATGTTGAGACGCCACTCAGTTCGAAAGGCACTTTCTCCGTTGTCCCGCGTAGACAGACGTACTGATTGTCGTCGAGTGGCTCAACTGCTTATATGGGATCGAGAGCAATAAGGTGCGACATATTGAGCGCTGGACGTGAGGTTATCATATCGTTCTTGATTCAGTTAGTGATGTGCTGCTTTATATATCCCTCAAGGCTATTAAATTGCGGCGTTACTTCTTTTTTATACATCCTGAAGGTTATTACAATGCAACGTCACTTCACAGCACCAGAATCTCTAACATGCATATCGATAACAGGTGATACAAGGTACTAGCCGCGCTTAGCCTAAATGGTCACGAAGGTTAGCCGTCCGTGAAAGGTGGATGATAAGAACCGCGCGCGAGAGAAATACTGACGTGTATTTACACACTTGCTTCGAAATATTTATTTCGAAGGCATCTAGAATAGAGTGAGCTGCTTTATTACAAGCCATTAATATAATTTGTCATGTGTAACCAAAATAAAAGTGGACTCCTCTTTGCACCCACTATCTACTCGCCGTGACATTGCCCTGCTATTTTTTTTCTTCATATGTATGCATTCATTCAGGCGGCTGTTCTGTTATTACGAAACCTCAAAAAAAAAAAAAAAATCACCCTTGACGTCACAATTGCTGCAAATACCTTCAGTTACACCCAAGTTTATGGCAGTGTGACATTTCGATGCCTGCAGTTTTTCGGATGTTTCTGTTTATTTTTGTGTTATTTCTGACGAATTTACGTTGCTGGGACTTGCTATAGTGTTACTAACGCCTTTTTTAATGCTTATATGCCTATGTGCCTCCCCCGTACCCAATGTCTTCTTGAAGGCCTGTAAGGCATAAATAAATAAATAAATAAATAAATAAATAAATAAATAAATAAATAAATAAATAAATTCTAGCCGTTGATCATGCGGCTTGCAGGTTTTGAAAATTTCTCCACTCCACTCCCTATAGATACGCTCGTCACCTGGACCATAATATTGCCGCCAAAGTCATCTGCTCGCATTACTGCTTGTCGCATGTAGCTCAGCAGCCATGCTGCTCTAATGCACAGTTCGATTCCCGCAACGACGGCCATGTCCAGAGTTCTTTAATCATACCAGTTACCAAACTCCCCATAGGCCCCATGTATGAAAATCCGGACACACCAAGTGCCAATACTGCTGAGGTTAGAAGATTGTCGTGCCATCTGTCGACACAGAAACCAACTACTAAATGGCAGGTTAGTGTGTTTTGTGTTATGGAGCACAGAAAGCTCCGCCGCGTCAATGAAGCGAACCTTATGCAAACGATGTTGCGCACTCAGAACATCCGTCAATTTCTCCGTGGCTCTGGCGTCTTCTGCACAACGAGGAAATTCACTGACTTTGTGCCGTCGCTTTTGCTTATGCACGAACACTGAGTGTTCGCGAAGCCTTTTGTCCGTGCTATCTGCTCACACGAAAGAAGCAGGATATCGTCTGTTCGGCTGCCGAGACCGCTGGTGAAAGAACAAGAAAGCTATTCGAACAGCGGATGACTTTCGGTGAATAATTATTCGTTTTTTTTTTTTCGTCTTTGAATGTCGATGTGTCATTGGGAATCCAGCGCAAAGCGCGCACCAGTGGAATTCAATTCACATGACTACAGCATTGATGTGTAGCGAAAAAGCGTATGGTGCAAGTCGACCATCAAGTGCAGGCGAATGGCAATGTAAGACATCTCTCTCTATCTCTCGCTCCTTTTTTGCCCATCTTTAGCCGCGTGACAAGAGAGCCATTAGCAACTGTTACGGTGCTCCAACGTTTGTGGCCGCGACAGTAAATATCGCCTCCGAGATCCAGTGAAAGTCGCGTTTCCAGTTACGGCTCCCAGATGGGGCGACAGTCTGCTAACCCCCGCCGATTTGGCCGTCGGCTTGTCCGGATTTCGGAACGCAGTTGGGCAACTGTTATGATTGAAGAACTCTGGGCCATGTCCTGACGCAGCCATTACGCGTTAACACCCGTTCACATGACGCAGTTGCACGCGAAAAAAACTTCACATACACCAGGACTTACCAATACGTTTCATCCATTGTGGCCCTAGCCTATATCTCTGAGCAGCCCCGCCACGGTGGTCTAGTGGCTATGGCACTCGGCTGCTGATCCGAAGGTCGCGGGATCGAATCCCGGCCGCGGCGGCTGCATTTCGATGGAGGCGAAATGTCGAGGCCCGTGTGCTGTGCGATGTCAGTACACGTTAAAGAACTCCAGGTGGTCGAAATTTCCGGAGACCTCCACTACGGCGTCTCTCATAATCAGAGCTGGTTTTGGGACGTTAAACCCCACAGATCAATCAATATCTCTGAGCATAAAGCTTCGCTTATTATACGTTGTGAACAATGACTGGATACCTTTGTCATGCGGCTACCGTGAGCCACTAACCGCGGAATTTGTACGCACCGTGTTTCACACAACAGACTCGGCATCCACTCCTGGAAGGCGGGACGCATAGATCCCAGCCGTATCGGCTCCTCGGCGTTTGCACCTTCTCGGGTGCATGAGGCGAAGAGAAATCAAAGGAGAAGGAGGGAGCGATGAGGACGGAGGTGAACGGGGGGAGGTCTGCGTTAGAAGCCGCGTTGGTGGTGCTGCCGCTGCCAGGTAATCTGGACTGAGTGCTCGTTCAGGGCTCCGCTAATGGATGGAAGTGCCACGGGAGCGAGACTTATCGTTGCTGCCCCAATGGTTCTCACGCGAGGGCCAAACACTTGCTATTGCTGCGGCCGCCGCCGCTTGGAGCTGCGCGTGTGCGTCTGTGCGCCCCTCGCATACACACGTGGCGCCTCAGTCGCATCTGTACTCGAAGGCTTATGTGCGCACGCGTACCTTCCTCTCTTTGGCCCCACCCTCTGCTGTACGCAACGTTTGCTCAGGCAGCTAAACAGCCGTCGCGCGGTGCTGCGGTGCTGGTGCATCCAAAAAATCAGAGAAGTTTCCGCAAGAGCGTGTTGTTGCAATTCTGCGTTGCTTTAAGAAAATGGCTTCAAGCAATCGGGCCTTGAGTGAACAGAAGAAGGGGAGGGGCGGAGTTAAAGCAGCACGCAGGTCATCTAATATCCCCCGTTCAATAAAAACGGTGGCGCCAGAGGCATTATATGTACAAAAGCAATGCATACATATAACACTGTTTCAAATCTGTTAGATTCAGGTGATCACAAAGCAATGCCCGGCGTATCGCGAACGAGATGCAGGTCAAGGTCAGGGGTCGCCTATCTGATTAGCTATACGACACCAATCAGCGTGTGGGGCGTATACGGGTTTTATGTATATTTTTCTTTATTTCTGGGTGGGGCATAAAACAGATGCCATTCTTGAAGGGAATAATCGGGGAGAAATTGGGTTTTTCGTAGAACTCCGAAACTCGGATATCTTAGTTTTAAATTTACACGCCAAAATTCACAAACGAGGGCCGTGTAGCGTCCACACTGCTGGACGCAAGCTTGCTTGTGGAAATAGCTATGCGTCACTACCATTAGCTCCGGCCAACAGGACGCAACTTTGTTGTCCCGGTGGGGAGGAGGGGGTTGCGAGCAGCTCGGCGTCGCAAAGTACGTGTAGAAAAACAAAACACGCGGAGGAAATAAGGTTTGGAATTTCGGGGAGAAAGTGGTTTTAATCCAATTCTTCTGAAACACGTTCTAATTTGTAGGAATGGGCTGACATCAGGTTTTACCCGAAAGGAATAGTCCTGCTTACGCTACTTTGTACCGTGATAACTGTATTCGCAACACCGCCATATAAGCACTCCATTATTTGCCATCACGCTGAATCTGTTGCAGTCCTCCACCTCAAATATCTCGCTACGCGCTTTAGCTCTCATTTCACCTAAAAAGCCCTCACTTCGCTGTGCGACACATTTTTTTTTTTCCGACGCAGGTACAATGAACAAGATTAGTGAATCATGCATTTCGACTTCACCAGATTTTTTAGGGGCGAAGCTCCTTATGGCGTCACCCGTTCGTCCCCATTGTCGTTTGTAACCACCGCTCGTTGAGTCTACGATCCGGCCATAGATGGCGCTACTTGTACTATATAACGAATGCATATACGCTGAGAAATGCAAAATCGCCCCACACTAGAGGGCGTTTTGTAGCAAAAGATAATAATAAAAGGTGAGTTTTATGAACACAGGATTTACGTCACACGTAGGGAAGGAGAGAGACGATCGCGCCACAGCGATCGCGTGTTCTTCGGCGGCGTTTTGGCGCGCGCGCCAACAGAGGCTCGTCGACGGAGGATGGACAAGGCTGCCGAGCGGCGTGCGCGCAGGGCGGCGGCGGCTCGCGCTCGAAGAAGCGACCCCGCCGTGCGGGCGCGGGAGGCCGAAGCTAGCCGTGATTCTGCGCGGCGGCGCCGCGAGGACCCTGCAGTACGAGCGCTCACGTTACTCACGAGTTTCATTGAGGTGTGTGGCGAGGTATCTTTAATACATAAGAGCTTCGCCCACTCTCCATCATTCACCCCGTGGATATGCTGTCATTTTTTTAGCAGGTCCCGAAATCTTGGCATTCAAGCCATATCTTATAGGTACTTCTCGGTGCACATAATCTGTCGTAACTCGTAAGCCATTTCGTAAGCCATTTCGCACAACCGACACGTGGTCTCGTTCATGCCGCAGGCCTTTGTTTCAAAAGAAGGTCCAACATCTGCGCGATTAAATGTTTAAGAAAACTGTTTTCGGTTGCGCGTCCTAGAACGTCGCGTTAATTTTATTAAGACATCAGTCAACATAGCGAAAGCAACCAGTGCGTACAGTGTGTACTCATAACAAGACGCAGAAAGGCTCCTCGGTGTCACTGTGCTCTAGCTTCTTTCACTATGTTGCACCCTCGATGAAACTCAGCTTTTCGATGTTTCTCAACATCAGCTAAAAGCTCGAAACTGGGTTTGCCATGTATAGGTATATCATGCACAGTACGGTCCACTGTTATGAGGAACACGTGCGCGCGTGGTCGCGCATCGAAGCGATGGGGCGCAGGCGCACAGGGACGCAGGGAAGGTGCCTTATTGCGTCGTCTGCTCCAGCGCCGGAGCGCAAGCCAACACTGGAGCCATGCTGTATAGTAGATGACGCAAGGCACCTCCCCTGCATCCCCTGGTTCCCGGTGCGCCTACGCCGCTCAGCACTTCATGGAGGCCCACACACTCACGTGTTTCCTCTAACAGTGGTCCGTGCTGTATGTCTATCCTTTCCAGTATGTTGCCGAAGACCAGAGCGGTCGCCCTTGCGCAATCGTCAGGTCAGATCCCCACTGTCATATTCACTGCGGCCATCTGGCAAAAAAAAAAAAAAAAAAAGAAAGAACAGACCACTACCATACTACATGACGCGTAATTTAAGCGCAGCTGTTCAGGAGCTTTGGTTTTACGATGTAGAGGCGTACGTTTTGAGAGGTGCGTGTATGCGTCGAAGGCGGGGATGGTTTTCTGCTTCGCCGGTGCGTTTGGCAGGGTCCTCTCGGCGGCGGCGCATAGACAGGCGCCGATGGGGCCCTGCATTGTCAGCCCGTTTTTATCGGCAGCAGCAGAAACGTAGCAGTTCTACCAGTTGCATCGCTCAATGGTTACGTCACTGACGTCATAACGCATGGTGCGGCACTTCAAACCGAACTCTGCTGGCACAAATTGAGTGAACGAATTCTTGTCTGGTTTATTATTATTATTATTATTATTATTATTATTATTATTATTATTATTATTATTATTATTATTATTATTAGAATGTTTGACACTTGTCGCCCTCGCACGGTTTTGAACTAACTTCGGAATCGGCCCACAGTGATTTATTTATGCACACATCGGACAGGTAAATGAATGCTGTAAAAACATTTCAGGTGCCTAAAAAACGCCGAGGGGAAAGTGTTTCCAGCGCCGAGTACGGCGGAGCATGTGGAATACATAGGGATTTACGTAGAGCAGCGTACTTCAAAGCCATGTACTCCCCATCTAAGGCGTGGGAGAGAGAGCGCCGCTCTACGCAGAGGTGTCGACGTGCCCTCAATCAGTTTGCGCTAGCCCAACACCACCGATATTTCGTTGTTGGTTAGACCCGTCAAGACCCAGACATGAAGGCCGCATTAGAACTGAGGTCTGGGAAAGTTGGTGTCGATTAATTTTGAACCAAAGAAACAGCAGCAAAAAAGAAAAAAGAAAGAAAGAAAAACAACTCGAGCGAGGAAACGACAAACACCGGGCGCTGACCTCGCGCGTAAATCTTTATTTCTCAGGATAAAAAATAACAACCACAAAGAAAGGCACGATAACAGAAAGCCGTCTCACGTGTGCACGGTAAAGAAAAGCACGCATGATCTAGCGTATTCTATTTCTTTCTATTTTCTATTATCTTTCTGTTATCAAGCCCCCCTCCCCGCCCCCTGATTTCTTTGTGTGCGTGTGTGTGTTCTACTTATTCTGTTCCCTGAAGAATAAACATTTATACGTGCGAGTCAGCGCCCGTGTTCGTCGTTTCTTCGTTTTCAAGCTCGCGCTATATTTTCTTTATTTCCAATTGAAGTTCGTACGTGCATCAAATAACATTTCCCTGCGTGGATTTTTTTTTTTTTTTTGTGACAATGTCTTGCGATCCCGCTTCTCCCAAAATTCTATAACGAGGTATATGATGTGCGCTGTTTTCCGACCGCAAACAAGAAAAGCGAAAGAAATACACAAAGAAAAACATGCACAAGCCAGCTCTTACAAAACCAGCAGTTGGCGACATGAAAGATACCATTTGAAGAGCATCGGTATTTGGCATTGGCTGAAGCGTTCACCTAAAGGTATAATCCCACCGCAGCCAGGCACCCGCTGGTAAAGTGGACATGAGCGCTCCCCTGGCGTGACGCTCGGCTTTGATTCAGGGGTGTTATTCACTCGGGGAAGAAAACCTGTGCCTTTTAAACCGCGGCGTCAAAACCTTCCAGTGCCTGAACTGCTGGGTCGTGCTCCCTAGCTTGGTTGCGAAAACGAGCTTTTCGGTGAACACAGCTACAGCCATAAAATATAAACTTGACTATATACTGTACCTGCGCCGCCTGCAAGAGAAAGTTGGGAATAGGAACAAGTCACTTTCAACTCAGCCCGGCGAGAAACGCCATGAGAGAATTCCACGTACTGCGGCAACACTCATTTTAGTTCTATCTTGACCACGCTTTTTTTAACAAGGGTCGCAGGCCATAGGGCCTTCACGCACACGTCTACAAGGCATTGGGTGTGAGGGATATTTAAATATTCAAGACGGGGTGCACCAAAGCCGGTAACCATAATTTCGCGACGCTAACAAACAAGTGAACAATCGTGTCTTGTGTGCAATTTACGGCCAAAAATGTGACATTGTCCTCCTTCAGTCTCAGTCCAATCATTGAGTTGCACTTCTTTGAATCTTTCCTTTACGAGCAGCTTGTTTAATTTGTATCGATGAGCAGATCGTTGAAAACGACGAAAAACAAGCAATGTAGCTGGAGCCAACGTTTCGACAAGTGTACTTGTCTTCGTCAGGACGGCAACAATTTGTAGTTATTTAGGAAACATAAAAAAAGAAATCTTTTTCTGTTTTCAACATCGTTTCATCAGTTCCCGGGCGCCCTCCGCTGTCTATCTGGTCACGACCCGACGTCACTTTTACATCTGGGGTGAGCCCTATATATACGACAGACCTAGAAATTGTGAAGCTAGGAATTCAAACAATCAGAGTCTACCTTAGGCCGTGCTGGGTGCCAGATGCGTCCAGCATGATAAAGGGTTCAGAAAAAGCATCACTAATATTTAGAGTATCTGACGGTATGGCCAAAGACACTATCTACCCGCACTTCAGCATCGCAATTCATGATGAGGTGGTAGTTATTCTTCGAACTGCACTTACTGCGACCAGACAGGGGACAATGCGCGCGTTGAAACAGATGCTATTCTTGAAATGTTTCGCAACGAAAAAGAAATAGCGACTTACCGAATGGCGTCCGTACGTTTTGTTTCCAGAATCGCCCACCAGGAACTGTCGCATCTTGCTGAACCAGTCTGGGAACGGTCAGCCGAAGCGAGATACCGATTTCACCGCACAATCTGCACATGCGCGAGTTTCCAAGAGCTGCGCTGCCGCCATCTAAGGTTTTGCAATCAGAGCATCTAGAACACCATACCTGATGCTCCTAGTGCCCCTGGTGAGGTTGTTTCCTCCACGGGGAGAGGAGACGCGCTCTGGCAACTCACGCCGCCTTCCTCCTTTCCTGGTGTGTGCGAAACGGCTTGGAGTGCTGAGTAAGGTACACTGACCTGGCGCTCGGTGCTGTGGCTACAACCTCCACTTTCGTGAAGGTGGCCTCTCCTTTCCACAGTATTCTTTCACTCCCCTTCCCCTGTGAGTGTTTCGGTTGAGGTGTCCTCATTTGAGAGAGTGTTACCGTGCGCTCAGAACCGAATTTCCTTTCTATAAAGAATGTCTCGTGCCCACGTTTGGGTTTGTGGTGAAATCGAGCAACTTGAGCGAGTTTAGGTCAACTGCCGGACTTTTTTTCATCTTGTATCCTGATTTCAACTAGCTAAATTATGACCAGAAAGCAATCTGCCGTTTTGTTTGCGCTAACATCAGGAGAAGGAGGCTGTTGTTGAAGGAAGTATAAGCGACGCACATCATCAGAAACGCATTTTATACAGCTGTGGATTATTTTTCGTTACGTTTGTATTTACAGGCTACAAATCTGCAAGTGCCGCAAACTTCAAGAGAGGCCGTCACTGCATGCGATGCAATGGCACCCGGATACGCATAGGATTGGCGAAGAAAAGAAACAAAAAGCGAATATATAAGCATTCAGTCACGGCCCTGTCCGCAAAAGTGCGAAACATATGAGCCCCACTGACGAACATGCCCGCATGAAAAGCTACCAATATCTGTTTCTCTTTCATTTATGTTTATTCATTTGTAATGTACTAAGTCTTCTGATGAACCTCCATCGGACACTCCGGCTCATCAGAGCGACAACTGCAGTCTATATACACCATCGCAACAGTATTTACATGGATGAAAAACCTCTCATTTGTCAGCGTGGTTGACCGGTATGATGCATAAATATTTTGCTCCGGACCTTCCCTGTCAGTCCGGCAAATCCAATTGGTAGTGCACGAAAAGCACGCAGCGACATTCCTATGTATGAGGTTATGATTTCAGTAATACAGCTGGGTGAAAATGGGAAGATCGGTTATAGGAAGGCCGGTCAATAATAATCGTAATAATAAAAAATGTCTTCAGCGCTTTGTTGGCTGTGTGATATTTTCATGCTACCTAATAAAAACTATTTTATACGCATTCAAGAACCCTGTACGACATGTCTCGCACCTCTCTACAGCATTGTTAATGCCCGTCGAACAAAGCAAAATGAAAAAAAAAAAAATGTTGGCGTCTCTTTTCTCTGCTTGCAGCGGCGCGCGGGTCTCGTGCTCACCGCGTTGCTAAACGTTCGTGGCACTGAAATTTCAGCTCCACTGGCGTGAAACCTGGGGAGGTGAGAAGCACGCAGTGGTGTACCGGTGTTTCCCACTGGAACACATCAATAGCTGCTAATTGGCAATGGGATACAGAAGACAGTTTTTGTTTCAACTATAATACAAAGGCTATAGGGTCAGTTTGCTTGCGCTGCCGAGCGGCCGCTGCTTGCTGGGCACGTACAGCTTTATTGGCCCTGCGTCGGCGTTGTCTCTTGCGGGCGAGAGCGCGTTCGCGCTCCTTGCAAGCTGTCAGTTCAGCATTCATCGTGGAAAGAACGTCAAGAACGTTTCCAGCGCCAACGCGCGTCGTTCGCTTGGTTCGCTCTCTCTCGCCACTCGGAACCAGAGAAGCACCGGTGGCCAGACAGTTACCGTGCACTCTTCACCCTATTTCCTTCACTTCCTTAACTAGAATCTCTATTTCTCCGCGGCTGCTTAAAGTCCCTTTTTCAGGGACTTTACGGCTGCTGAGGCGGTGGCGCCCTCTATTGCGTTGAACCGGCGTTTTCAAACTTGCTCACCGTGACTACAGTAGCACACACTGACAAGCCCAGCCCCTAAGATGCTCCGCACCTAAAATACATTGTTACAACCGTCTCGTGCTTGGATGGGACGCCAAGCTTATAGGACACAATGGTGAAAGAGAATGACCGATGAACAGTAAAAAAAATCCACGCATATCCACGGAGTGAATGATGATGAGTGGGCGGAGCTCCGGAGGTTCATCGGCAAAAACCGTGAATCTTCCGTGAATCTTGCCCAGTACATCATCAAAGACGTGACAAACACTGAGTGTCGCCATCTAGCGCCCTCCTATCACACTAGAGCACGCAGCGAGCGCCTCCTCGCCATCTATTGATCAATTCACGTACTAGCTAAGCAGCACCGCAGCACTCGGACGGACGGACGGATAGACAGACTCCCATACTACGCGTTCCCATACATCTGAATGAAGCGAGCACCGCAGCGCCATCACGCCATCTAGTGAGCACTTCACGAACTAGAGGTGGCTACCACAAACGGAGGATGGACAGACCCACGGCATAAGGAGCTTCGCCCCTAAAACCAAAGAGAGAGAGAGAGAAGTACGGCCATTTGCGTAAACGAAGGAGCTGGCGCAAGGGTGCCAAGTTCACTATCGCTATCATGTAGCAGTGGGATAAGAAGCAAGATGTGGGTGCTGGGGCAAGCGCAAGTCCGCCTTTCCCTTCTGCGATACCCGAGGCTTTTCTTTCTTTGATTTCCTTTCTTCCTTTCTTTTTTCTTTCTTAATTTCTTCATCTTTTTCTATATTGTCCTTCGCGGCCCCGCCACGGTGGTCTAGCGGCTGTGGAACTCGGCTGTTGATCCGAAGGTCGCGGGATTGAATCCCATGCCGCGGCTGCTGCATTTCGACGGAGGCGAAATGTTGAGGCCCGTGTACTGTGCGATGCGAGTGCACGTTGAAAAACCTCAAGTGGTCGAAATTTCCGGAGGCCTCCACTATGGCGTCTCTCATAATAATATCGTGGTTTTGGGACATAAAGCCCCAAGAATAATCATACGTCTTTCGCGTGATCGCTATCATGCAGCCGTGTGAGTCAAGAGCGCAAGAGCGGGTTCGGTTTATCCCTTCTAATGACAGCTCCGCTCTTAACTGTGAACGCCACTAAGTAAGGTTTTACCTCGACCCTAAACATCTCAGCTGTTGAAAGCTTCTTGCACTTGTTTTGGCAAAGCAAAACTTCATACGCGCTGTGTGCTGTCAATGCAGGGCTGGTGAGGCCTTAGGCGTGAATGGGGTTAAAACGATCGCCGTGGAGCAGGTTAAAAGGGCTTCCACCCTACAGCAGGATGGGACGAGTCCGTGAGTGACTATGGCGACAGACGCAAAGTGACGATTAGGGGGCAGCTCGCTATGGATGCCGCCGCCTCCCTCACAGCCGATATATAGTGCGTGAAATAATTTGATGACTCGGCGCCGATATCGTATGTAGGCCTTCACGACTTCAAAACTGCAATGGGAAACAATGAAAACAAGGTTGCGGAGTGCAAGACCGAAGTAGGCATACGAAATACCTCTAAGCTCTGGGAGTGCCTACATAGGACAAACAGGTCAATGCTTTAAAGGGATACGGAGACAAAATCTGAAAATTTTACGAAAATGCTGAAAATGAATTCTCATTGTTCGACTACACTGAAAACAAGTAGTCAATTCGCTCATTTTTCAGCAGATGGCTTTATTTTCGGCGTTTTTGTGAGCGCGCTCCACGCCGCCCGACCCGCGCGTGTTGGAAGGTGTAACGTCACGGCACCCTCGTCGGATAGCCAGCCCGCCGTACGCGGTCATTCGAAGCGCGCCGACGCCGCCATTGTGAGCATGGAGTCGAGTTCTGGTGCCTTTACCAGCCATGAGTACATGTCTGAAGACGGGGACCACTCCAAAGTGGAAAGAAATATAACCGCTTGCGGTTACGAGCCTTCCGCGTCAAGCAGGTGGCCGTGGACGTGGCGGTCAGGGAGCCCAGGCCAGTAACATGGTAAGCTTTTTCTCTAACAAACTTAACGTGCAGCGCAGCAGCTCGTAAAGTGATGCTACGTAGGATGTAAAATTCCTAGTTTCGTGAGCTACGTTGAGGCAGACAGAGCTCTTACGGCTGAATGGTAGGTAGCATCGTAGATCGTCGCTTTGCGTTTACCTACGCGGTCGGCTTTCGACCGCTGCGCAGTTCGTTCTTGCGCGACGAGGCACGGCATGTGTGGAATTTTTCAGCCGTTTCATGGCCCTGTGTTTACGGCTATTGCCATATCCACGCCATTAGAAGCCATTTACTGGCTGAATTCGTGATAGGTAGCTTTGTGAAAATTATTATTATTATTATTATTATTATTATTATTATTATTATTATGGGCGGGCGCGCTAGCGATCCGTCGACCAGATCAATTAGCTACATCGTATTTGTGGCCATGCGCAAAGATTGGCTGTGGCATTTACTAGGGAAGTGCTACGCGAACAATCAATTCATGAAACCCGATGCACAATCATGCACAGACCTATGAAAGCTTGTCATTTTTTGCTTCAAGTTGAAAAGCAACGGATAAAACAACAATGTAGAGAAATGCTCTGCGCGTTTCAGACCAGATCACTGGTTCTGTTTTTTTTATATTTTATAATATGTGATCAATTGAAACAGTGCTGATATGCTTTCATTCGATGTCAGACGCAGCGAAAGTATACATAGTATGACAATCTTGTTTTGTCCACATCCGCAGGGTGCATCCGCAGGGTGAACGATTCACTCACAACCCGAGAATATGTGTTCTTGCACAGCCAATGAAAGGGTAATTTCTCTTCTTTCAACAGGTGCCCCTGTGGTCACCGCTACGATGACATGCCTACAGAGAGAGAGAGAGGATCTGTTGCTTAGGGTCTGTTGCACAGAGCAACAAAAGGTGGCGAACACAGCTGAGCGGCATGCCGCGGCTTTTCAGCACAGCCGGGCTGGTCACGTAATCGTCGCCGACGAAGTGGTCCGCACAGACGGGGACAATGTGTCAAACGGACCATGTGCAAAAAACGACGATAGGGATAAACATGCGCACCACCACCACCGGAAGACTGCGACGACTGCGGCCGACCTTCGCCGCGCGCGTGCGCGGGTGTGATGACGTCAAAATTCAGCTTATGCCGGCGGCCGCTTGGAGGAAAGGCGCGACTGAAAATCGCAAAAAAAAAGACGTTTCTCGTCTTTTTTTCTAAGCTTGTCGTATTCGTTATTCCCAAAAGTTCAACTTTTGTTCTCACGCAAAAAAAAAAAAAAAACTCCCGCGAACTTTTGTGTCCGTATACCTTTAATGACAGAGGTACGCAGCATGCCTACAATATAAAGTATGGTGATGGCAGTCCTTTGGCATTACATTGCAAATAATGCAAATAAAATCTTTTGTTCGCAAACACGAGGGCAGTCTTGAGCAGTAACTATATTTACTAGTAACGCGTTACCGGTAACTAGTTACTATTTTCAGTAACTTATAACTGTAACTAGTTGCTTTTAATTTAGAGGAACTTTTAACTGCAACACTGTTACTCTTTACACATAACTGTAACTGGAAATACAGTTACAATTACTACCTTTTCCAAAAAATATCCAACAGCAACGCCCCTTAAAAGCTCGACTGCACAGTATCGCGATACAAGAATATCGCAATGTTGCTCGTAAATACTTTTGAGTGTCTGTATATCTGTGTCGGCATACATTTGAAAAATGTATTAGTATCTGACTAGTGGAATAGTTTTACGATCTACCGCGTGTATCGCGATACTGTGCAGGACACGGACATCTCTTCGCTATTTTTTTTTTTTTCAGAAATGGGCTGACTTGTTTGCAGGGGGAAAATGAGTTTTCTACGAAGCCAAGCAAAGCACCGCCGTTCGCCGACACAAAAGGGTGGCGAAGGGTTCTCCCCGCCCTCGTGCAGAGAAAGGTGCGCGACATGGCAGTATGGTGTGCCTGAGTGACGAAAGCCGCTCTTGTTCAGAGGCCAGTGCAGCATCGTTAATTTTATTCGTGTGGCCAGCCACTTGTTCATGGCAACCCGCGCGGAAATCACATAGCAAAAGACGCTTTTCAATGCCTCGCACACCTGCAGTTCTCAAAGCAGCGGCACTTTCAAAAAGCACTTCCCAAAATGGCGGCGGCAGTGTGGCTCGAAGGGGCCAATCCTCTGTGTCGCGTCTCAGGATGAGCTCCTATTCGCAATGTCCGTAGACTGTCACGCCGCACCGCGGCGCACGATAGAAATGCCACGAGGAGGATAGGCAGACGGCGCGCTGTACTGTCCGTCGCCTCCGCACCATTGTGTACGTATTTGCGCGTGATACCCCAAAAAGCACAACAGTAACCCCATGTGCTGCGTGCCCCAGTGCACAAATTGAGCTGTTCACAACGAGATAAGCCTGCATTCCTCCCTCTAAGATCCGTTGCGAAAGAAGGAAGGGATAGTGAGGTTTCGCATCGGAAAGCCTGTGACGCCGCCGATGAGAGTTTGCAGCGCACATTACAATCCCGGTAATTTCTTCTGGAGCAATATGGGTGCGCGGAAATCGCTTTCGCTTTTTGGTAAACTGCATTCCCATCCCCCAGTGTAGGGTAGCAAACCGGACTCATGACTGGTTAACATCCCTGCCTTCCCTTCCTTATTTCTCTCTCTCTCTGGTAAACCGCACAGTGGTAAGGCTGTACGTCGCATTTATAGTGAGAAGGCCGTTTCTGTAGATGCGCGCACCTGCTACAGCGTGGCAACGCGGCACTTGAATGTAAGAGAAGTCTGCGAACCACTGCAAGCCGCAAAGTTGCTTGTTTGCGCAGCATTCGCGCGTTTTTATTCACATATTACACACAGTTGCACACATCAACGAATGTTTATATTTCAATCAGTGCTGACATCGATTCACACTAAACGGGCATTTTCGATCACGATCTAGGCCGATCCTGTTTAGCATCTATCTGGAACAGGTGCTGGTACGCGCACTGTTGATCGTGGTCAAGCATGATACACTCATCTCAAGACGATCGCCATCTGCGCATCGCGATTCGGCCGACGCCAGCGCTAAGCTCTTAGGTTGGACCATGTAGCAGTGACCACCGTTGACTGCGATTAAGAAATGTAACCCTGATCCATCCCAGTCGCTATCAAATGTGCCCATGTGACGCCAATATTTATTCACTTCGGTAGCTCACTGTGCAGACAATACGGTTAAAAGAAATATCACCCAGTCGGTTGCGATCTACAGTGACAAGCTGCGTCGGTGTGACACCAAGCAGTTTGCACGCGCGCACTTTCAACGGACCTTGAGAGTGTGTTCGCGATATAGGCGAAGGGGTGCACGGCACCCCTCCGGATCTGCAAGTGACAGTTTTTGGTCACATATTTCTGCCATTTCACTGCGACTTCTTCGCGGTGTGCAGACTTCTTCGTGCTGTGGGCACCACGTAAGAAGAGGCTGCTGTCAACAGCTTGCCTTCACAGAAGCTTCCAAAATGGTGAATAATGAAATCAGCTTCGCAAAAAGAAGCTAATTTGTGTCGGATATGGTGAAAAACCCGTTGACGCTTCTGCACGACACGCGGCGAACGGCGTACACTCCGGGCATGTGGATAGTCTATCCTCCTCCAGACAGCCATCTTGGTTTGACTTGCGCGCCACCTATATATAGTTCGCGGACATTGCGAATATGCCAGCGTGCAGCACTCTTTAGTGGCAGCAGGTTGTCCCAATGGACTTCGTAAATAAATTCCGGTCAATCAATAATTAAGTTACAGCAATCAATAAACAGTTGTTACAGCAAAATGGGTCGTATAAACGATTGCTTGTGTTGGCATTTTGAGTGAGACCCTTTCCGTGCCTTTTATGTGGCCTTTCTACCACGACCAATTTTGACTAACCTTATGCCTTCATACCTTCCTATTAAAGAACTGTATAATTTGGTTTGCGATGTATTACTTAGTCTTATAGAGTAACGGAAAAGTAACGGCGTTACTTTTTTAGCAGCAACTGTAACTGTAACAAAGTTACTTTTGGAAACTCAGTAACTGTAACATAGTTACTTTTCGGGCTTAGGTAACTGTAACACTGTTACATTTGTAACGTGCCCATGACTGCACGAGGGTTTAAAAAAAAAAGGCGTATAGGAAGCATTTTTTCATCAGAAAGGCCCCATACCGATGCATTAGCAGACCACCTATTCGCCTGATAGGTGATCTGCCGTTGGTGGTCTAGAGGTTATGGCGCTTGACTATATACTGATCCGAAAGACGAGGGTTCGATACCGGCAGTGGTGGTCGCACTTTCAGTGGAGCCCTACAGTGCACGGAGTTCCTCATGATCATATCGCGGTTTTGACCCGGAAACCCCATCCATTCTTCTCGTGATCAGTTCCACTACCATTTGTAATCGGAGCGTTCTCGCAAACGCGATGCATATACTTCGCAGTGGATAAAACGAGCCTGCATCCCTTAATATAACCCACTTGAAAAACAGTGTTCTGCTTGTACTTTCACGTTGTTCCCCTACAACTACCGCTATTCGGTATGAACCAATTCGCCGAAAACAAGCTATTCCCTATATGCACTACTAAAACGTGAATTCGGCCGTTGCTCCGTTGCCCCAGCGGGGAACATCGGGAGCGGTGTGGGCCATAAAGATGTTGAACACTTCATTACCTGCCTTTAGGTCATCATCATCATCATCAGCCTATCTACGCCCTTTGCAGGGCAAAGGCCTTTCCCATAAATCTCCAATTATCCCTGTCCTGTGCTAACTAGGCCCAATTTATTCCCGCAAACTCCCTGAT
The DNA here is from genome assembly GCA_013339685.2 of Hyalomma asiaticum. NCBI lineage: Eukaryota > Metazoa > Arthropoda > Arachnida > Ixodida > Ixodidae > Hyalomma > Hyalomma asiaticum. The sequence continues at coordinate 126,820,807 of CM023481.1, forward strand.
CTCATCTGCCCACCTAACTTCCTGCCGCCCCCTGCCAAGCTTGCCTTCTCTAGGAATCCACTCTGTTACCCTTAATGACCAACGGCTGTCTTTTCTTCGCATTACATGGCCCGCCCATGTCCATTTTTTCTTCTTAATTTCTATTAATATGTCCCTAACACGCGTTCTGTCTTTAAGTAATGAAGTGTTAAGGAACGGGCTCTGCGCTACCAGATGGCGCCACTCTACGGCCGCTCACGTTTATGGCACCGGCAGGCCCGTAGGCAGGAATTTCTTCCGGGGAGGGACCACTTTCTGAAGGCCTTGACTATTTGAGAAAAACATCTATTTTCATTATCTTCGGTAAAAATCGCAGTATGTACAATAACTGACTTTTAAAAAGCAGTGCTGCTAATAGGGTTATATTTTATGTTATTAGCACTGCACAATGTTATCAATACTAACCCCGCAACTAAAATTTCGGGAGGGTGCCGGGCCACTAGGGCGACACCCCCTTCTCCCTGCAACTACGGGCCTCGGCACCGGTAAACCCCAAACCAATCCTTTTGCGGCTACTGAACGTCTGACCGGACCATTGCTTACGAACGGTCGTGCACACTCCTCTGAATGCACGAGACCGCATTCGGAGCCAGCCTCTTGCTTCTGAAACCCTCTCCACAGATACCACTAAGATGGGGCCGAACTTGGAACTTTTGCAGCATAGCTGACAGCGTCTTCACCCGGTTTCCCGCTCAGCAGCTGCTTCGATGGCTTTGTACGGTCAGACACAAGATACGGAGGCGTGTTACACAGCAGTTGAACTTTTTATTTCAAATAAAATGTTTTATTTATATATATTTATATGACATCACAAATGCGAAAAAGAAATCGAGAGAGAAGGAAGACAATAACGAAACTGGTGGCTGCCTCTTAAATAAGGGACACAATGAGACAGAAAAAAAATAAACAACTTCAAAGTAGCAATGAGAGACAACAATAATAATTGGACAAAGAAGGAAAGTGACTGTGGTCTTTAAACAATGATGCAGACAGAAGGAAAAGTGGGAGGAGGATGTCGCCATTCATGTGCCCTCCGATAGGCACGGGCAGATGATCAGTTCGTCGCCGTTGAAGCACAGGAGAAACGACAAACAGGTGTAACGTCGGGCAAGTCCAATAAATCAAATGAAACAAAAAAAAAATATTCTCGTGAACAATCATCTGTAAAGATTTCCAGGGGCTGGATGAGCACGCTTGAATCACTGCTTTTGTAATCACATTCTTTTTAGTTCGTTACATCGTTCATCTGTTCCACCAGCGAAAAAACTGACACGTTCTACGAAGTTTCACGTGACAAAAAAAATTACGACGCAGAAAAAAGAAAACGAAGAGTGAAAGAACCGCGACGATATACATTATATATATATATTTATATTTATAAAAATGAGGAATCGCTTTTTTTTTTCCCTTTTTGCACTTCCACACGGTATTCACAGGATGCGACAACTGTTGTTTTCGGCCATATTGCTATTTTTTCTGCTCCTGCTCCAGCCGCACTGGAGCATTAACTGTTGCTCCTTCCTCCGTTGTGTGTGTGAACGCTTAGCGCGAGGCGCATTGTGTACGCGGAGCATGTGTATGTGCGCGTACGATTGGGTGCGCGCGCACATGTATGTGTATGTATGTTGTGCCGCTCTTTTTGAAAGAGCGCATCGTGATCATTGTTTCACGTCGTTATGTATATAATATATATGTATATTTATATATAGCACGGGAGGAGGGCAAACACCTGCGACTGATGAAGGCCGCGGTGGCTCGGCCAGGCCAAGCAACGTGTCGAAACCAGAGCACCTCTGGCTTTGGGTGAGGGAGCGCACAAATTACGCGGAAACGTCACGGTGCTATACAAGGCTTAAGTCAGAGAGAAACTAAATGTATTAAAAGCAAGACTCTGTTACAATGGGATCCTCCGCTACTTTTGCCGATGGTTCTCTCTCTTGCTTGTCTCTATTTTGCAGAAAGCGTGCGATTATATTTTCCTTATCGGGCACGTGTCTTTAAAGGGACACCAAAGAGAAAAACCCTTTCTATTATTTGCCAATTCCCATTGCAGAATTCGTAAAGCACGGCACTTACCGCCAAAGAAGAAGCTTCGTAATAGAAAAAGCATGCAAAAACAAAGTATGCTGCGAATCGGGCTTGACCAACTCGCCGCTATGTTATAGATTTTAACGGCGTCCGCAAGCGCCTAAGTAATGTTCATGGGTAAAAAGGAATCACATCGTGTTCCAAAGGAGCGGTTATTTGTAGGAAATTTCATTAAGCGAATGGTGCCAAAATGCGAAAAATGGATGAAATCTGCGACGACCCACTGAGATTTCGGTGCTCGAGTTTGGGCGCGAAACAAAGCTTTGAAACCATATTCTCTAATAGTAATGACGCCACGACGCGAAAATTAACACCAGTTCTCAAGCAGTAATTTGGCAGTCTGAACTGATTTAGAGCTTCACTTTAGTGCCCCTTCAAAAGTCGGCCGAATTTTTCTCCCCTCCCCCTTGCGGTACTGGACAGTGGCTAGCTTCGCGCGAAAGTTTACATGCAGCCCTTATCTAAACGTAAAATACTGACACGGAACCACGAAGCGATCGCGTGGGCGAAGTTCGCTCACACGGAACATCGCGATCGCACGTAACTCTACATGTAGAGAATGAAAAAAAAAAAAGCGATGGGTAGCTAGGATGATAATATGCACCTGGCACACAGAAAGAAAGCTTAGGCGTGTTGATGATAAGTGTCTTGCTCTCTCACTCTTCCGCTAACTCCTCCACGACACACGTGCAAGATCAAGTCGGTTCCTCCTAGAACGCTCGACGGGGGACCGACCTATACTGTACAGCACATCGGCAAGGTTTCTCTGCACGGCGCCGACTCGTACTTGCGGCATCCCAAGCAACGTACTTCCGAAGATTACGAAGAGCGCGTTTGTCTCCCAGGTGAGTCTGAAATGTGCCACCTTGACATGATCGAACATTCTCTCCATACCCGATGCTGCCGTAACATTATCTTTTCCTGCTTTTTGTTGTAGTTGCATAGCGGTCTCAGTGTTCAGACTGCGCGATCTCATGACGAGCCTGTTGTATCTTTGTCGAACAAAGAAATGTGCTACAGCCGCGGGCGACAAGTGGAGCGGCGTCTGTGTGTCTCCTGTCTTGCTGCTGGACTTGCATCACAAGCACGGATCAGATCTTAAATCTCACGAAAGCAGTAAAGACGTATGTACAAAAAAAAAAACAAAAAAAAGGTACGCGAGGAACAAGATGTATAGTCTTTTCGTTTCCACACCACAGAACAAAGGAGGCCTAGAGAAAAGGAATATAAAAGAAGGCAGGCATGAAATAATAAGCTCAGAATGTCTCGCAGATGTCTGATGACGGGGTGTTTTTTTTTTTTTTTTTCCTTCCAGCTGCTTTCGAGAACTGCAGTTCCGGATGTAGAAGCGGTTCTCCTCCTCCCTCTTGTGCGCGGCTTCCCTCGGCGGCTTCGCCCGCTGCACAGCCACCGGATGGCATTCTTATTGCAGGCCACCCCGAACAGACAAAGCCGCTCGGCAAACGTCTCAGAACAACGTCGGCGACGACCGACAGCCCGACGTCCACCTTCACCAACGGCAGCCACGCATGAGTCCCCGATGTTAGCACGGTACAACCCCGGCACCTACAGGTCGCCTGGCGGTGAATCCTTCACAGTGGTGCAAAAGTAAAGTACCTACCGACGAATTCTTACATAAAGATTCATTACGCTTGCGAACCACTGGTATGCCTTGCCGCCGGCCGTGAATGAGCCGGCTCGTCTTTTTTTTCCCCTTCTTTGCCTGCGCCATGGATGACACTCTCTCCCCCAAGTGGACAGCAATCAGACTCGAAAAAACCCTTAGCACTCGACTACATGGCTGGCAGAGAGGCGTTCTGTTGCTCCCACGGGTTCTCGCTTTCGCTACATTGCTGGTGCACGACGTCGAGAGGCTGAAGTAGAAGAGCTGCGGCAGGGGACTCCCGGTGTCTGTGTTGCTGCTGCCGCCGTTGATTGTGGCCTCCCCCTGGGACCCGGGTTGAAGAAGCACAGTATGCAGACGCTGCAATGGGTCGCAGTCCGGAGCGAGGGTCTGGAAGGGGCCTTGGGGGTCCGGGAGGAGGAGGAGGCGCGTGCGCGCTCGCTGACGGCTGCGGGCCGCGCGTGGAGGAGAGGCGTCGTCATCAGACCTTGATGGCGGCGCGCACCTTGCCCTTGCGCACTGTGGCCGGGGAGCCCTTGAGCATCTTGAGGCAGTCCTGCTCACAGAGCACGTTCCCGTTGACGAGGTTGTACCGGTCGCCAGGCACCAGCTGGCTGTGGCACTTGACGCAGGCGAAGCACTTGACGTGGTAGACGTTCTGCGCGGCCCGCATCACGTAGTCGTTGGCCGGGATCATCTGGCCACAGCCCGAGCAGGCACCCGACGTGCCGAACAACCTGTGAACAGAGCGCAGAACGGTGGTCAACAAACTGCCACACACTAAGCATTCTCTGAATTCAAACCCGATTACGTTCGCGACATAGATATCGGACGACGAGAGCGCGCTTAAAAAGCGAAACTCTCATTGCTTTTAACAATTACTAAGCAGTTAATGCTTGCGTGATTTCTATGAAACGCGTAACACGTGCACACATAATTGGACGAAGAGGAACTAACTTATTCGCTAAGAAAACAAGCAAACAAAACTGTCCTTAGCCCAGCACTCATACGCTTTGAGCTGACCGGGCCCACCATACTAGTCTGCGTTGGTCATGAGGGTCAGTGCAGGACAACACGGCCTCCCATCGCTTAGGTGTGCTGGGTGCGTGAGGACACCCAAAAGTTATGACGCAGAGTGAGGGAGGTTCTCCGCAGTGTGGGCATTAGTAAGTGTGCAGTGTGGGATATATGACGTGGTAGAGACTTACGTGAACGGATCTGTTTGAAGCTGTCTCCACGGCACATCTATCTACGTGGAAAATTTGTGTAGAGGTGCGTAGGTTTGTTGAATGATTCTGTGGTGTTCGAGTATAAGCTCTTGTACTGATATGGACACTGCCTTAATGGCAATGTCGGCGGAACGCGGTCCCAGGAAGTTGGTGCATGGGTGCGCTGGTTTTTGGGAAATGTGGGCACCTCCTCGGACTCCTTGGTTCTGCTAGTGCGTATGGTGGCGCCGCTGCGTTTTTTAAGGTATACGCATTTATCAAATCAGAAAAATGGTCTCGGCGGTGTAAGGGACAGCAGCCCAGTATGACTGGCAGAGGTGCTATCGTAACCCTTCTTGAGGGTGCGAGTTCCAGTGCACCGGTGGACAACATTATGTTTAGGTTGCATGTTACTGTAATGGGTACAACTTTCATGTGCTAAAGAGACGGACGGATAAGATAGCCGGCCTGTCAGATACAGTCAATTTCACCACGAGGATAAAGAGCTGCTGACACGGCTCGAACCGAGCGCAATAACAAATGAATCCGCCCAAGTGCACATGTGTGACAATGCCAAGTATGTCAGTGAGCGGATTACAAGTTGTGACATCATTTCATGTGGTCCATATTCGTTTCACCTTGATGCACTGCTGCCATGGTAGTATGAAAAGGAACATACGTTACTGTCGGCAGTCCAGAGCAGTGCTTTACAGGAACAACTCCCTTTTAAAGATGGCAGTATGATTGTGCACATACAGTAAAGCGAACTATAAAGAACGAGCAACAGCGGCAACCTATCGCGAGTACGAAAAAACTAAGCACCAACCTTGCCCAGGTTGCTTATGACAAGCCGACCTAAAGAAGTGCAGAGGGATCTTGACCAAAGTGGACTCATGATCAACAGTGAGGGTAGAAATAAACAGTAAACAAAAAATCGGGCAGCCTCACCCTGACGTGCGAAAACTGCAAACAGCGAAGCTGAAACTCCCACCTAGCTTTAGCTCGTTTGGGCTCAGTTATCGCGAGGTTATTGCGCGGCGTCCTGAGCTACCGCAAAGAACACTCAGAGATTGAGTTGTAGTCATCCGTGGTGTAGTCTTTGAAGTGTAGTGGTGTAGTCTTTGTAGTCATCCCGTGGTGCGACTCCCAGAGCCGTAGCCTCCGTTCTGGCCACGCCTCTGTATATACAAACTGCTCTGCTCGTTTTTACGGGCTCGTAACTCCGGATCCGCGCATCGCCGACGTTTCTTCGCCGTTCAACGGCGCGATGGTGGGGGCCGGTCCGAAGTCGTCTCACACGTTCTCGAGTAGCGGCGCGGCGGCTTTCGCGCCGCGCTTCCTCTTCTTCCGGAGTGACGCACTTCTTCGGTCACCCCATATTCACAACCATGTATTCGGCGCGGTGAAGCGGGGCATTTTGTCGCCGCGCCGACGACGTGGAGCTTCTATTACGAGGATCGGCGCGGTGGCCTCACTTCCACAGCCGTGTCGAGGCTCCACGCGGCAGGCATCGACGTGGCGGCAAGGCGAAGCGAGGCAGAACAGTGGCGTTGCTATTTTTCTATAGCGCCTGGTGAAACGCCTCTGCCTTTATGCAGTAGTGGGCTGACGGCATAAGCGCATGAGTGCGCGCGCACATACCGCACATCGGGCATTTCATTTCATGAATACGTGCACGCGCACTTATTGCATGATGATGAAAGTTTTGTGCGTACACCTAACGGTAAACCTTTGGCTTAAGTAGCTTCGCTGTTAAAAACACCATAATGAAACATCTACTGCGACCACTCTATTCTGAGGCTGAGGCACCCACTCAATTTTAACTCCTTTTTCCAACCACATATCGCACGCCTTGTCGAACTACCTACGACACACCTGTCAGAAAACTTCAGTTCCGTCGACACCGCAAACCGGTCAATCATCCTCGCGTGCAAAAGACGTTCGTAAAATATCACAGGACGTACAACGAGGCTTAGAGAAAGAAAAGACGAAAACGGCCGGACTGAGGAAGCAGAGCGCGACTCATTTCGGGCTACCACGTTATTACTTTTTTTTTTTTTTCGTAAGCGGGGATGGAGGTGCGGGGGGTTGAGCTCATCCCGAATGCAGTGAAGGATCGAAAAGGTACGCTGGCGCACTCTTTGGGCCAGACAATGACGCGCAGGCCCGAGCAGGATCGACCAATCTTTCCTCTCGTGCGGCAGCCGCTGCTGCGAGATACAGGCGCGTCCAAATTTCCGACGTCCAGGGGAGCCGGCGGCTACATCGCGGAGGACCGTGTTGTTCCTCCGCAGCGACGAGACCCGGGTCCGCCCGCCGCCATGTTGCAGGCCTCCCTTGCCACCCTGCTTTGGGCGAAGATCTCTCGCCTCTGCATTTCCTTTGTGGCGCCCAGAGCAGCGGAAGCGACGATAGTTGGCCGCGGCGCTCCTCGAGGCTCCCAGTTGTAAAATGAGATCGGGTAACACGGAATGAAGCTCTGCCTCCGTGCCTCGCTCGCCGCCGCCGACTCGCTGTTGTTGTTATTACCATTATACATATAGGCGGCTGCCCCTCGATATGAGATTTCGCTTCCCCCCCCTCCACCCCCCTTTCGGCGCCCAGCGCACCACAATCTTCCCTCCTCGCCGCCACTCGCGCGCGCCCGCTCTGTCATGTCGCTGTTTTCCGTCCGCGCGCGCGAGGAACAGCCGAGGGAGAGGAGGAAACCAATTTCGGTGATCGGGGGCGGCCGAGGGGAGGGGGGTGGCGGCGCGGCGGCCGGTGATATATATATATTGATGTATATCTCTATATATGAGAAAGAGAGACAGACAGACGTACTAGTATAGTAGTGGTGTTGGTGCCACCGTTCGCCGGCGGGATCCTATCTCGGGGCGTCGGGCGACGGGGCAAAAAAAGGAAAAAAAAAAAAAAAAGAAGCGCACGTTTGTGCGTACGTGCACGAACACACACAGACGCACGCACAGGTTGGGAGCAAATAATACGCGGCACACAAGCAAGCAAGCCCTCGGGCGAGATACGCGGGCCCCAAGTAATATGGGTTGCGCGCGGAGGTCCCCCTCGGGCACTCCTAAATTTTGTCCCCCCCCCCCCCCCCTCGCTTTTACCTCGCGTTTTCTGTTTTCTTGCTCCACCTCGATCTTCGCCATCTTTCTTCAGCAACACGCGGGCGACAACGGTAAAGCGCGCGCATGTGCCGCACGGGTTTCGCTTCCTTCGCCCACCGCCAGAGTTGATGGACCACGCTGGTGTAAGGTCCAATACAGGCCGACGCATATACAGCAAGCGGCATACACATCAGCCTGCGTCCTACACTAGCGCACGTCAGGTCTGCGCTGGGTCGCTTTTGACCGCCTTCCTCAATAACGGTGCAGCTCCATCGCTCACGGCTGAAGGACGCAGTCGTACTGCAATCGCTGCTTTTGTGACCTTACGGATAACGCAAGTAATGTTTAGCTTAGTGCGCCTCGCAAGTGGAAGATCGCAATTCACAGCTGAAAATTCGCGCAGATGACGTGTATACCCTAGATGAGGACTAAATGCGCCTAGCCGAGCGCTGTGCGACTTCCGATAAAACGAAGTAAAACGAAGCGTTGTGTTTTCTTGTGCACCTTCACTGATACGACACGTCATTGGTCGGGTGGTAGGTAGCGTACACATGAAATGACTGCCTGCACCCTACTAACTTAGTGGCTGTTTCAGAGGGTATCTTTTAAGAGGGCAATAAAACGGTTTTGGTGATTTTGCACAAGCGCATCGAGCCAGCTAGTAGCCCCAATTCCTTCCGATCATTACCATACCAACATGAGCGCTCTCATATAAGTGTGTAACTTGCTACATGGTTTTCAATGAGCAACGTTAAAGATCGACTCAATAAAACCTACGGTTTTCAACCGCCCTTGTCCAGTGTTCGTTGAGCCCCGCCACGGTTATCTAGTGGCTATGGTATTCGGCTGCTGATCCGAAGGTCGCGGGATCGAATCCCGGCCGCGGCAGCTGCATTTCGATGGAGGCGAAATGTTGAGGCCCGTGTGCTGTGCGATGTCAGTGCACGTTAAAGAACCCCAGGAGGTCGAAATTTCCGGAGACCTCCACTACTGCGTGTCTTATAATAAGAGCTGATTTGGGGACGTTAAGCCCCACAAATCAATCAGCGTTCGTTTAATCGACACGCAACAACCGATGTGATTCGCTTTCCCTGCTGACGTCTTGAGCACCGGAGAAAACAGCCGCCTGCCGCACACTCGCGTCGCCGGCGAGCTGCTACGGACGCTAATACTACTGACTACTGAGGCCGGCGGGCCCCAGTAGCGACATGGCTGCTGAATGTGGCCACAGAGGTAGGGTGGCCTCGGCACACAGCGGCTGCTGTGGGTGGCGCCGCCGTCGCTAGCGTGCACTAAGCAGGCAAGCGAAGTGGGAACAGCAGTGGTAAGGAGCAGCGCCACATAAACAAGCCCACATCTGCCTTTGTGCAATGTGCTTCGCTTAACTTATGGCGGGCATGATTTGATAATCAAGTAGCTTATTCACGGCTGCAATGTGAAAAAAAAAAACCGTGTCAGGGACCCTTTTAACGACCGTCCGTGGGTTTCACGTCGTCCTTATCGGCGTACAGGAGCTAAAAATAGGGGGCATAAAGAACTTGGAGGTGGCGCTACGCTAACCTCGGCTGGCCAACCTCCTCTGACGCCTTGTACGCGGTGCTTGTAGGATAGGGTTAACTCCATATAGGGCTTGTTGCCGTGTTCATGCTGTCTTCCTGAACAAACAGCGAAGCAACCCGAGGCAGTGCTTCGCCTGTCTGTCGCTGATGCTATACGAGCCGCCCGATCAGAGGTACAGCGCCGCCGACGCCACTTACTCCGCGCTCATATATCGTACCGGGTGGTGCCGCGATCGACTGCCGCAGTCGACGGCGACATGTTAAAATATAAATTTTTACCAACGCTCGAGTCACTCTGACGTGTCAAAAGCAGCAGGGTTCATAGCCAGAGTGGCTCATATATACGCGACATTGCGTGTCTAAGCAAACTGCGGGGAAAATGCACAAACGTAAACATTCACAGCTGCTAGCGCTTACTGCGCGCGGACGCCGTACGCCACATTGCTGCACACTGTAGCTCGCAGCGATAAAGCATGGCCAAGCCGTAAATGTTCCCAGAGTCTTCACACCAAGTGAAATCAACTAATACTGGCCCAGTGCAAAGCGCGCGCCTGTGAAACCAGCGCCAGCGTCTCTGGGCTGCTTCCAGTGTGTTCCGCACTCGTGCCAGCGCACAGCCTTCCAGTGTACAGCGCTTTCCAGCCAGCCTCTCACTGGTACCAGTGACATTCAAGCTATTGCCAGCTTGTCCCAGTACAACGCCGGCGCACACCAGTGCAAGCCAGCGCTGCCAGCGTCCCAGTGTGTACGGCCCAGTGAAATATGATCGTTCCCAGCGCGTTTCCAGTGCTCCCAGTACGGAAAACGTACTGGAAATGCACTGGAGGCGCTGGTTTTTGCAATAGGGTATATATATATATATATATATAGAGAGAGAGAGAGAGAGAGAGACGAAAGCGCAACGTGCCTCGTCTCTATTCTTGTACAAGCGTGCAAGTTTGCAATTTTCAACTTATCCACCGCACTACGATTACCGACTTCCAGTTATCTGCTGTATTTGATAGTATTCCGGTTGTAGAGGTCGAAAATTCCCTGTTTGAGGCACTTTTTCCTCACAAGACGTTCCGGAAATCTCCACAAGTTTCCCTGCAAGAAAACACGCGGGAAAATGAATATTTACGCACACTCCTGGACGAGCGCATTAAATGTGGTGATGATCGTTGAACCAAACTTCTGAAACAGCAGGTACGCCTTGGTATAACGAAGTTTGATGGATTCAATTTCTTGCTCTTCGAAAAATAGCTTGTATGCTACGCATTTTGAAACAGCTTTTCTTTAAACAATACCCCTTGAATAAAAATCGTATAAAGTCGTTGTTGTGGCGCTGAACAAATGTTATTCCTCCTTCTTATCCCCTTGTTATATGCGGCGGAGGCGATTTCGTAAGCCAGTAACAAACCACACACGTCCACCTTTGGCCACCGCTATCTCGGAGGCCATGACCCTAGAGTGACGTCTTCTGAAGCACTAGCAGGACATGGTAATTAGAATAAACTGTAATCTTCATGCGACAAGTGTAAAAATGCCTGCATATCGCGAAAAAATTCCATGTTTCGCTAAAATGGCATAAAGTCGAAATTTCTCAGAAAAAAAAAAAAAAACACGAACATGCCCAGCGTGCAACAATGCTGGCGAATTGTGATGGCTTTAGGCATCGGTCACATTCATTCCGCATCCTCGAGAGAGAAACTGTAAGGTACCAGTAGGAAACATCCTCTCTAACTAAAACTACTTTCGGGCGGACGCTTTGTAGAGAATTAGGTTCCGAATACTACGTGGGCGCGCAGCACGCGGCACATTACAATACCTTATGCGTTTTCCAGCTATACCTTCGCAAGCCACAGTAACAATGAACTTAGCTATGTATAATTCGACGGGTGAAGCAATATCCTCGTACGAAGGGTCCTACCGTGCCTTTTTTTTTCTTTTTTTTTTTGTAAATCTCTGCTTTCCACTCATTAAGCGGCACATGGGTCGACAGGAAGCAGTGAAGACGTTAACAAGATGAAAAGCGTAGCAGTTGCCGTGCACGGGCGACACACGAGGACGATCGAAGCTCGTTACATAGCCGATCGCACGCAATTGAAATGTAATTTGCATGGCGGCGTGCTGAATCTACGCAAAAGAGGATGGAGCCCAGCGTCACTTGTCTGATTGAGAGCAGGCGGCCTCTGCGCGGAGGTTAAAGAAAGCAAGCACACGCACGCCACACAGAGCGGGGACCGACAACGAGAGGAACGCGCCTATATGCTAATCTCATCGCGGGGTGCCAAACGCGACTGCCGACGCGCCGACAGCGCGCCCTACACGGGGGAACAACAAACGTCGTTGTCGTCGCCATCAACGCGGCCGGCGTGCCACGGAGCAGAGCGCTTTGTGTGTGCATATATATATATATATATATATATATATATATATATATATATATATATATATATATATATATATATATATATATATATATATATATATATATATCTGCGCGCGCGAAGCCAATTCGAAGCCGGAGGTGCCGATGTGTAATAGCGCATGCTGACCTCGTCGCACCTGAATCGCGAACATTCCTCCTACCTGAATCGGGCTGCGTGGTGGAAGATGCGAATAAGTGAGGAAGATCATGCACGGCCGCGAGCTGAGACTCGGTAGGAAATGACAGTAATGTTATTTGTGAAAACAATGTAAAATGAACAACGTTGTCAAGCGAAGACCGCAAAAGCGTGTTGTCATTCCGTTCTTATTTTTTGTTTACATTACAAGCGGTTTGCAGCGAAACGACCGTAACCGCGGCGTGTATTGATCGACAGTTCTTATGGCGACCAACCGGCTTTGATTTAAGTGTGAACGCGAAGGCATAATGGTGAATGCAGGCAATGTATACTTTCCATCGCAGTGCGCATCGCTTCGTGGGGGTTGCAGAAACGGCGCTAGCGACTGAAGGCTTTGCGGTTTTCATGTCCCGGTCGGCGGTGAATGGTGTTCCTAAAAAAGCACAGCGGCCGTCTCTTGAAATCCTTTAATTTCGGTAAGTGTGTCCTCGTGAACGCGAACACACTTCGTAACAGTGCTCCACGGAAATAGCGGGGGCGCCCAGACGCAGCGTCGTTCTCCTTCACTGCACTGCCAATGTCGTGCGGATAAGCAGCCTTATTTCGCTGCGAGGCCTCCATGTTTCAACACGCGCAAGCCTCGATGCGCGCACATCGAAGCACTCTAGCATGAGGTGTTTCACCGGCGCCGCTGCGGGTCCTCGCGCTCTAGAGCGTCGGCGCCTCGCCAATTCTACGTTGCGCGTCTGGGAATCGGCTGGAAATGGGCAGCTAACCGGCAGCGAACCGGGAGCGTAAGGTGACCAACCGAGAAGTCCCGAGTTACGCAACCGAGGAGCACAAGCGGGCGCAAGCTCACGGAGGGTGTAAACAGGTAAGGAGTCGTCACCTAGAAGCACAAGTCAAGTGACAACGAAGGCGAGCGAACCCTTTGAACGAAGCAAACGCAAGCCACGCGGCAGTGGAGACAGGCGAATCGCGATTTCCAGGACAAGGCGATGCAAGTTAAACGCCGGCAGGGAAAGCCTAACCCCGACATTGGCCGTAAAACGCATAAGTTGATCGTATCATACCAGAAATATGCACTACCGGCGAAAACATGCGCAGCAGAATCACCTACGGTCACAGTAAAACGTAGAAAGCCACCGTTGTGTAACACGCAATAGCAGTAAAACGCTAAACATTACTCATACAGTAAAACAAACAAATCGCAGAGAAACACAAGATAACTATTAACTATATATAGCTCCGTTGTTTCAGCAGATTTTGCATTATCTGGGACTATTTTTTCCCACCCACTGGGAAATGGAAAGTGGTGTGGGGCGTGGGGCTTCAGGAGCGCTGTATGAAAAAGAATAGACGAAGAACAGGAGGACTCGTATAAAACATTAGCATTGAGCTAATCATTGATACACAGTACTTTCATCATTTTCTTTCAATGAGGGTACAGACGCGGGTGAGAAAACTTTAAAATGAATCGTAGTTAAGCAAACCGCCGTGAGATGTCGCTGCCAGTTCTCCATGTGCGAAACGGATGGGAGAGCGGCGGAGAAGTCGGTTTGGATAGCAGGAATGGAGAAGAAGCCGGCATTGAACAACTACAGAAAAGGGAAAGACGAAGTCAAGAGAGAAAAATTTTACGATAATTCAAAGGGAAGCGCTTTACTGTTTGAAGCAAGGTCCGGTTGCCTGAGAACCCGAAGTTACAGAGCGAAATGCAATAAAGAAGGGGATACATGTACGTGCTGTGGAAAAGCTAGGGAAACGACAGATCATATTTTGATTGCATGTACAGATGTCCACCCAGGTGTAGCTGTGGACACTACCCAACAGAAGGCCATGGGTTTCAGGGGTAACACGGGAAATCTGAACATGTCGGCGATAGAGATAAGTAAAAGGCGCTTAGAGTATTGGTGGCGCTAAAGTATGGAGCAAACAGAAGCGCAAGGTAGTTCGGGTAAGATTGTTACATCACAGCGGAACGATAATAGATAAAATAGGTAGACGAGGAGAAAAATTTGTTGTGAAAATGCGTGATTCGGGAAAAGAATTAAAGCTAGAGCTTGGTGGCCCGGCTACCGCCCCGTTATAAAGGGGACGCTCATAATATCCATCCATCCAGTTGCCTCTGCGGCTATATGGTAACCCGTTATTCGCAAACACACAGAAGCTTTATCTTTTTTGGGAGTCCTTTTGCAGGGAAGACGTCAGCATCGACGGGCAGCAGCAATCTTTCGCACGACCAGTCGGGAATGAGTAACGCACTTGGAAATCTAAGCAGGAAGAAGGCGCCACATACCCGGTCACCACCATGAACGCTGTTCTATTCTTCCTTTTATTTTTTTCCCCCGCAGCAAAGTGCACAATATGCACCTCATCCTACATGGAACGTGCCTAGACCCACAGACGAAAGTATTGCACTAATGACTGTATCCCCGAAGTTGAACGCTCTAATTGTTAAAGCCCAAAAACACTTCAGACCATAAGCGCTTTCGCATCCGCTTTTACAGGCAATGCGTGATATACATTCAAAGCGATTGCATCGGCGACATGTGAGCAAATTAAAATGCAGACCATGCATATGCAATGTAGTTTACGAAATGGCTCATTTCCTTTACGTACTGTTAATTAGAACAGCTTCTTTCTTTCTTCCTTTCTTTCTTTCTTCCTTTCTTTCTTCCTTTTCGGTCACCGACGTCAAGGTGGCTGTCGAGATCCTCACTCAGTGCTAATCGAGGAGGTTGAACTACCACTCGCATGCAACACAGCTCCCTTTCTAGCGAGTGTATAAAGACATTTCGCAACACACCACCGTCTCCGTTTCCTTCCGTTACACGAATTCAGATAAACTTACGAACACTCCACACTCCTGCTCGCTTACGTGCCTCGATACATTGTTTGGGTCAAGAGGAAACGTGGCATTGACACTGAAAGACGGAAAACCAGAAACCGAAAGAGAACGAATACATTTTACTGAATAACGTTTAAAGCGAAGCATAGAGGTTGCTACAGAAATACTAGAGGAAACTCCGGGGCTGCGATAATTCAGCTGCTATGGGAATGATGGGTAGTCTTCATGCTTCAGGACTGAGACGTTCTGGCGATTTGTTTATTGCAATTTTGTAGCTTCAGTAGTGCGGGTGGCATTACTACACTTTTTCGTTACGCGAAGACGGCTGCGGCTGTACCGTACACTTCACTGGTAGCAATCCAATGTTCCAAACTAGAAGCTCAGGGGGAGATCGAGGCTTGAATGGACGGCAACTGACGAAGACAAGTCCAGTTGTCAAAACGTGGCTCCAGCGACATTCTCTGTTCTGCGTCGTTTTTAGCGATCTGTTCATCTACTTTACTGGCAGAGAACATAAAACTCACTCTTTATCTATGTCGTTTGCAATAACGAGGTGCCGTGTCACTTGTCTCGATCTAGTGTTATTTTTCGTCCACACAAATGATTTGCAGCGTCGTCTCTTCTGAAGCTTACAAATACTTCAGCCGCGCTTCGGGAGTTTTACCGACGCGGTTTTCCCGCTTTTTTTTTTTTTTTTTAATCGACCACGACAAAAACTGGAAGCGTGGGGCCGCTGGCGCTGTCTGACAAATTGATTTGTGGGGTTTAACGTCCCAAAACCAGTTCTGATTATGAGAGACGCCGTAGTGGAGGGCTCCGGAAATTTCGACCACCTGGGGTTCTTTAACGTGCACTGACATCGCACAGCACACGGGCCTCAACATTTCGCCTCCATCGAAATGCAGCCGCCGCGGCCGGGATTCGATCCCGCGACCTTCGGATCTGCAGCCGAGTGCCATAACCACTAGACCACCGTGGCGGGGCGGTCTGACAAATTCAAGGCCGACTAAACTCGTTAAGCAGGCGCAAAGTAATCGTGCATAGCAAACGCCTATTGGACAAGTAGACGAATCTGCAGATGACACTCAAAAAGTGAGCTTGGACGCAGTTTCCGGCGCAGTTAAAATAAACAGAAAACTCGAGCGGAGTTCGTACCCGGTGCTAAAATAAACAGAACACCGCTGTTTATTTTAGCATCCCGTTTTTAAGCAAAAAACAACAACAAAATCAGGCTGGCATTGCGCTTCTGCTACGGCCTTGCACAGCGGTTAGAGCTATATGATCCCTAGCAGTAAACTACTAGCATACGAAACACTTATTAGACCAAAGTTGGAGTACGCATCAGCAACATGGGACCCAGCTCAAATTAACCTAAGCAGGTCCATCGGATCCGTCCAAAACCGTGCAGTGAGATCCATCTACTCCAATTACTCATACCATACCAGTATTACTAACCTTAAGAGTAAAAGAGATTACCTAATTTATACCTGCGCCGCAAAGTTGACAGCTATCATTGTATCATATGATGTATCATACACTTCGTCATAACTCTCCCATCCGACCAGCCCACCGTCTTTCAGTCTGCACACGTCACCACAAGGCCATGTACCGACCTCCTGCTTGCACCACGACCCACCATCACTCCTTCGCTCAGACAGCCCGTGACTGGAACGATCTTCCCACAAGTGCTATCGATGATCGATCACACAAACCCTGCTAATTTTGGAACGGTCATCGAATCTGTTTTATTAAACTTGTTAACCCACCGCTCATGTAAATCCCTCCTACAGAGGGTCCTTGAGGCATTTGCAATAAATAAATAAATAAATAAATAAATAAATAAATAAATAAATAAATAAATAAAACCAGTTCATAAAATGCAATGGAGCACTTACCCTGCACTTAGATAAGCGAGCGACTGCCCATTTATATATATCTTTAGAAAATGCATCTACCTTTTGCATACTTGTTCAGAGTCAATATTGACTTTGAATTCAAATACAATTATATATGGTACTTAAGATATTTACAGGTGCTGCTAAATCTAGGCAAAAGTTCTCGCGATTGTGCCTATTCAAACGGACTCGCTCAGTGGATTGTTCAGTGAATATCGGCCAACATCGGAATGACGACGCCAGGCAGTGCGCTCCCATGTGTGGGCCTCTTGTATCCTACAGCAGAACACAGGAGCTGCCCCTTCAGCGGTCCCCGCGGGTTGCGGCGCCGTGCTAAGTCCACTGTAAACGCCATGCGCACGGGAGCGGCGGTAAGAAAGGCTCCTCTCCCACGGTCGACCACCAGAGAAATCACGGGAGAGGACGGCAATAATTCGGAAGAAGCCGACGTGAGCTCAGGGCATTCGAAATTTGACACTGGCGAAGAGAAGACGCTCGTCTGGGCAGAATCCTCATCGGCTACGCTCCGGTCCCTGGGTTCAAGTCGCTCCTCGGGCCACGCCCCGAGGGCTCCAGCGAGTGTGCACATACGACGTCGGGTGCCTACTACCACGAAAGTAATTCGGACTACACTATCCTTTACGAATGTGAAACAGGATGTGATTTGCACTCCTATCAGTGATTTAGTTATGTAAATTAGACAAGTGCATTTTTTAAGTATCATTGATTATGCTTGGTTAGAAAGCAAATAGTAAAACGCAAAATTGTGAATGCGTGCATCTATCTGGTTTCTTTCACTCGACTGACGGTGACCCCACAAGTATAGAAGGCAACACTGCCATTGTTGCACCAAATTCATAAATTTCTAAGCGGTCGTACTTTCTTAGCCTCGAAAAAAGCAACAAGTATCTCAGCACGTGCACAATTATTTCAGATAGTTCCGTTTCTGACGGAATAATTTATCGTGACTGAGCAATTTCTTAAAACTTGTAAAGCCACATGAAGCTAGAAGAACGAAGACTAGGCAAATGCATGTACTATCCACCGTTCCCATGCTGTCTGAACCGCCTCTATAAGACTTCGATAGACACTGGCGCCACAGTACCTTCTAGTGTTTTTTTTTTTTTTTCCGGGAAATTCTAGCGAAGAACGTGCTGAACACAAAAAGAAAATGGATAAGCATTATATCTTGTTCCACGCCATGTAAACGGACGCATGCGCCTTAGCGTGCTACTGAGTTATTGAGTTGTTTCAGTGAGTTTTAATGAGACAGAAAAGATCTGCATTGTTGCCACATTCGCGTAAATTCGGTGCAGTTAGGCTCAAGCGGAGTTCGTACCCAGACAGAAGAAGAGCCATCGCGGCGACTAAACCGGCATAACCCACAGATATCCAGAGAAACGCACGGAAGAGGCCCGGACCACGAAAATGCTGGCTGCAACGTGGCCGCGAGGTGCCGAAAATGGCCGCAAATAGCGACATCTCTCCAAACCTTATCCATGGAACGTGCATAACGAGACGGCTGACAAAAAAAGGTAAGGTAAGATTATTCGAAAGAAAGAAAACATAGTGAAACGCACGCAGGTTGTTGGAATAATCGCAACAAAATCGAGAGGCAGGAAGAACACAAAACAGCTTTTTCTTTCTTTATTCTTTCTTCGGGGGGGGGGGGGGGGGGGTTTTTCTTGTTTGTTTTGCTCCGGCTTGGCCGAAAATGGCCGGCGTGCAAAGCCTGTCGGTCGCGCGGGCAATGCGGCCAGTGTCTGTCATCACGTCAGTGGCGAATACGACGAAACAAAACAAAATCCAATGAAAGCAGTAGAAGGGAGAGTGTGAAGTATCGGTACGTCTAGTAGTCTGCCAGCGATGGTTTCCCACAAAGCAGTGCGTATATAAGCTATACACAGAAGAAAAAAAAAATGCTTCGTGTCAGCGCAGGCCTGCGCATCGCCCCGAGGTCGTAAAATGCGCCCGGAGAGATTCTCCCATGGATGCTCGGGCGTCGTATCTCGTTACAGTTCTAATTGGCTGCGTTTCCGTGAAAACTCCCCGTCGCGACCCTGGCCAACAACCTCGCAGCAGACAAGGCTCGCAGATTCGGCCTCTCGACGTGTACACACACACACACACACACACACACACACACACACACACACACACACACACACACACACACACACACACACACACACACACACACACACACACACACACGCACACACACACACGCACACACACACACACACACACACGCACGCACGCACGCAGCGGGCTCCGCGAAACGAGGCAGTAAACAATTAGTGCAACGCGTTTTTCGGACCTTCTGCGACCCGATGTGGCAGCCGGATCGGGGGTGGTTTGCCGCACCAGGACGCCGGACAGGGCGTGCGGCGTGCGTGAAACCGGGCAGATTTTTCTCGTCGCCGGATCCGACGGCCGGACGGTCACGATGGCAGTGCGGAAAACACGATTGGTTTGTCTCGCCGCGCCGATCGCCGTGGCCTGTAGGCTACCGAGGCATTGGCCAGTATTGGCGGTGTCACGCGTATAATAATGAGCACGATTTGTTTTCGACAAAAAATCATTCATAAGTGAGCAAAGTTATCTTTAAAGTGGTGCTTATCACAAAGCCGCGCTCATTTCCAAACCACTAAAAGGGGTCAGAAGCCGCGTTCAAAAAAGATAAATCCTGCCGCTTACAGAACGAAGCAGGGCCGTGCATAGGCCATTGTTTTGTACTTAATGACGACGATACGAAGTCTCCCGAGGGTGCATGCCGCGGAGCAGGATGTGGGCCGAGCTGCGCGATGATCGCCTGTTCGCCCCATGTGTCCCGAATCGTCGTTCGTCGCGCGCCGGATCGGACGCAAAATCGGACCACGTGTCCAGCGGTCTTTAAGAAAGAAAAGGCTCCGCCACAGCATTCTGGTGGTCACACGGCACTCGGATGCTAATCCTAAGGTCGCGAGTACGATTACCGCGGCCGCGGCGGTTGCATTTCGATGGAGGTGAAATGTCGAGGCCCGTGTATTGCGCGATGCCAGTGCAGGTTAAAGAACCCCATGGTGGTCGAAATTTCCGGCGCCCTCCACTACAGTGTCTCTCATAATCATATTGTGGTTTTAGGATGTGAAACCCCAGAAAGTATTGAAAAAGAAGAGAAAGGACGGACACTTCAAACGCAAGTGCTTCCGCGCATCCCAATGAGCGGTAGCGAATGTAAGGCAGTGCGCTGTGAGATCGATCTACTGACCAACGAAAGCAGTGCACTTCGAAACAGCGCCCATGCATATGCCTAAGACAGAGTCAAGGAACTATACGTGCACACACGACAAAGCGTTCAGACTGTGAACGGACGCTGTTTATTTGTCGGTACCAACGATATCACGGACCCGCGTACGCCAAGCACGGGTGCACTTGCTGCTCGCGCATTATAACGTGGCTATTCCGCAAAGAGCCATCCGTTCCAGCTGCAAATTCAGTAAAAAGCATCGGCAAAGCGAATGTGCTCGGTATACACGGCTATAATACTGAAACGCGCTAGATACAATAGGCATGAAGAAAAATGAAAAAAAAAAAAAAGAAAGCGGGCCGCGTTCGGGCACAGGCCTCCTCGTAATCTGCTGTAGAGACAATATAAGTTAAGACACTTCTCGAAACCATTCCTCCTCGAGAAAAGAAAAAAAAAAACAAAAAGTGCGCGCAGCCGACCAGCAGTTGTTGAGCCCGAAATAAAGGTCCCTACCTCGTCTATTCTCGTACCACAGACAGGGGCATACTACACCGGAGCCCATTGGAAACGGCGTCCGAACACGACACGGGCCCAACAAATCAAGTCATTGCAGAGTAGCAGCAGCGCTGCACACTGTGCGAGCAACAAGGCATCCTGTTCAGAAAGACGGATGCCGCACCACGGAGGAAAGCCCCCGGCGCGCAGCCGATTTCGCTCGGGCTCGAAAGAAAGAAATCGGTGGAATAGCATTCTGCCCAACTTTTCCGTGTTTTCTCCTACGCTTGCGTACGCGCGCGCGCACACACACACACTGGTAGCGCGCAATCTTGGGCCGTGCGTGCGTCTCTCTCCATTATTTTCCCCCCGTATTTGCATCGCTATAAGTTCGCGCCGCTCGCTGGAAGCCTTTAGAACGGGTCATGATGCGCCGGCTGCTCGCTTTGTATCGCGTCCTTTTCAGTTCTCGCTCGACGATGCTATATCTGGTGGGTGCCACCCTCCCGGCCGGCCCCCGGAACGGCTCGTTCTGTCGCCTGCGCCTATCTATATACGACGACCGACGCGCATTCGCTCGGCGAGCCTCGTGCACCGCCTTCGTGTCGCATGCGGCTCGGAACACGACTGACACGCGCGTGCGTGTGCCCGCGCACAATCCAAGTGCCACTTCGTATTTAAAAAACAACAACAAAAGGCAGCAACAAAAGAACGTACACGGCGCTGTCGCGGATCGGCAATACCGCCCGCAGCATTTAAGCTCGTTATTCGCAACGCCTTCGTGAGCACTCTCCATCAACGGCAATTCAGAAGTGCTTCGTCGGCTCGGCTTTATAATATGTTCCTTTTAATTCAAATGCGAGAAGATGGCCTCGGGTATGTTTACACGAGGGAGCTGAACAAACAAACGTAGAGCGCGATCATCGGCCCGATTCAGCCATTTATCGTACAGCGCGATACTCATTTTGCTGTGTCTTGGTAACAAAAACTGGCCACCGGAGAACTATTTTTTTTTTCTTTTTCGTAAGGGCCTATCGGTCGCGTAGCCAAAGTACGCCCGACCTTTAAGTATGGCCGTCGATCGCGCAATGTCGCATATGTCAATTATGAGCGAGGGGCACGTGAACGGGAGTCGCAAAATGGAGTTCCGCGCTAAGTGTGAAGCGCGTGGTGGCATTCGATTTCTGCAAGCCGAGTAGTGCAAACGGCCAAAATTCAACGACAAATCAGCATTGCGTACGGTACCACCTCCATGGGTGGCGGCGCAGGAATCTTGAAGAACGTAGGGAGAACGATCTGCAGACAGCGACACGTTGTGAATCCGCTTTTAAAGACAATTCCGTCTTTTATAGGAACCATGACGAGGCGGCTATAGAGAAATCGTAGAGGCTTTCTACATTCACCAGAACGGTGCCACGTGTGTTAGCCAACCTTCCTTATGTCTTCACGCCACATAAATAGCATTTCTCACGGCAAATGTAGTGTATTTTCCGTCCACAAAATAAATGCAATATTGTGAGCATGCATCTTTCCTACCTAAGTTCTGGTGTTTTGAACTGTTTCCTAGCTCTTTTCTTAAATATGCTTTGTGGGCTGCACGGGAACGGGCATGTTCTCGCGTGATGATGTATTTTTAGTGAGTGTTGCGATGATTGACAAATAGGTGTACTGACAATAAACTTTATAGCTTTATGTTAGGCATCGTAATGTCCACTTCTTTATTGTGTTGGCGTCTCTGTTTGCGTTTCCTGCTCACTATGAGCTCTTACAAACTCTCTCAGGCATCATTTCTAAGCGAACAGCGCATAGAATTGGCTGAAAGCACATTCGGCTGCCTTATATGACCAGGTCATAGTAAAGCTATAGGACCACGCTACGACATGACAAATGACTCAATCGGAGTGGCAACTGTGTATACAGAGGTACCTGGAAAGTCTGTCTAAATGTTCCAAATAAAACAGTTTTGAAATTCCCTGCCGTTTTGATTTCACTACCAAGCGGACCTCGAAAAAAAAAAAATGCCCTAGTACACTAAATACAGCTCAGCGATACATGAACGTATCGCCCACGAATTGACGGAAACACCTCCACCACCACAAACGCAGCCGGCAACGCCGTCGCACATTTTTCAGGATGCCATTTACGAACACACAAACACACGCGCGCGACAGCGCCAAATTTCGCGAAAGAAAGCGACGCGCACTACGGCTGACAGAAGCGCGTCCCAACAACGGCGATTCGCGGCAGAAATTCAGCCGCCAGCTACGCGCGCCCAGTGATATATTAAAACGGCACGAACGAATGAATTTAGCGGACAGCATGGGGGGGGGGGGGGGGGCTTTCCGGGGACTGGCCTGAGCGGCTCGGTGCTCTTTTGCTGCCGTGGCGGCTTCGTCACTATAATGCCACTCAATGCTGCGCTCTCCACCACAACTTCGCGCGAGAAGCGGAGAGAAAGAAAAAAGAAAAGCGCGCGAGAGCGCATTCTCATTCGAAGGCAATTTTAATCAACGTGCGGCCGGGCGCGCGCGCCATTGGGTCGCACGCGTCTCATCGGCCACCCCCACTTAGGGGCGACAGACCCCTCTTCCCGTAGACGACCCTGCTCGGGAAAACAAGTTGGCGGGCGCTGCCAAGTAGCGACAAGTAAAAGACATACAGAGGGGGGAAGAAAACGATGGGACGCGTGGGGAAAAAAAAGAGAAAAACAAGAAAGAAAGAAACCGCGTTCCTCCCACTAAGCTGCAGCAGATACGGAAGAAAGTGGTAAAAGAAATAGAAAGCAAAAATAACAATAATAAGGAAGTGCGGGAAAATGACAACATCAGGCGGGAGAAAATAAGGGAAAAAGCCACGAAAGAACCATCTCGACAACGTGCGCACCACTTTTTATTAAATCTGTCCCCAACATCGGGAAAAAGACTCGACACTGACCTCTCAATTCGCGGATATACAAGAGCAAACCTTCTGGTTTACTAGACAAAAATACATAAATAACCGCTAGGAAGTGCACGACTTCGAAATTTGATCCCACGCTGCGCAAGAGCGCACATTCGAGGTGCGGTGCAGGCCTGCCTCGATCTATAGGTATGTTTACGCGCGCACGACTTTTGCTCACACCTCGCGTCCTCTACGGTTTGAGCATGAGCGGAAAGTAGTACCGCAGCGTGTTTTCAAAGGGCAGCGACTGCGCGCCTTAAACTTCGCGTCGAATGCCCTTCATATAACAAGATTTCGCTGGTGAAACCTTTCAGATTCGCACCTTGTGGTTCACAAGGCGCGCCCAAAGCATGAGCGATAGTACGATGCACCCGGATGTCAATTACAAGCGTAAGCCATGGAAATTTCGGGGCCTACAACGCCTAACGGTCGCGCATCTGGAAGTTCAACAGAAACGAGACAGAGTGTCACAAAATAGTGCCTATTTCGAAGTAAAACCCGGCGTCGAAAGGCCAAAACAACAAGAAAAGCGGCGCCCGGAGGAGGCGCTGAAGGTCACGCCGCGTCTACAAAACGCGAGAATATTGTGGAAGCTTTCTTATCGCGGCGAGCGCGCGCGCGGCGCAGACGTAAGGAGAGAGAGGAGGCGGAGAGTACACACCGACGCTCCTCGCGCAGTGAGAGAGAGAAAGAGGCGCCCCCCCCCCCCCCCAGCAAAGAAGGTCCGAGAATGGGCGAGAAGGTTCCCAACTGTGCGTGTGCTTTGAGTCACGTGGCCCCGCGGAACATTCTGGTGCGCCTTCCCAGGGCTATATAAGCAGTCGGGCACGGACCGCGCGAGAGGAGAGTAGAAGAGAGCAGAAGAGTTGCAAGTAAAAAGAAGAAGCAAGAAGTCGTGCGTGACTCA
This sequence comes from Hyalomma asiaticum, assembly GCA_013339685.2. Classification (NCBI taxonomy): domain Eukaryota; kingdom Metazoa; phylum Arthropoda; class Arachnida; order Ixodida; family Ixodidae; genus Hyalomma; species Hyalomma asiaticum. The sequence goes on from CM023481.1 coordinate 126,845,301, forward strand.
GTCGCCAGCTGACAAGCCACCTGCAAGCTTCGAACTGAGAAGACGCCGAGTGTCTTGGTGGTGAATAGGACTCTTTTGTGTTTTGTTCTTTGTTGCAGTGCATGAGCTTGTTCGTGTTGGTTGGCCTTGTGTAACTTTGCGACCCATCTGTGTTTGAGTTTGTAAAAGCCGTGTTTGTGTACGCTTTGCGTGACTGCCTATTTGATGAGAATACATTTGTTTTGTCTGATCACCCTTGGCTCTGACTCGGTCTTTGAACCACTGCTGGCGTTTTGCTAGTGTGCTGAAGGGGACCAAAAATCTTATTGTCTAAGCTTTAGTGGGATCTTTTACGGGGAACCTAAGCCTTGGTTCTTGGAATTATTTCCGGCGATCGCGTCCCGTACCTCAGAGCACGGGTTTGGTGACACAGAGCCCGTGGTAGCCTAGCTAGTATGGTGTTCGCTTGCTAAGGTCGAGGTCGCGGGATCGAATCCCGGCCACGGCGGTCGCAAATGCAGAAAAAGGCACCCGTGTACCTAGGGTTAGGTGGACGCTAAAGAAGCCCAGGTGATCAAAATTATTCCGGAGCCGTCCACTACGGGATGCGCCTCATAACCACACCGTAGTTTTGGCACATAAAGATCCGTCAGTTATTATTACTATTGTTATTAAAGAAACGTGAAAGGTTAAACCATGGAATCTACTTTTAAACTGACAGATCAACAGCCCGAAATCTCAAACTAAAGAACGATGTCGTGCCCAGTCGGTGTGCTTGGCTGAACAGACTACGAGACGCGGGGCTTCCGTAAGAACGATGCAGTAATGCCGTTTTTATTAATTTGTTTCAAAGAGAAAAGTGCGCTTCAGGCGGGCAACGACATAACATTTCAAACGAGTTGCGGCCGCACAAAGCGCCACGCGAAATGCGTCCTACACCAACGCTTTAATGCATGCCACCCGCACCGCTTTTTCAGGGAGTCCCCGCATTCTGCAAACACCTGCAAAGTACAGATCCCCCAAAACTCTCTTAATTCCTCGTTGTGGGCGCGCGTGTACGAGAATGACTAGCAAGAAATGTGCACGCGTTAGCGAAGTGATTTCCAAGGCGGGGGAGGAAAAAAAAGAAACCGGAAAAGAACAAGTGAGGTGGAAAAAAAGGTGGCACACCAGGGCACGGCTAAACTAATACACTAGAGAGGCTAAATGTGCTTGTGTTCGCGTAAGTGCTCGGAGGCGGGAGGCGAGGGGGAGGGTCAGGGCTTGAGCGTGTGCATATTTCAGGCGCAAGCAGCCGGCAATTTCCCTTTATGGGTGACCACGCCAGCGTCGGTCCTGGTCTGTATCCGAGTTTTCCCTCGGCCAACCAAACTGACGGCGCCTCGTAATCGCTCCCGCGGTGCGCTGAATCTCACCTCATTTCGCCGCACGCGGCGGCGCAGCCACCGGTGGTCCGTTAGAACTAGCACTTATACGGGTACGAGGTTCGGCCGTAGACATAACTCTCCGCGACAGCCTGGCGGTCGACCGCCGAGACGAAACGTTGAGGGCGGCGCGAGAGGCCTGCCCCGTCTCCCTCCTGCCAACCTTAAAGGCTCTTGTCGCTTTCATTGCGCTGTTTTCTATACCAGTTCGCATACCTCCACCAGCGGCCTTCGAACGGCCGCCACGAGAGCGCGCCGCTAGAGCAGTCGGGCCACTCTGTAAAATGAGATTGCCCCTCTTTGTTTTACTTCCCTCTTAACTCCTCCTTTTTCGTGTTTCTTTTTTAGTAATGACGCGCAGCACTCTCATCCCTCGCCGGCGCGCGGTACGCGCAGGCGAAAATAAAGAAGGGGATACACTAAAATGCCGAATGCACCGCGGCAGGGCAGCACCGGCGCAGAGTTGGCGAGTGCAGCTCTACGCCGATGAGCGAACCAGCTACGATTAGAGTGTGCGACGCAGGGAGCGGCGGCGAAGCTCGCTAGCGAAACTTAGTTCGCCAAGGTATATTGCGGGAAAAGGGAAAGGCAACGTTCCCGACGAACAGAGCTGCGTTAATAAGGATTTAAAACGACTCAAGCCGAGGGTCCGCGAACATTAAGAGGCTACGGCAGCAGTTTGTCTCCGGATAGTCGCATTAAGCTTGCCAAACACAGTCGACGTTGACAAAGGCAGGGAGGTTGACCGGGTTTCACTCGGTCTGCCAATTATACTGAGTAAAAGAAAGCCGCAGAACGGCAACGACGTTACACAAAGGTGGTCCGCCCTGTGCAATAAGCCGACAGGACGAAACGACGATCACGAAGTGTAAGACTGGGACTACAGTTGCAACCGATCATGCGCACTGAAGGGCACTAAAGATAGCGGTTCCTTTTAATGATGACTGGGCTTTGGCCAAGCGCATTCGAACGCGCACTTTGTCTTACAAGCGCCAGGGCAGTGGACGTACACGAAAGAGAAAGTCGGAGGGAGGTATTCTGCACCTCAAAACGCGACACTGAAACATAGCTATCTAAGTATTTCGCCTTGAAACATACTTAACTTAATCAGGTGAATAGACATGTAGCTTTAAAAGGGCCATGAAACAACTTTCCAAATGATCGTCGAAAGACCTCACTATATAAGAGCGTACTGCCCAATGAATCCGCTGCCCGCTGAAATGTTCCGAAGCTGTCAAGTATAAGCGCAGTTACATGGCTTCGTCGCCGGCTCCGGGAGTGCTGACATAAAAAGACATGCCTGCGCGCGTCATGCACTCGAGCATTTTTTCTTCCAGTCGTTTTCGCGTACTTCCCCTATCATGATGTGCGCGCCCATCACGCCACGTGTATGTTGTGGCACCCCGTAGCAGCCGCGGCAACTATGCCATAGCAGAAAAACCACTACCGGCGTGCTGAAGTCTCAGCACTGGACACAAACTTCGTAAATATTTAGGTCACTTATGACATTAAAGGGACACTAAAGTGAGAATGTGAAGTGGTTTAGAATGATCGCTTATATTCTAAGATCCCAATGGTCGTTAATTTCGCAATTTTATGTTCAATATTAAAGGGACCCTGAAACGGTTTTCACGATTTTGTGCAAACATGGTGATCCGGTAGAGCGAGTCATTAGGATCATTAAAGGACAGATTTGAGCTCTCTGCGCAAAGTGTGTAATTTAAAATAAGGTTTTGAACACGCGCATCGCAAAAGATCGCAGCGGCTCGCCAAAAGGCGTTTTCAAACACCCCGCCATCGAACGATGTATTGAGAGGCCGCTGATTGGCGCCTAGCCAGTGACGTGCACGTAATTTTCCCAACCTAACTGCGAACAACGTGCCCCTACAACGTGCTCCTTAGTTTCATCCAACGGTGTCGTCGCGGCATCTGGCGGCGTACACAGGAGTCGCCGGCGCTCTATTGCAGAGGCTAGCACTGCCGAGGCCGGCGACCTCTGTAAAGATATCGGGGCGCTATGTCGCTACGGAGGGCTCGGCAAAGCGGCTGACGCGGGAGGCGCATGGTGCTTCGCTTTATTTATCGTCTCAATGATTTCACAATTGCGTTGCCTAATCAGTGACGCAATGTCAAAAAAAAAATGTTTCAAGGACCCTTTAAAAGAGAAAATAAATGTGAAAGATTTAGTTTCGAAATACGCGCCAGAACTTCGGCCTCATGACGTCAAAAGGCCAATTTCTGTTTTTCGTGTTCTCTCCAAGTTCGTTCCATCAAAAGCCTCGAAACTCCCTGTGCAAAGTCTCTGGCTTCCACAGAACATAATTTATTTCTTAGTACCGACAAATAGTAACACAGGCCTTAGCAGACGTCGACAAAAACCACTGATGTCACGCCCATTAGTGATGGAACTTAAAAGCGGCGTCGCCACCCGTATTTTCTTCTTGCGCGTTTTGTACCAAGATTGGTGTTTTTAGCATTGTGAGAAGGCAATCTACTGAAGGAAGAAAAACTGTTTTTCACTTTAGTGTCCTTTCAAAGTGCGCCCCTTAACTGAAAGACAGAAGCCCTTTTTTTTTAATTCAGCCTTTTTATCTAAAAACACCAAATAATAAATGCAGTGGCAACAGCAACAGGCGCACCTGCTTCAAATGCTGCCATTGCTTTATGCCAACTTTAGGCAAATAGCAGCAACATGCGAAATGATGAAATACGGCAGTTTCGATGACAGCGAGGACTCTGCAGAAGAGAGGATCCTTGAGAAAGTGGTGACTATGTGCTAATGCACGGTTGCAAAATTTGGATGAGCGCTTTACTGGCAGCACTGCTTTACAAAACAGCACACTTTATGTGTGTGTATATATATATATATATATATATATATATATATATATATATATATATGTGTGTGTGTGTGTGTGTGTGTCACTCAGAGGGGCAATTCATCACGCCTTTAACGCAATACAGTCGTTTCCTGTGATCAGGTGCCAGAAAGCGTACCTAAATGAGCACGTGCGTGCATTGCCTATTTAAAAGAAACCCTGTCGGCGGCCTAAAACTTGCAGCGCGACGGTCTGCACCGGGTGTGTCCTTGCGTTTCCTCACCGGCCAATGTCGTCGGTATACGTTTTCAAGCAAGAAATGGAAATGTAGACACTACTAATGCCGCTCACGGGCCATTTATAACGTGAACTGATACATTTGCTGTACAGCCGTGGGCACTGTTAGGGTGAACACGCGAACGCGTGGCCGCAGTATGCTCAGCGCCAGCAGAGCAAGCGTGGCCGCGCTTCAAACGCATCTGAAACGACGCTACGGGTCACCACAGCAACGTCGTAGCGAAGGAGAGAGACGATGAGGGAAGTACAGGGGGTTAGCGAAACTGCACGCCTCCGACGAGACTGCTTTTCATTGCGCAAGGGGAACTAACGGTAAAGATACAGGGTAAACACGGGAAAAACCCGGTAGCTGTAGTCAAACAAACAGCCTGCGCAATCAACGACAGACGCAAGTGCGGGAAGCGTACCTGATGTAGTCGTTTCGGCAAAGGATCATGCCGGCCTTTGCGAAGCAGGAGGCGCCGATGTCGGCCAGTGTGGCCTGGCAGCAGGAGCACTTGAGGCAGCCGTTGTGCCAGTAGCGGTCCAGCGCGTGCAGCAGATACCGGTCGAGGATCTTGGCCCCGCACCCGGCGCAGCAGCGGCCCTGGGCGTCCTCGTAGGCGCTCTGCTGCTGCTGGTAGAGCGGGTGCTGCTGGCCCACGTCTCCCTGCGGACCCTGGGGCCCGCCGCCGCACGGAGGGCCGCCACCGCCACAGGGAGGCCCGCCGCCGCCGCACGCCGGGCCCGGCACGCCCTGGCCGCCCGCCACCTGCGCGCGTTGGAAGTACACGTTGGCAACCACGCGGCGACCTTCGGCGATAAGGCGTATATGATGAGCACGCCGTAACAAACGTCCCCAATCTGGCAAAGTCTGCAAGTACTATACCGTGCATGCGTAAACGTGCGGGCACTGAATACAAATTATTCTTCGGCTAGTTGGTGGGAATTTGAACACATACTTGCAGGGCGCTGAAACAACAGGAATACCAGAAGGATAGTGTCTGTGTGTCCCTCATGTCTGTTGTTTCAGCGCCCTGTAAGTATGTGTGCGGGCACTTCGCGACATTACTGCCAGAGAAGGAGGAAAAGAAGGGAGGTGGGGGGGGGGGGGGGGGGGCATGCGCTGTAGCGCCAAGCAAAAAAAGGCCGATTGACCGATCTGACGTCATCGTTGGGTTGGATTTCAGGTTCGTGCTGTTTTTGCCATTAAAAATTATTTTCCCACTTGCTGAGCATTTCTATGAGGAGCGTGATAGGAGTGCATCACGAACATAGAATCACGATTGCCTTGAAATGTTCAAAATATCGCCGGAGTTTGCCCTTACTTCTTAGCAGCTTCAATCAATTCTGTAGGAAGAGTGACAGTAAGGACGCCCTCGATTGATTGACTGATTTCTGAGGTTTTACGTTCCAAAACCAACTGTGATTATAAGAGATGCCGCAATGGAGCGCTCCGGAAATTTCGAGCCCCGGGTGTAAATTCTTTAACGTGCGCTGACATCGAACAGTACACGGGTCTCAACATTCCGCCTCCATCGAAATGCAGCCGCCGCGGCCGGGATTCGATCCCGCGACCCTCGCTCGGATCAGCAGCAGAGTACCATAGCCACTAGACCACCGTGGAGGGACGAGAACGCCCTTCGAGCACTATTACACCACAAGAATAAGTGAAAAGTTTTTACGAACCAAAACTACCATATGATCATGAAGCACGCCATCGTACACAGGTCTCCAACATTTTCACCTCGATCAAAAATGCAACCCCGGGTTTGAACATGCGTCCTTCGGGTCAGCAGTCGCAGACAACATCATGACCGCGTAAAGTCTGTATTAACCAGTGTAATCTTTCATGAGCGCTCAGGGTCAGGAATCTCGTCAAGCTGCTTTTTAGCAGCTTTCAATTCCTGTCCCTGCATCTTTTTCACTTTTTAATCCGATTTGCATTATGTTTTGTGTTGACCATTGCCATTGTATGAAAACATTAAATCATTGTAACTGTAACATTGTCCTTTAACACGATTTTTGAAAAAGATTGCTAATAAAGTGAAACTGAAACTGAACTGAATATTAGACAGAGCGCCCCGCCACGCGGTGGTCCCGTGGCTATGGCACCCGGCTACTGATCCGAGGGTCGCGGGATCGAAGCCCGGCCGCGACGCCTGCATTTCGATGGATGCGAAATGTTGAGGCCCGTGTATTACGTGATGCCAGTGCAAGTGGTCGAAAATTCCGGAGCTCTCCATCTCCACTACGGCTTCTCTCAAAATCATTTCGTAGTTTTGGGATGTCAAACTCCAGATATTATTAACAATGTAAATGAAGCTCGTGGGCGCGAAAAATTCCTGCGTTCCGAGAAACGCATGCCTTCAATCGGCATTGTCACCTTGACCAAGATCGATTGGCAAATGAACTTAAACATTTTTTTTTCTTCTTTCGCGATGGCTTTTCGGTTGAGAAAAGAAAGCCGAGCGATTGCTTTGATGGGACGCACAACTTTCCACAAAGCTATCTGGGATATTACACGACGTCCTGTGGGGACTGTAATTCAGTTACACATAACCAGGGCGTCGACGCGAATAAAAAAAAAATACGAGTTCGGTTCAGGTTCACCCAGCAACGTTTCGCTCCAGTTGAGTTCTAGTTCGAAGGAATAAAATGTTATAACGGTTCGCGAACGGGTTCCGCACAACAAACTTCGGGTTGGAGACTTTCGATAGCGCTATTGACCTCAACGTGCTAAAGTGAAACACTCCAGACAGCACTCACTGCTCAAGTGGCTGCACTCGTAAATTCCTCTGCTCAAGTGGCTGCACTCTAAGTTCACCAAGAACCGAATTCGCAAAAGAAAGAATACAAAAATATCACTGACGCACTAGGGTTGTTTCCGATAAAAAAAAAAAAAGTAAGATAATCCTAACGAAACACGATAGCAAGGAAGCCGGTCAATCGCAAAGAGCACATGTTTTTTTGAAGATTTGGGAGTTCAGCCATATCGATCTTGGATTTTGTAATTTTCGATTTAATTTCGTTCTCGTTTGCAATCGTATATACATGCTGCATCGAGCGTATATGCTACGAACGCAAGTTTTTCTCATCAGGCGCAAGGGCCCGTTGGAAGATGAGAAAGCAAGGTCGATTCATACTGCAGTGTTACGGCGATCCGCAACGAAACAAGCAGATTGCGAGGCGAAGCGAACGACGTACACAACGGGCGCAGATGCACGCGTCTTTTTTTTCGCCTTTCAGTCCTGGTTGCTTCGGTTGTGGTTCGCTTAACACTGCTGTATGCACTGATACCAGCTCGCCCAAGTGCCCATTTTATTGGAGAGATCGATGTTTTTCGAAACTCTCTGTGAACCCTTGAATAAATGGATAGAGCACGCGTACTCATAAACACGGCCACCTAATGACCGCTGCATTAGGTGGCAAGCCTGTGCGGATCTTCGACACGTGCATCCTTGAGCTCTCTCCCTCGGTCGTGTTTCCTCTTATTTCTAATTGCGCAGAAACTGGTAAAACAGTGGGAGGTTATACGGATGTTCGAGGTACGAAATTTTTTAGCCAGGGTGGATCATTATTGAATAAAGTGAAATGTAATGAAAACTTGAAATTAGTAGTAAGAGCAGTATATGGCACAAATGCATATATAATGCTTGTTGACGCTGTCTACAGACTACAACACCGAAAACAAAAATGATGCGAATAAAGTTAGAATAATTTGCTCCGTCTAAATCGAAACAGCGAATTGAAAGGCTGCATAAAGGCGAGAGATATTTGCTGAAAACTTACTTAAAAACGTACTCTATAACGCAGCAAAGAGATCCCACCTTTTCATGTAGTCGGTTGGCCTTGCTCGTTAACATGCATTCAGCGCCTAATTTCCTTTGTCAACATCGAACTTTTAACTTGGAAATATTTTCGGATGTTTACTGAGGAATGGTTTTATTAGGTATACGCCGGAAAACTCAATTTGCGATGAAGATGCATATTTTTTTTTGTGCTTTACTTCAGCAGGCGATTCCGAATAAAAAGAAAGGAACATTCGTAAGCCTAAACTGAGTTAAAGTGAGTAAACGATTGAAATAAGTAGGAGGACGCTTAAGGCTTCTTCTTTACGAGCGGAACGCTATAGCGCCATTGCTCCCCATTTATATTGCCTTCTCATAGTACATTCATTAAAATTCTCTTAATATGCTGGAATTATTCGAGCTTCCTCAAATAGTGTTTTCTCATGCATTCAAATTACAGTCTGAGCTATCATGCGTGCAGGTTTTAGCGAAGTCGTACTTTACAACTTTTCTGACGGATTTTACTTTGAGAAATTCAATTTTGTTCACTAAAAGTACTTGCGCTATGGCTTGCGTGGTCGGGTGCTTCGGGAAACGGCGGTAGTCCGGGACGATTATTTCCGTCGTGGACGCCGACGCCGACACGGACGCCGTCACCTAAGCCGGATTGTCTGCGACACGAACTCCTCAACACTATCGCCTTGAAACAACAAAAAGCAAGGCCAGAACCTATCGAAGCGACGATGTTCTGACGGCTATAATCGCGACACCGCAACTACTTGAACCGGCTTTGTTCCGAACTGTTCATGTTTGGTTCCGGTGCAGGCACGTTCTGAGAACATCGGTACTCCTTCGGGTTCAATTCCGCCCAAAATTGCGGTTCAAATAAGGTTTGACACCTTTAATTGTTTCACCTGAAAAGGAAATGACAGCTAAATATGATCCCTGGGGTAATTCCGCACTACCATACATCTCCCTTGCCCATTCACAGATAAAGAAATTAAGGCAGATATGACAATCTACACGAAGGAGTATGCATTAGACTGACATTGGTCTCGTATGACCTTTTTCTCATATATTTCCTCTTTGCTTACCTTGCTCTATTGTCTTGCTTGAATCATTTGCCTTCTTAGAACTTCTAGCATCGAATGCGACCTACGCGGCACGGGTCCGATCCCTGGACGTTCGGGTCAGCAGTCGAGCGCGATAACCACTAAACCATCGCGGCGGGTTAATATTTTAGTCGTTCAAGATGTGCCAGGCTCCCGCAAAGCATGCCGAATAGATCTTGCATGCGGACGCGGCTGTGACTGGCACGGCAGCACACTTCTTACTGCCTGTTAAAAGCGCGCAGTACACCAGCATGCCACATAAGCGCCAACAGCGTTGCCGAGCACGTTGCTGAAGGTGCCTCTCGTGACAGCGCATGCTGGCGGCGAAAAGTCGCGCATACGCAGTGGCGCGCTCTTGGTTGACCGTCATCGCGCCTTCGACCGCTACCGATGCTCGCCCGTAGAGGCATCACCGGTCTCGGCACTCTGCGTATAAGCGCGGAAGATCGGTCACTTCCGGCAAGGTTACTAGATCGGAGTTTTTAAAATTTTTTCTGAATATAACTCGAATCTTGAAAAATTTCGAATACCTGATTCTCGAATGGAGTACGAATGTTGAATGTGTAGTACTCGACGAATATTCGAGACACTTTAATATTTGCGCACCCTAACGCTCGGCAACACCTTGCTCCCGCTGGCTCCCATGGGCGGCGCTGCGTGTATACGACTACCGGCCATGGTTTCCCACAGCCGCGTTTCAAGCCGCGAGTACTGTAGACGATGATTGATTGATTCATTGATCTGTGGGGTTTAACGTCCCAAAACCACCTCTGATTATGAGAGACGCCGCAGTGGAGGTCTCCGGGAATTTCGACCACCGGGGGTTCTTTAATGTGCACTGACATCGCACAGCACACGGGCCTCAACATTTCGCCTCCATCGAAATTCAGCCGCCGCGGCCGGGATTCGATACCGCGGCCTTCAGATCTGCAGCCGAGTGCCATAACCACTAGACCACCGTTACGGGGCCCTGTAGACGATGAGTTTTAGCGAAATAAGCTGCACGGCGTATAATACTTCACAATGGATTTGGCCGCAACATACCATGAAGTTGCCCTCGCCCCAGAAAGCAGGGATCCTACATCTTTTATAAGACCGAGGTCTGTTCAGGTTCAAGCGAGTGTGTTTTGGTCAAGCATCTGGCTCCGATCGCGTTGCAAAGGATTGGTGGTTGAAATTCTGCGAGAGTGCAAAGAAAACGGTTTGCCAGATGGAAGATGGTTCTCGGAAGCACGCTCGCGTGAATCTGCAGTACGTTTTGCAGTGCATTGATAAGAGAAGGCTGACGCAATAAGCTGACGACACGCAATAAGCGATAAGTGCGTACACGCCCACAACAGAATAATGTATAGCTGCCGTAGAGAATGTAAACCTGCGCTTTCTCTCATTTTTGGGCATGTACGGGCACAATACATTCAAACTTTATAGCACGGTACGCCGAAGTTGTCGGTACGCCAAAGAAGGCAAGAACTTCTCTTGAATAACTTAAACGACTGCTGAGAAGCAATTGGTTGCAGCTGTTTCGCACGGCTCTAGAAACAATTGTGACAACTTATGCGTCCGCCGTCTCCTTAAAAGCAGCACTTCAGCAACGTCAAGGCACGGAACTGGTCACCATCGTTTTTTGCTTCCCTATGGCTGAAGGACGAGGAAAAATAAGTACTCAATAGGAGAATCAAAAGCACTGGAGGGCGCACTTGTGAGGGTGCGCATTTATTCTGCGCACTGACCATAAGCTCATTTGCGCAAAATAGTTAAAAATAGGTAAGACGAGGGGCGCGTGCAAAAAAGAGTTTGCGTCGCGCTTCCCACACCTCTTTGTAGTTTGCTGCTAGCATAACTGCTGTGGCCTGAAAAGGAGAAATAACTTCACACTCACTGGACTGAGATCTCGTCGGTAACCCTCTTAGTTTTCGTGTGAAGTACTTGTCGCGCCTTCTCTCGAGCCTTTCTCTGTGATATCGACGGCAGGCCGTCCATAAGAGGTAGGACTATGTTCTGTATGTTTTCTTTTGCATTTTTTTTTCATATTTTCGGAGTGCTAGTGTAACTTATAAGCCTTACACCGTTAAATATTGCTGATTGTCGTCTTTGTGCCAGTCAAACTTCTGAAAGAAAGCTGCCCCTTCAACGTAATCTTCATGGTGAACCGTGAGCTCATGCGTCCAACCAAGTTGGGAGACTGTCCGACGCCCGCCCGCGCACCATACGTATACAGTTTCCCCTAAATTGTAACGAGATCCGCGAAAACGTTACTATATACATTCCTCACACTACGCGAAATAAGGGCTGCGGTTTATGCCTCAAAGAGCCACTGATTTAGGCTAGGAACGCAAAAGTCAGCGAACTCGAGCGCTTCGGTCTCGCTGGCAGCTGAAACACTCCACCGTCAGCATGACGACGAGAAATGCTTAAACTTTTACAGGTGCTAGCTGCTACGCACTGACCGCATGCAAGTCAACGCGCATATATTGCAGCAGAGTGGAAGTCCCCTTATGAACATTATTACTACTAATGCACGGTAAAATGGCGCTTTCCCATTCGGGATCCGTGGCCGCAATGTCTACTCCATGTTCAACAGTGCAATGACATAGCCAAAAGGACGGCTTGTCTGCCTATCTCTCTACATGGCTAAAGGTGGGGTGTCCGAGGTCCAAGTGGCAAACAAGGAGCCCGCATGTTTTACTAATTGCACAACATTTATGTTGCTGGTAGAAATGTGTCGGCGACGTACCCCTTGTTGCGGCGGAGGCGGGGGCGGCGGAGGGGGTCCTGCGGGGCCTCCGGCGGCGGCGGCCGCCTTGAGCGCCTCGACCACGGCGCCGCCGCCTGCGGTGTCCCAGCGGCCGGCCGCCCCGGGGCCGCTAGGCTGGCCGCCCCACATGACGCTGCTGCTGCCGCTGCCGCTGCTGCTGCTGCCGCTGCTGCAGCCGGCCTGCTCCGGCCATGCCACCACCGGGTCCCGCCTGTGAAACACGTGCCACATTTTTAACACTTGCCCGGGAGGCTCCTTCGATCCCCAACACCGAAAGCTTATTTGCGGGCCACCAAAAAAGTACCGCCGCGTGGATTTAGCGTCAGTCACAAGAGTCGCGTAGCGCGCTTGACCGGAGGTGGAACGTAGCCAAGTCGTGCGGACGGCAGCCTTCACTTTACAACCGCAGGATTAGTTAGAAAACATGACGTGCCGCCAACAAACCTTCCGGAATGCAGGCCGACGGGCAGTGTTCCTGGTTGCCTCTCTGTTACATTTCTCTGAGGTGACTGCCGCGATGGCGCAATGACTGCCCAAACACACACTTCACGCCTACTCCCCCTGAGTAAACGGCGCAACATGACACCGGGGTCGTGTCTAGGCGACGGTTTTTCTTCCCCAGGTAAGTATATCAATATTTTCGTCGAGGGATGCTTCATCCACGCGACAGTAACGTTGTGGCGCGTCAAGCTAAGACCTTCAATGGAAAGCGGAGCTGGTTCAGGGATAGATGCTTTGTCAACGAGAGAGGATAGCGTCCGCTAATGTTGCAAAAATAATGGCCAGATTTGCAAACAAGATAAGTGCTCCTGAACAGGCCACCTCTCTGTACTCACGGTAGTTAGAACTGTTCCAAACTTTGAAAGGTTTCGCTAATGATGTCCTACCTAAAATCTTCCTGCCATTAGTGACTGCACGCACAAAGCACCGCCTCAGCGATCGCCAAAGTTGCCCACAGAGCGGGAGCGCTCGATCTCCAGTTTGTTGTTGTTATGTGGGGTTTAACGTCCCAAAACTAGTTCTGATTATGAGAGACGCCGTAGTGGAGGTCTCCGGAAATTTCGACCATCTGGGGTTCTTAAACGTGCGCTGACATCGCACAGCACACGGGCCTCAACATTTCGCCTCCATCGAAATGCAGCCGCCGCAGCCGGGATTCGATCCCGCGACCCTCGGATCAGCAGCCGAGTAGACCATAGCCACTAGACCACCGTGGCGGGGCCGATCTCCAGTTCGGTTCCCTAACTCACAAAGGTATAGGGCTCAGAGGCGTGTACATATAGTATACGCGCACACCGCGCTCCGGGTAGTTGGTGCTTCACGTCTTGTGTTCGCGGCTTGTTTTTGATCACGCGCGTGCAGGCGTAAGACCATGCCATTACATATCGCGGTCTGAACTTGGATTCAGTGTAACGCTCTATAAATGGGTTCCGACCGTTACGGTGACACAACACAAAGGTGTACAACATGGGAACCGGAGGACCCAGAACAGGTCCCCTGTAACGTGGCAACTATGGTATGTATGTGTTGGCACCTGGAAACTCATAGCACTGAACGCTTCCTTGCAGAACGATAACCATTTGCTCATATAGCATGAGCTTCGCGGCACTGGAACTGAAAGCTACAAAGGAGCTTCGTACGCTTTTGCGAGCTATATACTTATGACATTCAAAACTAATTGAAACAAAGGAGGCTTAAAGGTTGAGATGCCTCTATGGCAGTGCCGTCAAAGTGTCGGTCGAGCATGCGCGGGCGCACCGACTTGAGCAAACAACGGTTGTGTTCTTCCGAAAACGCGTCATAGGTGTCAAAGTTACAGCGAAGTTTTCGCTTACACAGCCGGTTTATTCAACTGCAATGCCTATGAAAATTGGACGCAGTGCATCTGATCTAATCGTCGCTCTCTATTTATGCCTGCTGCTGGCCAACAGAGGCCATGTGCTAAAGAATAACGAAGCTTGGCAGACACCGGAAGCTTCTAAGAGGGATGACAAGCAAATGCTCGAAGAGAAGGTGCTGTGGAAAGTGACCATGCATTTCGTGCACTATACTTACGAATTAAAGAATAATTGCTGGGGTTTCACGTGACAACAACACGAGACGATTGTGAGGCGCGCCCGCAGTTGTGGGCTCCGGAGTAATTTCGAACACCGAGTTCTTTAAGAGCACGCACTTAAGTCTAAGTATGTATACGAGTGTATCTTGCATTTCGCCTCCATCGAAATGCAACCGCCTTTGCCAGGATTCGATCCCGTGACATCGCACTGAACAAGCGATATATATATAACCGCTAAGTTATGCCATGGTAGGCGCTTACGAATTCCACGTGCCGCGCACAATTCTATAAAATTTGGCTGAGCTGCTCACTGCAGCGTTTGCTATCCGTAGAATGTGCTTTTTCACCAAGCCCGAGGGGTCGTTGCGGACCCATTTAAGCAAACAAACGTAACGTGGTTTCGCCTTACAGCTTTGCACGGAACGTGGGTTATGAGTAGTTCAGTGTTTCTCTACATCAACGTCACAGTTTCTCACGACACAAGCTCTTCCGAAGACTTCTCACGCGATAGCCCAAAGGCACAACGTGGCTTCTGCACATATAATGCAGCTTCCCGCATTCAATCCACATTTAGCCACAACATTTCGGTTTTAGTTTTTCAACTAAGTACAGGCGGAGCCAAAGTTTTGCGGGACCTTAAAGGGTGTTCCATTGAATATAGGTTTACTGAGGAGGGATATACATCGACTGTGCGAAAGCCTATTCTATTATTAAGCGAGACGCATGGGACAAGGTGTTGGCAACCCCGCCACGACAGTCTGGTGGCTATGACACTTTGCTGCTGATCCGAAGGTCGCGGGGATCGAATACCATCCGCGGCCGCTGCATTTCGATGGAGGCGAAATGTTGAGGCCCGTGTACTGTGCGATGTCAGTGCACGTTAAAGAACCCCAGGTGGTCGAAATTTCCGCAGCCCTCCAATACGGCGTCTCCAATAATAATAGCGTGGTTTTTTAAACCCCCAAATCAATCAGTAATGTGCTGGCATGAAAGTGTACGCATATGTGCAACACCATCTCTCGACACCAGACGTTCGAAGGTAGGACAAGCCCCCACCTGCAAACAGCTACGTCCACGCTATAACGGACTTATGACAGGTAAAAATGACCGTGTCAGACGGAGCCGTCCTGCGCACGGGTCACGGGACGATGACGCAGTCCGTGGCCTGCCTCAAACTTTGGCATGCGCAGTGTTTGCGTAGTTTCCAAGAGCAAACAAGAGCAAGGCGTATAAATGTTACTGCACTGGGAAAATACGAGATAACAAGCAAGAATGAAAACGAATAATGTATCCGTGATAAGCGTGCCTTATACACAACGTGTAAAATGTGAGAGAGAAAGTGAACCTGCACGCATCCCTGTTCCAAGAGCCTGAAGGGGAGCGGCTCTGAAGCAAAGGCGAACGAAGCCGCCTGCTCTCACAGTATATATACCGGTCCACCAACGTATCCCAAACTTCTTGAGCGAGCCGGCTTTGCACGCATGTGCGCGGCACATGCGTTGGAGCACGTGCGGCAGCCGCAGTACTTCGGGCAGGATACGAGCCTAAAAATATACGGCGACTGCTCGAGCCCGCCGCCCGGAAGGCTGAGCTCCTCTGATGCATGCACAAGGTATTGAGAGTTTCTTGCAAAGTGTGGAGCGCGACGCTACACCATTTTGACCTTATTGGAAGGCATGATAACAATATCGACCGAAACGCAATGTAGTATAGCTTGGCCACAGCTGGTAGGATAACGAAAATACAATCTGAGTAACAGCCAGAGGCAGGAAGAGAGGATGGGGGGAGGGGGGGGCATTTCAGCAAACAAGGGAAGATCGGAATCTAGTTGTCTATCCCGAAAGGTACGGCACGAGCCAAGATGTACTTCCAATTCATATTAGCAAAAACGTGGGGCGCGTATTCCCCGGTTCAAAGGCGCGCCAATGGAAATTAATCAATACCATTGCGCAATGCCCGCCGCTGCAGCATTACGACAGCGTGTTCGTCCCATCGTCACATTCGTTGTCGCCTGCATCGATCATGTTTCTTTTTGAAGTATACGAACCGGTCGGCGCGAGGGCATGCAACTTACTGCTGAAGAATCTTTCATCCACGGGTTTATCCCTACCTAAACAGATAGCACGACAAGTTGCCAACATGCTATTAACGCGAGAGCGTTAAAGGAGAGCTCGCGTCACAGAAAATGCGGCGTCGGCGTCAGGCGAAAATAATGCGCTCGAGCTACCGCTACCGCTCCACACCCGGAGCAACAGACCACGCAGGCCCTCCGCCATGACACAGGTACTTTAGTGAAGAAAATTCATTTTCTCAAAGGAAAATTAGTGAAAAAAAATCGTAGAACAGACGATGTAATTAGCACCTACACACATGGTAGCTCGGAGTGTAATCCCGTTGCGAGGAAACCCTTATGAGAAAGCTGTCACTTCTATTACAGGAGAAAATAATGTTCACTGTGTGTCTGTTACGGGGGGAACTTAATTATGTAACGACGAAACTCAAACAGTTCCAGCACTTTATAGAGAAGGTTGTACTAAAGGACGGAAAAATTTCGTCCTGGTCTGTCGCGGAACAGAGGAATGCAGGAATTCGCACTGACATTCAGTACGCTGCCAGTGCGGTGTGTGCGTGTGTGCGCGCGGTTTTGGGTTGGCGGTGAGTGAGATACTGAACGCTTGTGAAGACCGAAGGAACAGGAGACAAAGGGTCCTTGTGGTTCGCACAGAAGGGTGCGGTAACACAACATTTGGGAACATCACATGTCATAACAATTTCGTAGTGCGATCTAATAAAGGAATGTTGTGCCATGACACCGACGCAGTTATGCGACTCGAGAGAATTTCAAGCGAATGAGAAGGCGATACGAACGGGGCACAATAACGCTATCGCGTCCCGCTCTTAAACGCCCCCCCCCCCCCCCCCCTCAATTTTTAAAACTTTCTTTAGCTTCTTGCCATTGATTTGGTGGATGTTTTACATTATACCACATTAACTGGGACTTCTCCTAGCAGCCACCACACATGAAAAACAGAGCGTCAGCAACAACGGACACGCCGGAAGATGGAATGCGCGACTGTCCAGCTCTGTCTGACCTGCCCGAACCGACCAGGCTGGATGGGCGGCTCAAGTCAGTAGGTTCCTCGGTCAGGTCTTCTGAGAATCTTTAAAAGAGTACTGACACGAACCTTAGACATTTTCATATTATTGCTCGAAATAGAGACAGTGATGTCGAGAACCTTAAGTAGAGCAGCGTGACACTTCGAAACGCAATCAATAGATATTTTTATGCGGTTGACCCACTTTCGGTTTCGATCTCGAGGGGGCAGTTTAATAGTGACGTGTCAACACAGTCATACATAGGTCAAAGTCATGTGGGGACAGCAACTGTGTTGGCTACTGTCAGTTGCATGTGGTGCACATAAACAACGATGACTTCATTGTTGTCCAACGACTCTGACAGCGATTTAGGCCATTTTGTGGCGACTGTCATCATACGCCGTCGCAACGTCCACTACGATAGGGATGGCTTGCAGAAGCTGGGCGGCAACTAAAACTTTAATATCGAATTAAACAGTTTATACGCGTTTCCTGGCTCCGGTGTGTGGAGAGCTTATTAAGAATGCAAGCCAAGAAAACGAGAAATGTCCCTTTTGCGCCGCCTCACAATCGTGCCAGTACTCCTTGAAATAAGGTCTTTCTCTTGCATTCATCTAGGGCAGAAGTCTCTAAGTATCAGCTAACGTTTTCCACTTGTATGAAGGCCTTTCGCACATCTTACATATGGGTCACTCCTGAAGGGGATTCGGCGGCAGGATTCGCGAAACACATCGATACCGCGGTCTCCAGGATGACTATAATGTAAACATCGACTCTAATCAGACGAGGACTGTCGTGCGGGGGCCGATCCGCTAGCGAAAGTTCTGCGGGGCGCGTGCGGTCCCCGGACAGCGTGTTTGAGACCCGTGATCTAGGAGGACGACCATTATTTATACATTCCTGTCCTTCAACACGTATATTACCAATTTCGATACTAACGATCGCTTCATCAGCTTTGTGCCCGTGGTTTTGCTGAAAGCTCCCTTTGATGTATGTACGAAACTACTACAGCCCACGATCATTATACAGTCGATCAGGAAGCATCGCCACATCAAATTACGGAAGGCGAAAAGTTTATGGCGAAACGATAGTGTACGAAATTTAAAATATTATGGACATAAACAACAATAACAACGTTACTCGCTACGTCGCGGTGTTTTAAAAAGTGGTACGTCCAACTCAGCTTAAATCTCCCCTTACAATCTAACCTCTGCTCTTCGATTGGCGGTTGCGAATATGCTACAATTGCAAATATTTCTGACCTTCGTACGTTCCGCCTCCTCCTATGCTACAGGAGAGGCGCCAGCCCACAAACATTCAAAGAAGAAAACGCGATTAATGCCAATGTGCTAAACTAATATATATAAGTCAGCAGCTGCTTTTCACTACAAAGGTTTTCATTTGCGGAGGCCTATAGGTTAACGGCAATGTAGATATCAAGTGACGCACATTCACAGACTTTCATTATTTATTGCATATGCGCACGCAATATCTGTAATCCATCCCGCTTAGACTATGAAGAATGAAGCTTGCAACCGGAGTTAGGCAAACAGAAAGAAAGAAAGAAAGAAAGAAAGAAAGAAAGTAAGAAAGAAGAAAGAAAGAAAGAAAGAAAGAAAGAAAGAAAGAAAGAAAGAAAGAAAGAAAGAAAGAAATGCGCATAGAGTATGGCGTTATGTAAAAGTACAGCTGTTATAAAGCCAGCAATAGACGAATGCGTAAATTAACGGGTGAAAGCTACACCTTTTGAAAACGACAATTCAACTTTAACCTAGTAGTTTCTCTAAGTGCTACTGGTAAAAGAGGCAGACGCACTAAGTAGGAAATTCTCGGTCGCAGAGCCGAAATACGCGGATTCAATGCCGGCCGCGGCGATGGAGGCGAAAATGTTAGAGGCCCGTGTACCATGCGTTATAGGTGCACGTTAAATAACCAAAGGCGGTCAAAATTTCCAAGGCCCTGAACTACGGCGGGCCTCATATACCGTATCGCGGTTTTGGCAAGTCCCCAGCGATTAAGAAAACGAAACAGCGCGGAACGCTTGGGCTGCGTTAGATCAAACGCAACATTGCTATCTTTTTTTTTTTTTTCATCCTGCAACATTGTAACATACGACGAGTTCACCAACATCTGATTCGACGAGCCCGCTACCTCTCTGTTCAATGGATGGTGTGGTCCCTGCTTTTCGCAATCGCCCAGCCCCGTTCAAGTGGCGTGTATTGGCGCAACGCCCAAACTACTTTTGTGCGGGATGCGGCTTACGCTTACGAAGACATCTATACGGATTTACCAAGTTAACGGCCAGTGAACAGGGCAAATGACAGAAGCTTCGGAACCCAAAGCGAAGCGAACGCCTCCCCCCCCCCCCCCATTTTTTTTTTAATCAATGTCTATAGTTGACCATCAACCGTAGCCACTGCAGCTATGAGCCCAAGTGGACGAATGGGTTGGAATGAGTTTCGATGCACATATGGCTTGGCCTATTCCATATCGCCTAAAGAGATGTATGTAAAAAGCTGCTGAGCCTCCGGTACAAAATGAAACAAAGGACCGCTCGCATCTGTGCGTCGGTATCATTTCGGCCCGCTGCAAATCATACAGACTACGCACAGGTCCAAGAGGAAAAAAAAAACAAAATAATAAATAAAAAAGGACCTGCCGAAGATTGCGCAAAGTCGCGCGTGGCATAACACGGCGAGTCTGGACGAACGAGCGCACAAGCGCTACGAATCGGCTGATACGTAGCTTACGCCATGGCGATCACATGGCTTGAGCAGCCTATTTATTCTTACCACAATTAGGCTGAGCTTAATTAGACCTAGCTCAATTTGACTTGTCTTAATTACTGTTACCGATTTAGACTTACTAACAGAACCACATATATTTCGCTTAATTAGTTTTGGCTCAATAAGGTTTTTCCTCATGAGTCTTAGCTCAATTAAGCTTGGTTTTATTAGTCTTAACTCAATTGGGCTTGGCTTAGTTAGTTGCTTACCTTCACTACCTTGCATCAATTACACTGGACATATTAGTCTTAACTCAATTGGGCTTGGCTTAATTACTTGCTTACCTTTATTACCTTGCATCAATTACACTGGACATAATTAGGCTCTCCTTTACCACCCCCTCATTATACTATACGGGGCTATAGACCTATTCCACCGGGCCTACGTCACGAAGATGCGGTGGCGCTGTCGTCGGGAGTTTTGGTTTCGCATGGTAGGCATCCGCCGGCGCGCCTACCGTAGCAGCCGCTGCGTTTTCGCTGGTGCGGGCGCTTCTCACCGCCGTGAAATGACGAAAAAAAGTGTTCACCGATGACCTACGCCGTGGGTTGGTTGCCCAGCAACGCACAAGATATGTGCGATAGGTTTTTATCGGTTTCCTGCTTATGTCTGTCTTAAGGTAAAGGACGAACCTGTAATGCCGGCTGTTTGGCGCATCGGTTACGTGCCAAACATTTTCGTCACGACTAAGCATATGTGTAATTATTTAGCGTTAGTGCGGCTTGTTTCATTTGAGAGAAATAACATTGTCACAAGTTTGTCAAGTGTAATGCTTGACACCCAGTTTCTTGGCATAAACAAAGTGCGGACACAGAGCGATGACGCTTACCGCAAAGCGCGTACGACGTTAGCTTAGCTCGATGTGTAGAAGTAATCGCGGTCGCCGTGTATTATTGAAATGGGGAAGCTATACATACGTCATAGGAATTTCATTCACTCAAATGAGACAAATATATAAGAGCTTAATTCACGTAGCCGTGAGCGAAGGGCCGATTACAGCGACGCTTTTGCAAATTGCTTGCGGCTGCGATAGCATACACACGAGAAGTGTCTTTGGCAATGTTGTAGTGGTTATGATGTGCTTTAAATTTTTTTTCGATTACAGACTGCTCGAATGAACTACACGCTTGGAATTTGCCGCGTCGTTACAGCACTTCACGCCTTCACGATCGGAACTGAGCGTATGGGCAGAGCCACAAGCCGCGGCTATGCGCCTTGCTGGCGGTTATTTGAGAGCCTTGTCCTTGGCACGTTATTGCTTTTTTGTGTGTGTGTGCATTATCACAGCCGTATTTACATAGGTTATAGCGTCACCAATATCGCATGCTTGAGTACCTATTCCGTAACTTGCGCAAGGATTTCGTGTAGGGATTAGAGGCTTTAGTCCGAAACAGTATTTTAGCTGAGGCATCTTCAAGTCGTATTTAAACAAGTCTCGCTGTTACAAGTGGTTCTTCCTTGCGCTAGATACCGAATTAAAGCATACGCATGAAGCGACGCCGACATGATAGCTCGCGATCATTCGCATCATGTGGCAAGGTGCTTATCCTTTCAATCAGTTTCTCACATCTTGTCATAGCTGGGCGTCGGAACATTCTTTTCTACATTCATTGAACGCTTCCTACAGAGCTAACGCAATTTCATCTCACGCGGCTGCCCCTCGCAAACTCTTGTAAACACGCCATCGGTGCTCCGACGCCCCGTGCTCGGAGGCAGCTTTCGCACACGCTTCGCTGGCGGCGGTGGCGCGACAGTGTAGGGCCGCGGCAAGCGGTGGGCGGGTCCTCCGCGCCGCGACGTCGACACAAGCCCTGGTTATATCGCCGGTGCCTACCACTGTTTACCAACATGGAATAGGTCTATACTACGCTATAACACGCCTGCCTCCGCCTTTATGTAATAGGGGCCGCGGAAGGGGGGCAGGCGCCCAAAGGAAGGAGCCTAAGAAAGAACAGCGCGCGCAAATGCCATGCATTTCATTGCAGAGTGTACGCGCACTTATTTCTTGATGATGACAGTTTTCCAGAATGTCCCACATGCCGATAGCTTAAATAGCTTTGCTGTTAATAAATAAACCCGCATGGCAGCGAAACTTCCCATACGTCAGGGTGCAATTTTTATGAAAGCGCCGACACAAACGCACACACGTCTTTTTTTTTTCTTTTCTTTCCCTTGGATAACAAGCGCAAGCTGACACTCCAGCAACAAAACTTGATGTCATTACGTGCAGCTGCTACAATGCGAAACTACATTTTACTTCTTGCCGCAGGCATAACTGGTAAAATTTACGCCACCGTAGGACACACGATGCAAAACGAGCGAGAGAAATCGCTCGTAACGAGCCCCGGCACCAGGAATTGACTGCGAGGCCGTGCCACAATCAAGCTACGCGCAGCCCTTGAGCAAGAGGCACTCACGCAACGCAGTCGGCGCCGTCGTATGTTTCGATATAATTTGTTTTCAGCGCTGTCCAACGAGCAAGAAAAAAAAATAATAAAACGGACAACATTCAGTACACACGCACAAACATAGGCCCAGTTTGCAAAATGCGCATTATTTTCAGGCCAAAGTTAATGAACACACACGATTCACTGAGCAGCAAACATATGTACAGTCACGAGCAAAAGTTGGATACCATGGCACCAGAAAAAACTTTAAATTCCAAGTAGCAAAGCTCTACAACATGGAATCGCACCACTGCATTGCATTGGTCGAACAAGTGCACCTACGCTGAACCACCCGATTTAAGCCAACTTACTCGGACTGCAAAGAAAAATAGCTGTTTGTGGCACCCATTGGTCTCCAAACTTTTGCTCGCGACTGTACATACCTCTGAAAGCGATTGGTTTAGGCAGCATACCCCACAACAGTTACGCGCATGCTGCGATTCTACGAAGCGAAAGCAGCGACATAAGAGGATTTTAGTTTTTCCGTGCACTTCTTTAAAGTAGCACTAAAGGAGCTAAACAATTTTTCACGTAATGCTAAATTAGCGCTTAGTTAGCGAGAAAACGCACAAAATGAAATACAGGTGGCAACGCCACCTTCATGTTCCCGCACCAGCTCACTGTGACGTCATATATTTTCAAGGCGCCTTCTGCGACGCGCAAAATTACTTTCTGCTAAAAATGAATGAAGTTGTGTTGTAAGGAGCCCAGAGACTTAACGCCACGAGTTTCATCAAATTTCATTGAGCCGAAGTGGCCAAAACACGCATGAAATACTTTGTAATCCGTGATGTCACGCTTACGTTCGGGCGCCTAGGTTTGGTCGCGAAATTCAAAAATGAAACTTAACTGTGTTTTCCATTTTAATACTGAACCTATGGTGGCGAAATCAACGGGAGTAGAGTTGTCAATTAATAAGCTATCGGGCTAAACTGATTCATCGTTTCTCTTTAGCGTCCCTTTAAATTTGCAGATAAACGTGCTACCGGAGCCGCTCGGGGCAGAAGCACAACCGGTAGCGACATCTTTCGGGAGGTTTGCTAACTACATTGCTTCGATTTTATTTTTCGCCGCGTTATACCCCTGTCACACTAGACGTTTTAACGTCATTCGATTCGAATGACATTCGGTGCAGCGAATGTCATTCGACCCGCGGTTGTGCTACACACGAAGAAGTAATGTCATTCGTTTACGATATCGGTGACGATAGTTCCAAAGGAACTGGACCTAAAAGCTGCAGAGCGTAAGTGCAGAGTGGCTGAAAAGTCGTCCTATTTTATTTAAAATAAACGCAGGGCTTTGCTTCACTGAATTACACCAACAGAATAATTTGCAGCTGATACGGCAGCGCTCAAAGGGGGCGCTGACTTGCAGCAGGCGAACCATTCACTTACTGTTTTTGCAAGCAAAGCGCGTTAATGAGAAACACAGACGCTAAATTAAGACGCAGTGTAATAAGCGCTGCGCTCAAGCAAACAGCGTTCGCGATTGCATCCTGTGGCGAAATACCGAAGCCTGTCAGACGCCGCTGATGTCGAGAGTAAACACATTTTGTTACGGCCTGCCTGGCTGTTTTCTTTTTAAAATGATGAATACCGGCAAACGCGCTAAAGTAATACCATTTTCACGTGACGTTTCACAAATTAGGAAAGCTCAGTGCCGCATGTTTACGTTGTCTCTGGGGTAGAGAGTACGCATTCGGTCCCAGTGCGAATGCGAATGAGTTGCTCGAACTCATTCGATTTCAGAAGTCATTCGATTCGAATGATGTTAAATGTCGCCGTGTAGCAGCGGAATAATGTCATTCGATGCGAATGTCATTGCGTTCGAATGACATTAAAACGTCCAGTGTGACAGGGGTATTAGTCGGTAAGTTATAGACTAGCTCACTGGCGATGCTTAACGGTAGCAGTTAAAACGTGTATGTCAGAGCATTGTTAGCTTTGTGTGTCTCTGGTAAGGCGCGGCAATCTGAGGGGCCGCACTTGCGATCAAGTACCGGTTACGGAAACTGGTAACCCGATTTCCGTAACCGTAAAGAAGTCTATGAAAAAAAAAACAACTAAAATCCCTATGACCGCACAGCGGGGGCCTCCTAAATAACTCTGAGCACCTGGGGTTCTCTGAGGAACCACCACGGTGAGGCACTGTGAAAACAAACGAGATGAGAACCACAGAGACTGTTGCAGACAGTGGGTTTCTGGCGCGACAGTGCTTCCACACTGCAGGTTTGGGTGAAGAGTTTTCAGCCACCGCAATACAGGTCATACTAACTATGGCATTGCGCTGCTGAGATTAAGGTTTCGATACCGCTGGCTGCAACGCCGACCAACGCTGATGTCGACGGGGTAGAAATAAAATTAAAAAAAAAAAAAAAAGAACCGCACATCTGCTTTTTTCGCTGCAGATGACGTCGAAAGACGATAGCCTTACCGCCACTGATACGTAACACCCTCTGTTCTCCCACCTCCCACCCATCATGATGTTCTGCTCCCCTCTCGCTCCTCCCATGATGGATGCAATGGACGTTTTTCCGAATTCAATCCAAATTTCCCGCGTTCGCCCTACTCGCGCGCCATCTGTTGGGACCCTTTACGACTGTTGGCTTAACGCGTAGCGCCTCTTCGACACCATTTCTAACGCGTTATTTTTCATTTACTAACGTAAAAACCAGTCCAGTGTACATTGTTAATTAAGTGACTGCTGCGGATCGCCGTTATGTACATATATCTTGCCCCCAATAGGCCTGAGCTATTCTTGGAGCTCTGCAATATTGACGTGCATGATCACGTGCCACCTGTGCTAGTGGCACGGTTGGTTTTGGCCGCCCTGTGGGGTTTGTGGGGTTTTACGTCCTAAAGCTACGACCTGATTATGAGAGACGCCGTAGTGGAGGGCTCCGGAAATTTAGACCGCCTGGGGTTCTTTAACGTGCACTGACATCGCACAGCACACGGGCCTCGACATTTCGACTCCATCGAAATGCAGCCGCCGCGGCCGGGATTCGGATCCCGCGACCCTCGGATCAGCAGCCGAGTACTATAGCCACTAGACCACCGTGGCGGGGCAGGCTTTGGCTGGACGCTTGAATTGAGTGACAGACACAAAGCTTCTTTTTTTTTTTTCGCGTTTAGGTAGCCCAAGAAAGACTGTCGTCTTTCAAGGAAAAGAAAACAAAAATAAAGCAGAGAAATAGATCGTGCATTCGGACTTCGCCTCGCGTTGAAGAACCCGGGGTGGTGAAGAGTTAACCCACGGATGAATGATTATATTCCAATTATATTCCTTTTTCGCGCTCCATCAGTCAATGGCGCGAACGGGGCTTTACCTATGTTCTCCACAGGATCGCCCACGGTCATGAATGCTGAATGATAAGAAATAAGCACGATGGAGTTATAAGAACTTATTGAAATAATTGTGTCCCAGCGCGTTTACACTAGCTCCTCCGCCTCTCGCCTAGTGCTTCTTTTGAGGGGCTTCAGGGATATCTTTGACACAAAAACAAAATAAAAACTTGGTAGGCGACATCTAGACCTTGACTTAGGGGGTCTCATGTGGCACATGCACCCCGGCATCGGTGTGACCCGGCGGCTTCGTCACAGTCCCTGCCAAAGCAGGTATGAGCCATACGCGAATGTAATTTGAACAGGAAACGAATTAATTATACTCATGGTTCAGTGTCTTCTTCTTAGTGTAGGAGAAGGAAGGAAACAAAGGCAGGGAGGTTAACCAAAACGCGTCCGATTGGCTACCGGACGCTTCTCCGAGACAGGCACAGAATGCGACCAAAAAAACAAAAAAAGAACCTTTCCGACGACCGACTCGACGATAGATTTTTGTTTCTTTTTTTATTTTTTCAATGGCGTTTTCGGTGTACACATAGGCGTGCGCACATGGAGGGCGGCAGTGTCACGATAGGCGGTCTACCGTCCCCTCCCCTTCCCGTAACCTAACCGAGGGAGGGGGGGGGGGGGGGCAATCTGCTCCTCAATACCTCCACATTGCACTGAATCTTGACCGAAGTGGCCTCAGTGCGAAGGAAGGGGTTGCGAGCAGGAAGGGGATGCAGCAATGAACCTTCCCCCCTCCCCCGCTTCCCCTCTACACCCACCCTTCTAACGGAGAACCTTGCGAACACCTATGGGTGCATACGTACAATCGTAGTTCTCGAAAGTACTGCTAGTAATGACAGAAGCATACTTGAAAAGAAAAAAACCAGAAAAAAAAACCCGCAGGTTTTCGTGACACCAATCAACAGAGAGCTTGAATGAAAGAATTAAGCCTGACAACAATCATCTTCCTTCCCTTTCCAGCTCCACCTGGCTACGGACTGATGGTGTCGGTGAAGAACAGCGCCAACTTGTCGCGAATGCTCTCGAAATGTTCGTCCCGTAACTTTCGGCTGAAATACAAGTCTCGTACAAACGACTACCCCTGACAAAGCGTAAGATCAAGGTATATACATTTTGTAAGTGGTGTATATTACGTAAAGAATAAGATACAACAATTTGTTTTCTTTTTATTTTTTCAGAACTGAACGAACATCCATGTTACATCCTCTGTAACAGAGTTACTTAATAGCAGTAGCCACAAAATAGTGGCGTAATCCGGAACGATGCCAAGTCCTTTTGTACTTTAAATGTCCATACAGAATTAGCTCCACCTCGGGTAATATAACTGGTCTCGAGTTACCTTTGCACACTGCGCAGACTGAATTTCGAGACTTAGGGAAAGTATAGTAAAAAATTATCGCCTAATTCAAACGCCTGCTGCTAGCAGTCGACTGACGCTTAAATATATATATATATATTTTCTTGTTCAACTTGAGTTTATCCCCTTACGTAGCAATAGTATATCCTACCAGTACGTCGGTGAGGGTCCCAAAGCATTGCTAATTCAATAATGATAACGCAACCATCTAAACGCAACAAGCGTATCATGCCAAATCACTTCCGTGGAGCCCAAACAAAATGCTTTCTCAGTTCCCATGTATATACGACTGGTGCCGGTGTGAATAACGCAGATTCATAACAAAACATATACAGAAATTCACGCACAGAACATCCAACCTAAAAGAACGAGACTGCAAACCACGACTAAAATCCCCCCCCCCCCCCTTTATTTTATTATTAATATTATTATTTTCCGTTGAGATGCGAGAGGCTATTCCGCCACTTGCCCCAACGCTCCCTACATGGCTGGGTTGCAAATAATTGTTGAGTTAATTGCTGAGTTAAGTCAGTGAAGCTGCGAATAATTGAAGTTGAGAATAATTGTTGAGTTAAGCCAGTGAAGCTAAACGTTTGAAAGGAACAACTAGCTGGTTGAGAATATATTTCCACATGCAGCTGCGCAGCATGCTCTCTCTCTCTCTCTCTCTCTCACACACACACACACAGAAAGAAAGAAAGAAAAAGCTGTCCCAGGCGCCCCTCCGATGTCCTTGCTGGCAGTGCAGTCGCTCAAACGCGGCCATCGAATTAAAATACCGTGTGTTTGCGCACGCCCCTTCAGCGCAGGCGCGCATGCGGCCGCCGAGCAGCCTCTTCCCTCAAGGACATACAATACGTCACGACGCAATGCCGCAGCTGGCAACGTCCCGTGATCCACACCGTCGCAGTTTAGAGAGAGAAAACAAAAGGCAAATACGGCATCTGCACGCTTAGCATTTGTACACTTGAAACAGTGTATTGCCCAACGATAAAGGCGCAATGGACTCTCACTCCGAAGGGCGTTTCTTTCTTTATAATGACGATTACGCACGCGCCAAATCGCTAGCATCACAGGCGATGAAGAACTTACCTCTAAGCACTACCAACAGCGACAAAAAAAAATTTACAAAGTGGCAAACAAACTAGCAAGAAGATGTCTGGCAGGCTAACGAAGCGCCGAGACCCTCCTACTTGAGGCTAATAAATTCAAATACATATACATGCGCAACACGCGGTATCGAGGACGATATTTGCAAGCAGTAAATAAGTTAACCTGCGTACACTGTGGTTGAACTTATGCGCAGATGAAGAAGGCTCCGCGGTATGAGCAATATGTAAACACAGAAGTACAGCGAAGAAAAAAAAAACAATTGTCATGTTCACTTAGTGCAAACCAATCTGTCCATTTCTGTGTTTTAGACACGCACCTACCACCAATCACAACTTTTGTGAATCATCCTGACGGTTAGCTTTTATTTACTAAACTTAAGCTCCTATACTATACGTATCCTATACAACTCTGAACTTGAACGATTACTGCTTGATTACTGCATGAACAATTACGCTGAACGATGCTGCAGGAATGCTTGCCAAGTACGCGTCGATAATGAGCGCTTGGCTGTTTCCCCACCCTCAGCATTCCAAGCGTCTTGGGGCATATAAGCGTGAAAATTGCACTAAAATCGGTCGAATACGTCAAACACTATGGCACCGACCAGTATTCCATGCTCAAAAACAAGAAAAATAACCGGCTTGGTGAAGAAAACCAATGCAGTACACTGTAAGAGCGCGCTGCGCCGGCTGCGGGGAGCGAGTCACGCGATGTCGTTTACTGCGTCACAACGACCCCAGTGCCGGTCTTTCCAATGGTGGCCCGTCGAGACCCAAAGAAAAGAGAGCTTGTCGCCCAGTGATTTCGCAACAACATGGCGGCAAACAAAGCACCGGCTTCAATTCTAATGCGCAGTAGTTACTTGGTCTTCGCACAGATGACTAAAGCAAACTTTAAATCGATGCTTCGGCTAATCTTCAGTACTTTAAGGGAACAAAGTATTGGTGATGTTTTGCAGCCACCATTTCGAAAACGTGCTCATTTGGCACTGCTAGGCCTAAGTCGCTACCGCGAACCTCATAAGTGGTTTGATTATTAGCCACCAGATGGCGCTACAAGCACATTTCCCGCTAGCGAGATGACATTTATTTTTTATGTCAGTGACGGCGTATTTGTTCTAGAACTAGTACAACAAGGTGCAAATTAACGTTGGCCTCGCGGCACGTTTCGAATGTTTCTAAAGGTTGTATTATTCTAGTTATTCATTTCATACAACGACATAAATATGCCCATGACCCCTGAAATTAACCAGACCTGCCGGCGCACCAAGTCTCTGAGGTATACCATCAGTATTACCCTGTCATATTTTTATTTATTTTTTTCCCTTGTCGCGTCGCCACATGCTGCTCGGCGACGCGATGCTGCGACAGTGTCTACCTGTCGCGATGCTGCGACAGTGTCTGCCTGTCGCGATGCTGCAACAGTGTCTGCCTGTACGCGATATGATGTTATCGCAAAATTCTCCCTGTAGTACGGGAAGCTATAAGCTGCGAACTGGCAGTTCCAGACACTAGACGTTTGTAACTTCGACCGGCATTGACTATATGCTGTGATTGGTTTTCGTCGCTTCGTGCACAGCGCACGAAGCGACGAAAACCGATATGTTTTTTTAAATGTTCGATCTTCACATTTTAAGCAAATGAGGTCCTTCTACGTGCACGGCACGTGTACCAGGAAATCGTAACCTGTTAAAGATGCGCCGCGTCCTTTACATACAGCGTTCAATGGATTTTCCAGTTTTCCGGTTTACAGGGCCAATTGCTCAGCAAGAACATATACCATGCCGGCTATCCCCGCCGAGAAGTGAGGGATTTTTCATCCGTTTGCAACACCGCTATCAGTTCTATCGAATGCCGTGTCGAGCCGCCAGGTGCGATCGTGATTCATCGATAGACACATCATACCGAATATAACAATATAGAGAACCGAAAATAATAGCCGTATTAGACATACGCGTGTATGTGGCGCTATATAAAGTATTTCGCACTTCCGGAGAGGACCGTACCTGACAGCTTACATTCGTTTGTTTCGTCTATCCGGTCATTTTTGCATTGGTGTTTTGAGCGTTTCATAAGGCCTCGATACTTTCGTTTGACTACCGGTGTACTGCGCAAGAAACATGATGCCGGTGCTAGAGCAATAAAAAATAACTTGTGCACCACGAAAGCCGGAAAGCTGCGATATTTTATACGTGTACTGTCTGTCGTCGAGGGAGATTACTGCAGATCACCGGGCAGATTGCTACAGAAGCGACTGAACGAAGTTAGATAAAGAAAGGAGAGAGTATAAATGTTTATTCTGAGCATGCGGCTTAGATGGGTGGCCTCGATTTTGTTCTAGGAATCTAGGTAGACAGCTCACAGCCAAGTCCCGCATCAGGGGTGCGCCGTCTCTTCGGGCTCGGGGTCCCATAGCTCGGCCTCCCGTAGCTCCTTCGTAATGTTCAGGTGGTGACGGTGACACACCTTCCACCACATCGCTATACCATAAGGCATACACATATAGGATGACAGAGGGACGTCCCGTCCTCCACATCGCCATATCATAAGGCCATAAGATGACTGGGACGTCAAAGAACGTGCACAGTGTATAATAATAGTGGGTGTATGACATTCGGTGCAGTCAGGTGCCGTGGACAGTAGTTCGTTGTTTACAGTTCCCTGAGGGTATCCTGCCTTGTTTAGCTACGGTTAGGTGCTGGGTAAGTTCTCTCCACGCTACGAAGCTGCATAATGTGTGTACTTGGTGATAAATTCGTTCGTTATCCTTTAGCGCCTCCTGTGAAAAAAGCCCTGTGAAGCGCGAGTGGATGGAAGAAAATATCGCGTTTTTACGAGCCAAAACCATGATGTCATCGTTAGGTGGGTGGGGGGAGGTCCGGCTGTGTTACGTGCTTCAGCGTAATTTTAACCAAATGAGGTCCTTCTACACGCACGATATCTAGGCTCACGGGCATTTTTGCAACTCACACCTGTCGAGACGCGGCCTCCGTGGGCGGTAGTCGAACGCGTGCCCTGGCCTAGGCTAAACCATGGAAAGACAACCAAATGAGCTGTGGCAAACGAATCAAGCACCGGCCGGAGCGCATTCGATAACAACTTGCGTGTCTTATCACTCTGCCGTACTCAGCAGAGGGTGAGTGGACCGGTTCGCAGGCTCGCGCTATCGAATAGCCCCGTGGGGTGATGCTTCTTCCCCTCAGATCAGCCAATTCGACGCTGGTATCGTAATCAGGACAATATTCACCGTTTCCAGCCCCTTCCACGGGGATAAATCTCCCACTGGCCGAAAATTGAGCCGTCAGTGTTAAGTGGGACTTAGTCGTGCACTGCCAGCCACTTCCAACGCCGCGCGACGTTCGAACGGGGCGCCACGGACACCGACAAACGGCCGTAGTAATACGCAGTACACGGCAGTCAGAGAAGCGAACGAAACGCGGCTGTACTACATAACGAACGCCATTATGGGACGGGCCTCGTGAGAGGGCGCGAAACCCCGGTTGCCTGCTAAACAAGCAAGAAGAGACGCGCACGCAGAAAAAACAGACGACGAACAACAAGAGGACGGGACAGGCCAGCAAAGTGGAGAACGAGCGGGCAAGAGAGAGAGAGAGAGAGAAAATTCTACGGGGGGCAGTGTGGGCGAGAGACGCGTCAGGTGCGCCCTGAATGTCCTTCCAATTTCCCAAGGCCTACACCAGCCAGCGTTTCCCAGCAGCGCCGCGAATGCCACGCGCTGGCGCGTTATTATTATTGATTGGACGCATTCAAGCTAACGAACTTGGTGTAGCTCCCCCCTCGACGAGGGGCCCCGTCGCTCCTCCTCTCCGCCTCATGGCGGCAGTCTGGCCGCGCGCCCCTCTCCCGGTACCTTTTCGCCCGCTTTCCATCGCGTCGTCCCACCACATTTTCTGTTCCTTCTTGCATTTCATTTTTGGCACGGCGTTGATTTATAGGTGTGTGTGTGTGTGTGTGTTTGTTGGGCCGCATCGGCGGCGCTCGACAGCGCCGCAGCAAGGAGGTTCGTTAGCCAAAGCCGGCGCGCGCCGAACAATGGGGCATCGTTTCGCGAAGGAGGCGGAAGCACGGAGGGGGTGTTCGAAAAGGAGGAAGAGGAGAGAAGCACGAACCTCCTCCCTCTCGAAAGAGCTCGGAAAAGAGCGCTGCTTATCCCCCCTTGGCTGTCCGCTGCTCGTTTCCCACACATTTTTTTGCCCAGCATTCGCCGCTCCTTCGCGCGCACTCTTGCCACCATCTCCCGCCTTTCCTCACTCGTACGGTAATTCAAACAAGGACCCACCCGAGCGTAATTTCTTTCCCCTCCGTCTTTCGCGCCGCTCCTAATCCGCTCTGCACTGCTAGCTAGGAGAGCAGCTCTCGCTTCCGCCGCGCTACGAGAGACGACAAAAATATTGGCGTGCGCCGCGAGAGGAGAAGAGATCGTTTATATGGGGACGACGCTTGCCGCAAGCTCGACATCGGACGACGCGAAGGGATTAAAAACAAGGGGGGAGAGAGAGGTGTGCGCCATTACCAAAGTGAACCGATAAGCGGAACGCGTCGCCGACGAAAAGCGAACTCGGCTGTTATACACCGTTCATTCCGAAAAGAAATCTTGCAGAACAGCCACGCACTGTGTGGTTCGGATAAAGCAGTACTTTCTCGGCGGTAAGATTAATTGGGTAAATGACTGCCTAACGCAAATCGAATCACGTTCCTCTGTGCCCGAGGTTACGTTCCTTGTTTCTGGTCAGCCAGCGCGCCATCACCGTTTTTTTTTTTTCCGTACTATTTTCGTTAATTCTACGACACATATCCATGAGGCCGAGTGGAAAGGATCACGCCATTCTGAGGATGAATGACTGGATCGTTCAAAAACAAAACTGGACTTTACACTGGCTTCGCATCAAACGCGTCGATGCCCGCTTAACGAGCCGGCGAGGGAAGAAACGTGATTATTGCACCGATGCACCAGACCTTACCATCTTTTAGTACGCGCTTTGGCATATACAGCGTCCCTTAAACAAGGCGGCTTTCAGCAATAGATATGACATCCGAAAAACAGTTCGCCGCAAGGTCATCCAGCAGTAAAGGGCGGACTGGATCGACACTGCAGAATACACATATCCACTGCATTGCCAGCTGATTTATTCAGCCGCACTATGTCCTATATCTCGCACGTTCTTAATTCCCAAACACTTCTGGGCAAGCGCGCCTAATGCACACTTCAGGTCAGCCACAGACGATCGATGGAACAACCATCGTCATACGCGGTGGACATTATTATTATTATTATTATTATTATTATTATTATTATTATTATTATTAGTAGTAGTAGTAGTAGTAGTAGTAGTAGTAGTAATAGTAGTAGCAAGATTAGGAGGAGCACGGGTGCAACGCAATAAGACTAAATTCAAAAGAGCACTATAATGACTTCGCTTATTCGAATCAGCGGCCGCATTCAAGTGAACCATACAAAAAACAAAATAAATAAAAACACCAAAGAGCTCCATTACAATATTCCCATTAATTAAAAACGATTAAACAGCGTCATATTGCTGAAATTTTAACTGGTGGGCAAACACGAGTTTTCCTGTTACGAGATGGCCAGCGTACACAGGTCGGCAAGATGACCACGATCGGCCTATGCCCAACGGGAAATCACAAGCGATTAGCCGGTTCTAATAAGCACACTTGGGCGGCCGATTCCGTTCGAGCACACCACACGCACACACACACACGCCGGCAGGGCGACGACGAGGTTAAAAGACGCACGGAAGAATTACGACAGCCGCGGCCTCGTCGGTGGTGGTGCGGCGCAAAAAAACACGGCACGAAAGCAGCGTGCCGCTGGTGACGAGAAAGAGAGAATGGAAGGGAGGGTACAGGCGGGCAAAGCGAGGATCGATGGAAAAACAAGAAAAGAACGCGGGCAATAGCGCACAAGCAGGCGTGTTTTATACGCGCGGGGCGCTCGCTCGACCGACCGACCGACAGCGCCAAATGTCCGAGCAAATGGGAGGAACACGTGTTCGCTTATGCAAATGCGTGCGCGCTCACAGGACCTGACCAGGAGGGGAGGGCGGCCAGCGCTCTCAACGCCGCCGTCCGCAAGCTCTCCACACAGCCGCCGCTCGCTCTTGCGTGTCTCGCCTTTTTTTTTCCCCTTCCTTTTCTGTCCCATTTGCTTTTTTTTAGTACCTTCAGTTTTGCTCTTTCACTGTGTTTCCTCCCCCTCACTCGTTCTCTCAGTTCGTCGTGCCACAGAACTCGGGCACGGTTATTATTCCTCCTCCGGTGGGGTTATCCGCGTCGTCGAAATGTCCGTCGTTCTTCTAGCATTCGACCCGGCGAATGAATCGGCAAGCGAGCACTCGACGCCGCGATAGTGCGTCGTGTCAACAAGCGACCTGCCTGTTTATGTATACACGCTCGCGCAGGCGGCGCGCGATTTCACCGGACCGCGGTATTTTGCTCTCGCAGACCGCGGCGGCGGAGAGCTGCGGCTTGTCACGGACACACCACCCACCTCGCAGTCTCTTTGCCTCGAAAAGGCCGTAATGCAGGCTTCGTTCATCGCTCTATTTTTTCGTAAGAATTTTCGTAAGAACACAGGTGACCCCATAAAGCCGCACAGAAAGCTGTTTGTGCTTTCCTGGCGCATTTGTTTAACTGTTCTTCTTTTTCAACTAGACGGGTGATTGATTAGCGGACTTCGGTAAAAAATAAACAAGAAGAAGAAAAGAGCGGCATCCGAGGAGGCCGCATAATGGAGAACTCTGAAGTTTAGTAGATTTCAGACACACGTGGAATATCTGGTCGCCGCGAGAAATCGAATCGGTAACCTTGTCATGCGTAAAGGAATGTCGCGTACCGCGGTCCGTACAGGGCAGTGTATCGCTTCGCTTAGAGGGAACGCGCGATAGTGCACACTCGCAAAATAATCTGGTGTTGGGGGTTCTAAGCTGACGTAGACGTGCGCTTGCCGGCTTTGCGTTTTTTCAGGTTTTGTGAAGCTTCTGCTAGCTCAAGCGCATAAAACCAACTGGTTACATACTTTTAAACAGCGTTATTTATACATCAAGCTTACATCACTGTTCCGCTCCGGTGCCAATTTAAAGGCGAAAAACCATAATAATATCTCACCTAAGTTTAGCGGCAGTCCAAACGAACTAAACGACGACATTCTTTTGAAACCATCCCGCGGGCATACAACAAGTGACTGACGCACCGGTGCTATAGTTTCTACGTCGGTCTACGTTGAATCCGATCTCGAGCCATCCCTATTTTTTCAGACTCGCGACGCACGCGATAAAGAAGCACGCTTTTAATAGCGCCGCACAGGATGGCGACATCACGTATATAATATGCACGCACCGCAGAGGGCAAGTACAAGCCAAAACGCTCATCGCGCATTACCATAATGCTAATAATCTTCGAAAGAACACGTTATCGTTATTAGCAAAACGCCCCTGCCTACGCGCGCGCGAGCACCGGGCGCGCGGGGCGCATTCGGCGCGCCATTTGGCGCGCTAGAGCATACAGCGTCGGTCGGGCGGCCGTAATGCGTCTCAATTAGCGCACGTCGGCCCGGAGGCGACGGTGCTCTCGGGCTGCCGCGGCGCATTTGGGCAAAGATATGATGAAAAGAGTTTCGAGAACGGCTCTAACCGTCGTCGCGAGTTTTTCTATATGCGGGAGCTGCGGCACTCTTCGCAAGGGGGGGAGTCATCAAGGGCCAGCCCGGCTGCAGGCAGGCGCTGCGTTCGCAGAAGCGGCGGAGTGTGAGCGGTATAAAAAAAAAAAAAAAGAGTGAAAAGGCACGACACCAGCGCGTTCAAGCAACTTGGGAATATCGCGGGCTCGCATTAAGGGGTCCGATATTCGGGTATATGCATATAGCGTTGCCGACAGAACGAAATATAACAGTGGGCAGCGAGAACTGTTTCGAATGAGAGCAAAGGAAACGCGGTATGGGTGAGAGAAAGACAGATGGAACGGGGAGTAACTATATAAACGACGGGCCTGAAGGAGAAATGGCGCGTTTATAGGAGGCGCACGCTACCTGTATACGCACAAACTCTTCGAGCATCTGTGCCTCACATGTATCCCATGCGCATACTTCCAGGCGCATGGTACCGTGCGGCAGGGTTCCAGAAGAATAGACAAACTGCACTGTCTTTACATAAAGAGGCGGCATATTGGTATAATCAAAAACGGAAACGAGAGAAGGCGGGCGAAAAGACAGATACGAGGGAGGGAGGCGGTAGTGATGTGGGGAAAAGGAGAACGGGACGCTGGTGACACTACGAGGAAACCGACGGCGTACAGAAAAGGAGCCGAAGCTTCGAGCGGAGGAGCGAAACGGCGCACGCACGCGCGCGCGCGCGCACACACACACCACACACACACCACACACACACACACACACACACACACACACACACACACACACACACACACACACACACACAGCAGCGCGCGGATAATTTCTTCCTTCCGGAGTGTGCAGGCTTTTGGAGAACACGAAAAGGCCATTCCATCGCTCTGTACAGCAAGCTCGGCGCCTACAACGGGCGCCTGCGTTGCACGGGTGTTGGCTGCACCCGCACGCCGACACTCTGCTCGCCGTCAGTGCCCTCCGAGAGGCCCTTTGCCGTCCTCCGACACCGCTTGCGCAGAGGCCCGCTGGAGCGAATATTTCCTCACTGTGTTGCTTTCGAGATGACGAGAACAATTCGGTAATCGGTGGACAAAAGATTAAACAGGTTTCCAGGTGCCCCGAAGATTACGATTCTAATTTGACAAACAGTGCCGTCCCCTGTCCCTTCGCACTTTTCTGTTGGTAGTCATCCACTGTCGAGAAAACTTGCTGAAAATTGTTATTCTTCAGAGATTCTGCCTGCGCCCACAATTAATGGGCATAGCGTATGCCAGGCAGTAGAGAAAACTTGCCGTATCCTAGAAGATAGTTTCTCTAACTTTTAAGCAACAAGAGCTGTAAGGTTCATTGTAAGCTTCACGAAATTGTTACCGACGAAACAAAGTATGCCGAAAATGAAACTAATAAACTTGACGTGGCGTGCTCATTCTCGGCAAATTAGTTCACTCAGTCAGCCTCCACCGAATCCACTGATTGATTCTTCTGTTTTTGTACAATATCGTGCATGTCCACGCGTTAGTTTATGTGTATCTGCATACCCATCCACGGTTCACTCGAAACTGCCTTTTAGGCAGAAACACCATGCCCTTACGAAATATTTCCGGAGGTCTGGCACTGCACAGCAAAGCCGGCTCCTTTTCCTCTACAAACGTGCTTATGTGATCATCCCAGAGTTACAAACCTTCGCAGAACAGTCAAGAGGTCGGGCCGGAAGGGGCCAGCGCAAGGCTTCAAAACAAACACGCCGAGTAAACAAACGAATTTGCATTCCGCCAGTTTCGCAATTCGGTCACCGCACGCATGGAGCGCCAAACCTACAGGGAGCGGAACAGCGGTGGGTGTCAGTCAGTGCCTCCTGATTGGAACCTGTCGACCACGGGGCGACGTGACACTCATGGCCGACGACAGGAGCCCAAATCGGCTCGTCATTAACGTGCCTCGCGGCGGAGGCAATATAGGGCCGCGAGACGACCGGTCGCGGACGCCGCGGCAAAGAGTCTCGGCTGTTGAGCTCTTGACAACGGCCCATTACGCGGCGTTCGCAACCAGTGGCACGCTATTGTGCTGGTCACGGTACGGTGGGCGCATTGAAATGTTCGCCCACAGAGGGAGCTGATTAATAAGCATGCAGTCTTCCCTGTGTGTGGCCGCACGGCCATACAACGGTTGAACCCTCTGTCACTGCAGTGTCTTCTACCACGTGTGCGCAAACGAAGGATCCTGTTCGCTTAAATGGCGGAGAAAGCGGGAGATAAGGTTATATATAGCAGAAGACCACAACATAAAGGCTCCGCGATATGGAGGACCTCGCAGTGTGCAAAAGCCCAAGCGTCCCGCGCACTTGTGCCAGCAGTTGTACAGTTCAATCGAACAAGTTCACTACTGAAAAAAAAAAAAAAACGAGAAAGAACAACGAAAAAGCGCGACACCAGACGAGTCAAGCAGCACAAAGTATATACCACTGTCCAGTGCTCCTTACTCGGCCAGCGTCGCAATGTTTCTACAAAGATATCACTTCCTAATAATGTACCGAACAGTCCCCATGGACACGTTGATTTCTATACTTGCTTATTCTTTCGTTATTCAGCGATTACCGTGCTTAGCCCGAAGACGCAGCAGCAGGTCGGTTACAATGATGTAAGAAACACGTCATCAATGGCCAGAGCACACTTCCTTACCTGCCAGGCGATCCCAGTCACTAATGTAACGAATAAGGAATGAATTAGCATGCACATCCGATCTGCCGCAGTATTCCAAAATGCTGGAACAATGCTCACTGCGCGACGGGACATAATGTGAGGCCTTTGCATGTTTCCTTTCGAATACCGGCTTTGCCGCAAAATATTTGATATCAGAGTTTTAGCCGCAGTTTTCTTCTTCGCGGAGAAGGGTTTCCAGTCCAATTCCTATCTCATCACGAAGATAGAAGAGATCATACAGTTGCTCCTTTTCGGCTTCGTCATCCGTTGGATTTATTAAGTCGTATACAGCAAAGAAACGGGTCGCTGGATCCACTGTTCATTACAGTTCGCTGTGATTTCACATGGCGCAACACTGTATTACGACGTGACGCCTCCCACCACGTAACATGATCTCTCCTGTACGAGGGGTTTACATCGCTCAGTGCCTTCTAGAAAGGGTGAATGAGCGCTTCTGAATTGTATCGGACATCCCACAAGATGCATTTCTTTGAAAATGTACCACTGCGACCTTGAAAGTTGAAACCACCTAGAGACCCTTGAATTACGCGCAAAATCCATAAAGCGGCAACTATTTCAGTTCAAACGACGAAAAGCGACTGCAACACGCTTCCCTTGGAAAGTACACGAAGGGATCCCGCACAAATTAAACGGACTAAAAGGGAAGAAAATAGCGGGATTGGGTAAGGGCAATAAACTACATCGCGTAAACAAAAACAAACAAGCAAGAACGATCGATAAGGCGAGAATGTTCTCTCGTGGGAATGCGTGAACTATACGTTAGCGCAATCAGGGCACCATTCACACAAAAGCTCCCGGTACGAAGCATTGAAATATACGAGATTCGGTGCGGAAGAGAGAGACAGAGAAAGAACCACGAAAACACGTCCAGCTTTAGGTGTTCATCCGATGGCGCTAGCGACCAAAGCCCGAACGTTTGTTGTTCTTATTAATGTGTTTTAACAAAACGTCCATACTATGTCCTCCTTCTTGTACAGTTATTTGCCGCGCCGTGAACACGTCATTTCCGCCTTAGTTGCAGTTGTCGCACTTCGCCACCGACAACTAAAACTACTACCACACACTTGCCCTTCAGCGTCGCGCTTAACTGTATACAGCTTGCTTCTGTTCGTTTTCTCTCCTCCTGCTCGCCCTGACACACACACACACACACACACACACACACACACACACACACACACACACACACACACACACACAGTATATATATATATATATATATATATCCTTATTATGACGTGCCTACGGAACTCGCCAACCAACAACGTACGCACACAGCACAATGTAATAACCCGGGGACAAACAGGCGCCGTAGGCCGAGAACGGGCAAACAGCGAAGCAAAAGGCAGATCGCATATATCTATCTTCACGAGCATGGGAAAGGAAAGACTAATAATAACCAAGAATCGGTAAAGAAGAAAAAAACGCATTAGAAAAAGAAAAATCATGCGCATAACAGCGAGCTCAAAAGCAAAACCAAAGAGAAGAGGAAAAAAAAAAAAGAAAACGCTAGATGAAACGACAGTTGTATGAAATGAAATACACATTCTCTCGGACGACCTCTTCATGGAGGGAGGGTGTTGCTCCGGCAGTCGGTTCGTTTCGCGGAGCGAAGATGCGAGAGAGGCCGAGAAGAAGACGAAGAACAAGAAGAAAAGCGAACGACAAGAGCAGAGGGAAAGAGGAAAGCGAAATGGGGGGAGGCCATCCTCTCGACAAACAAGTCGACGACAGAAAGTAAACGACTCGCCCAACGAAAGACGCAACGCAAAGAAACAGCACAAGCAACACCATCACCACGGAGCGCTGGCACAACAGCAGCAGCAAGAAACGAACGAAAAGGAACAGCGAGAGCAGAACGAAAATGGAAAGAAAAGGGAAGCGGGCGAGATCTAGATAAAAGAAAAGCGGACAAACGGAAGTGGGGAGGAGAGAAAATGACGTCTTCGAAGGGAAACGAACCGAACTTGTTCGTTCTTCTCTCGCTCCCTCCTCCTGGAGGAGGAGGAGCATACAGCGCGGTTCCACAGTACTATAATATAGCTCGTCCGCGTTTGGGTTCCATCCCCTCATTTCTATGCCTTATATATAGTTGTCTTCCTGTACCGCTGCTTGCTTGATATTTCCCCGCTGCCTCCTTTAGGCAGCCATCTATATTTTTGTTCCATACCTTCGTCAATTCCCGGCCGTGTTCATGATGTTCCTTTTAACAAGATTTTTATCCATCGGCGCGGTGTCCTCCTCCACCCTCTTGCTCACCCGCGAATCCCCTTTTCCCCCTCCTCCGTAGCAACCCCCCCCCCCCCCTCGAGAAGTGCAGTCAGAGAAGCTGAATCACTTCTTTTCCTGGTTTGTTTCTCTTTTGTCTCTACGGCGTCTTCATCCCTCGTCTAAAACGCAAAGTCAGAATGAATGAAGGGCTTCCCTCTCCCTGCGCCCTCCCCTACACAGGAAAAAAAAAAAAAAGCCATACGAATGACCACAACATGAACAAAGAACGCTCAGAAACCCAAAATGCTCAAGCGTACGAAATAACCAAAAGAGAAAAATAAGAAAAGGCTAACAACAGTCATGCTGTCGGACAAAAAAAGAAAACTGTGAGGGGGCGCGCTGGGGGGGGGAGTAAACGGGTGGATGGTAATAGACGTAGCAAGCAGAAGCGGCGCGCCAGACGACGACAGAAACGAGTCAGACGACGGCTGTTGGGTACGCACACACACTCATCGACGATTCGCGCTATGCGAAGCATCCATCCGTACGACGCTAAGAGAGAAAAAGAGTGGGAGACAAGCGAAAGCAAAAGCAGAACAAAAAGGGAATAAGGAGTACGGGCGAAGCGGGAGCGAAAAAAATTGCACAATAAAAGAAGAAGCGGAACGGCGACGACAACCTTTTATAGCGCGGAAACGCGCGCTCTTGTTTTCTGCCTCGGTGTTTCTCGGCCCTCGAATTGGTAAGGATGAGGAGAGAATGAGGTCTTATTTGTTTTTCTTCGGTCGCCTTGTTCTCCCGCCTGCTTTTAACTTTTTTTTTTTTTTGTGCGTGCGTGTGCTTTATATCACTTCGCTCTCATCGTGTCTGGTGGACGCGCTGCAATTGCGCCGGAGCTCCATTTTAACGCCCTTCTTCTGGCTCGCCTTTCCTTTAAAGTGTTTGTTACGGTCACGTGCGGGAAGCGACACGATTACCTCGTTCCTACTCCTTCATTCCCCCCGCCCTCCTCCTCCCTTTCTATCCTCGGTCCCTTGGGACTCCCTTCGTCGCTGGTTCTTTACTTTCTCTACTTCTTAGGCTAAACATCCCTTCCGCCGCCACACACACAGACGCCTCGTAAGCGCAGCGCGGATTGCGTCCTCGACCTCAATTTCTGAAGGCGACTAAGGGAAATGAAGAAAAAAAGGAAGTGAGGTAGCTGAAGAAAGAAAGTAGTACGCGCCAACGCAGGCATGCGAGGGATCGCCCACAGTCGCGGTTGGAGGCGGTACACTCGTTAAATTTGCCTGTATCTGTCTGTCTGTCGTGTGTGTCTGTGTGCGTACGACCAGGGAATACATACATTATGCTACCTCACATACGATACAAGAAAGCAACACACAGAAACAAAGAAAACAACATTGTTTTGTACGAGAGCAAGTCGACGGCAGCGGCAACAACGACGAATCGAAAATCGCGCTTCTACAATGATGACGACGGCTCATCAGCAACGTCACGAACAGCACGCAGTAATCCATGACGATCCCTCATCAACTGTGCCACGCAGCCACGTTTTCAAACGTGAATTGAAACAGATCGGATGACAAAACAAGAGGCAGTGAAATGATACAAGAAGTATTAAGGTCATAACATTTTTGCATAACAATAGGAGGAGCTTTCACACGTCAATGTTCACAGCGTCCGGCTCACGGTATCTGCCACACCTTCGTTTGGCCGCGGATAAAGTGCGCATAAGATTTCTTTCGGATATGTACATCCCTGTCGCTACGCGGTGAGCCGCGCAACGTCACTACAACATGCAATGGTGCCATGGGCAAACGTACAGAAGTGAAACAGTCCAAGGGCGGATATATCCGCCAGGTATGGTGGGGCAGAGGTAGGTATTCGAAGGGCCTTATAAAGCCGCAGCTTCGAGCGTATTCTTGTTAGTTTAAATTTAATCTACTCCCTTCTCTTTGCTTAAATATTGCAGCGCTCGTCGTGCGTTTGTGAACTGGTTGCTATACATATAGCAGGGGTCTGAAACCTCAGCAAGTGAGGGCCGGTGCAGTGAACAAAGGCAACGCGAAATATGCAACAAGTCGCGCATATATATATATATATATATATATATATATATATATATATATATAGCGCGTGGTAATACGTGGTAATAATTCGTGCCATACCTCGGTACAAAGAAGTACATGTGCAGAGAAAACTTCGTTATATCGAGAATTTCTCTAAGTCGAGGTTCTCATATTTTAAAGGTCCCATGACACGAAAATTTCAAAAGCAAGATGCTTGCATTAATTGGTTTTCCTGCATACGAAGGCAATCTTGGCCGAGTGCTAGCGGCGAACGTCGCCTCTAAGTAATTTTAATATGGTTTCAAAGTAAGCGGGAATGCTCATCCTAAAGTCCCTCAATAAATTCAAAAGTACCGAAAAGCTTTCATGAAGCCGACGGCGCCCGCGATAGGCTGATCTGTGACACGTGACCACTCGCCGCCATGAAAGCTCCCGGGCCCCGGGAGGAGAGCGCTCGCTTCGCCAGTTCCCGAGTGTGATGGTAGCAGAGAACACCTATACACGCGTTTTTGGTAGTCCAGTAACACACCACAAAAGCGCTGTGGTGTGTCAGGCGTGGCTACCTTTTATCCGTGTTCTGGCAGCGCTTTTGTCCGTGTTCCGCGTGCGCTACCAACAGGCCCACATTGCTACCTTCATCGCCTGTTCCGCTATGCACGTTGTGCGGTGATTTCGTTCTGGAAGGTCCGATATGCCTTGTTGCTGTGCGTTTGGGTGCCGAAACCGAACGGAAGACGGCAAGAAGTTATTTTGCATCCCACGGGGCAAACAGAACCTTACCAGAAGAAAAGTGTGGTTGCACAGAATCGGACGGAAAGACTTCGAACCGTCAGCCAGTGCACGACTATGCGAGGTAAGTAACTCGACACAAAGGCGCAAGAAAAAGCATACGCGTGCATGTGCCGAGCTGCAATAGCATTGCATTCGTGCGCGCTGGTTTTGATGGCCCACATTTGTCGAGATTATTCATTTTAGTGCTTTATGAACCCGCTGACGTAGGTCATGCAGTACGAGCCTAGCATGCAAGTAAATAATGCGAGGGAAGCGCACTAACTCGCTGACAGATATTCGCATTGTGTTGCACGCGTTCAAAATTTCTCCGCCGCCGTGTTATGCCAGTTACTGCGGTTACGGTGCTCGGCTGCTGACCGGAAAGACGCAGTTCGATCCCGGCCTCGGCGGTCGCATTTTCGACGGCGGAGAAAATGCTAGGGGCTCGTGAACGGCGCGTATTCAGTGCACGTAATAGAATCCCAGGTAGTCGCGAAATTACCGGAGCAGACCACTACGGCGTGCCTCTCACTCATATCGTGGTTTTGGCACGTAAAACCACAGCAATTATTATTGAGGCGAGTTTTATCCGCCTCGGGTTGTCGTCGGTCAGAGCTCTTTGTTGTTTACCGTCAAGAGCTTCGACAGCTTTGTGAAATGAAAGCGAATCAACACGCCTCCGTTTTTTTTAATTATATGCAGGCAATTTAGGTTGCAAAATGCAACGTAATACGAGCGCGAATATACGAGACGTAAACATGCCGAATCTAGGCGATCAAACATTTTTTCCGCTCTCTTTTTCAATGTTTATTTGAAATAAAGGCACAGCTTTACCATTTTGGGCCCTTATTTCGGCTACCATCACAGTCAGGCATCAGTAGCTTTCATTTCCTAGCATGTGCAGATATTTTTCCACCAGCTGAATGACATGCTTTAACCTGGGCGTCGTCTGCTACAGGAACTTTCTAGGTGGCGCGCGCGGCAGATGTCGCTACCTTAAAAATTATGGAGGGACCTTAGCTCATCCGAGCTTGCAGCACCTCGCGACATCGCCACTAGTATGACGCGGTTAGTGGCCCATCTGTGACGTTCACTTTTGTAAGCTGATACCGTCGACGTCACAGAGAGACACGGGCGCGCCGCGCTATGGCCTCCGAGCGTGGCCTCCGCGATCGGCTGCGGCA
The DNA here is from genome assembly GCA_013339685.2 of Hyalomma asiaticum. Classification (NCBI taxonomy): domain Eukaryota; kingdom Metazoa; phylum Arthropoda; class Arachnida; order Ixodida; family Ixodidae; genus Hyalomma; species Hyalomma asiaticum. The sequence goes on from CM023481.1 coordinate 126,890,285, forward strand.
GCCGATCGCGGAGGCCACGCCAAAAGCCGTATTTTTTTCTCGGTGTTGGTCGCTCAAGCGTGCATTATACACACGCTATGGTTCGGCGTGTGTACCGACGTGCGCCGCCGCATGCTACAACAAGCGGCGTACGGTTGTTCAGGACACACGGAGCGAACGTGGGATCAGCGCGTAGATCACTAACGGACTCTGGCTCCTTGCGCACTAGGGCATGTACGATCTGAATATGTATCTTCCTCAGCAAGCATAGAGTTTCCTACTAAAATACTAGAGGGAAAACTGGCGCTGCGATCGTGAAGATGCCATGGGAATGATGGGTATGACATGGATTTGTCTAGTCTTCTTGCCTGCGGCTTCAAACGTTCTGGTGGATTTGTTTATTTCTGTTTTTTAGCGTCGGTGACGCGAGTGACATTACTACACTTCTTCATTACGCGACGAAGGCAGCGGCTATAGTGTACGCTTTAGCACTAGAGATCATCAGACTGTCGCATGTACTAAAGTCGTTTGCAATCATGAGGTGCCATGTAGTCTGTTTCGATTGTTGTGTTTGTTGATGGATGGCTACACATATTATTTGCAGTGGTATTTTACCCAGCTTTAGAACTATTTGTGCTGCGTCTCGCGAACCTTATCGACGTGATTTTGCTGCTCTTTTTTTTTTTTTTGTATCAGGTGCGAAAGAATCTGTAAGCGTATATGTAGGGGCGCTTTCACGGCTGCCATACATCCCTTGTGACAAGGCTGTCCATATATCCTGTACTAGATAATTTAAATTCCACTGTCTGATTAATTCAACGCTGACCGAATGCGCAAGCAGACGCACAGTTATCGTGCGTAGTAGACACCCAGTGGGCGATAGGCAGACGCGCCTGCATGCGGTCGACGCTCAAAAAGTCAGCTCAAATCGAAGCTCAGGCGCACAGTTTCCGACGGAATTTAACGGCACAGTGGTTTATCAAACATCACGTTTTTTTGTTTTTTTTTTCCACAAAACCAACCGCCAAGCGATTGGCGATATTACGCTTTTGCTACGGCCTTGCACAGGTGCTTGACCCAAGCATATAGTTTGTAAAAATACAGTGGAGCACTTGCCCTACACTAAAAGGAGCGAGCGACAGTCCGTTTGTTATATTTAGAAGACACATCTACATTTTACACACTTGAAAATGTCAGCACGTCACTTACAAGAGCAAAAACCTTTATTTTAAGTTCAAACTCAAATATATCTGGAACTTAAACTCGCATGGACGCTGCTAAATCTGGGCACAAGCAGAGGAGGCAAAATGCCATATCGCACAATATTGCTAAATTTCTGAGCGTTCAGCATTTTTCTAACCGCGAAAAAGCAACTGGTATCTGCGCGCGCACATACTTATTCCAAAGTCTTCCGTTTTGGTGCAATTTTTGTCGTAAACGACCTATTTTTTGAAGCCGCAAAGCCATATGAAGCCAACAGAACGAAGACTAGGCAAATCCATGTCATACCCATCATTCCCATGCTGGCTCAACCGCCTTGTTTGAAACTCCCATAGACACTAGCGCCAGTTTTCCCTCTAGTATTTTAGTAGGAAACACTATGTCAGCAAGTGCCTGCGGTCACTTCCGACAGCTGCCGCGCTAGCCCCGCGGCGCTAGTTTCTTGCAGTTTTTGGCGCGCATTTCGAAGCTTCATTAAAACTGAACAAAATTGACGATGCTGTGACTAATTAGACTTCACGCTGGAGAATTTGCCACTCCATGCCGTGATTACAAGACACTATTCTACTCATTAGAACATAAAAGTCTCCAACAAAAAAAAAATGGCTGTCATGGGCCCTTTAACAGTAAGAGGAGTTGGGCTGGTTTCTAGAATGGTCCTATACACCTCATTATAGTGTCATTATAGTGTCTCCGATGTCTCGGACGTAACAATAGACAGTAGTACACCGAAGCGCATACAGCAGCCAAAGAGAGCGGAGTAGCTGCGTGCTGTGCCTCACACTATGGTACCACGATGACGACGATGCTGCCTTCGTTTCGGCAGAAGACGCACTTTTGCATTAGTCCCACAGAAACACGTGGTGTGTTTAAGTTTCCACCAATTAAGAACGTGCGCAGCACCCTTCCCGAGGGCGTACAGCACGCGCACTGCCGAGCAGATGGTTCAAGCATATACGCCGCATGCGTACAGCATGAATTCAAGCGGGCCAAGTTAGAATTTCGCACGGCGGTGTTTTTGTTCCTCAAACTTTTCGCGAAAAAGAAACGTCTAGAAGTGATTTGTACCTGTAGCCGCATTCTCTTAAATTTTTAATAAACTTACTAGCCACAGAAGCTCAAGTACAAACCTGAAGTGGCCGAAAACTTCGTTAATCGAGACCATGCGATGAAACTAGTTTCAATTTACTTAGTTAAGTGGCAAGAAAAAGAACTCGTGGCCTTCATTGCAAATAAATTTGGGAGATGAAAATTATTCGTCAAACGGAGTATTTCATTAAACTCAAGTTCGCTAAATCGAGGTTTGACACTATTATGATATGGGTGATGACGATGGTTCAAGGAGAAAGGTGTTTGCATTCGGCACTGGTTCTTCGTACAAAGGAGACGTGACACATGTTGATACGACGTGTTCGCGACCCTGGGCGTCGTAATTTTGGTGACGTTGAGAGGCTTTGAAACGAAGATGAGAGGTGAACAGTATTTAGAGGTAGGTATTCAGTTATATATTGATATTGTGTTCATCGAGGTAGCCTTATGATAATGAGCGCGAGCTGCTAAAGCAGAACTAGGGGCTCGATTCTACACATATATGAGGGCTCAAGTGACGACAATTTACCAAGCTTCACAAATCGCGCATGCGCACTCAAACTCAGGAAGGAAAAACGTTCTGCACAGAGTCAGCATATCAGACAATCTAGGGACCTCTAAAATTGGGAGACGCCCCGTCACGGTGGTCTAGTGGCTATGGCACTCGGCTGCTGATGCGAGGGTCGCGGGATCGAATCCCGGCTGTGGCGGCTGCATTTCCATGGAGGCGAAATTTTGAGGCCCGTGTGCTGTGCGATGTAAGTGCACGTTAAAGAACCCCAGGTGGTCAAAATTTCCGGAGACCTCCACTACGGCGTCTCTCATAATCAGAGCTGGTTTTGGGACGTTAAACCCGACAAAACAACAACAACAATCCCGGCCGTAGCGGTTGCATTTCGATTGAGTAGAAATGTTGAGGTCTTCTGTACTGCGGGATATCAATGCACGTTAAAGAACCCCAGGTGGTCGAAATTCCCGGAGGCGTCCACTACGGCGTCTCTCATAATCAGACCGTGGTATTGGAACGTGAAAACCCAGTAAGCAGTTATAAAAATTGGAAGATTTGCAAAGCGACGGCGGAAGGACGCGAAAAAAAAAAAGAAAAAAGAAGAGAGAGAGAGAGAGAGAGAGAGAGAGAGAGAGAGGAGGGAGGGAGGGAGGGAGCAAACAAGGAAAAAATAAAAGACGCTCGTACGCATTTTTATTTCGTGACTCGCGGGGCTGCTGTAACGTCATACACAGCACTCAGTGGGTGCCAGTAAAACATTCAGGCGTCGTCGATCATATAGGGCGCACAGAGCTGTATATGAGACCCGCGAAAGCTAGTCGCTCCTTCCCACACTTAGCGCGATTCACCGCATACCACCATTGTACGACGGTGAAGCTGACTGAGTACGCTGCAGTGTGACACTGCGAATTCCTCGTCGAGATAAATACGCCGAGCCGCAATAACAAAGACCACATAGAAAAGTTTACATGCCTTTACATCACCGGGTACGACACCGTGGCAAGCTACTGGGGTTACTCAAGGCCAGGAAATATTTAGAACCTCTGTCTTTCGTTATTCTCTTCTCGCAATAGTGTTTGGGCTACTTATCGGGAGATTTATGGCCTTGTCCGTACAATCGGGAGGACTGGTCCGAAATCGGGAGTCTCTCAGGCAAGTCGCGAGAGTTGGGAAGTATGACTTAATTAAGCAAAGACGTACAGTGCGAGGTACGATAAGTTACGACGCGGATAGTCGAGCATCGCCTTGGCAGTGCTGATCACGCGCGTATTCTTCATGCACAACCATGCGAAAATGTCTACGCGGACATGCTCTGCATCTCACCGGTCCACATGCGGTGCACGCCTACCTTGAGGTGTCTAGTCGTTTGGCGCGTGAATGAAGTTGTGTAGTTTCCCTAACGAGATATCGACATTTAATGCTATCCGCTTCGAAGAGAGACGGAGACGAGTAGCCACGTCGACTGGACTCATTGCATATAGTTTGCCTGTGGACGGGGAGGACGACGCGCGCGGCGCGCATGTACCAGTTCTGCGTGGCCACGAGGTTAGCTCTGTGTATACATTCCCGCGACCCTTGCTCCACCGTTTCTTGTGCTCCGTGAAACCGAAACTGCGACCGCGAGCCGTAAAAACGGCTGCCAAATAATTAATAATCGTCACACGTTGGAGCAGGTTTCCAATGGGAGCTGCTTTCCTATTAGGCTAAAGCGGTGATTTGGGCTTGTTGGTATGACATTGCGAGACTTATAGCGCAGGCGGTAGCGCCTGTGTGTGTCGCGTCTTTCTTCGTCCTTGTCTTTTTATGTGCTATAAGCCTCACTATTACATATCGCAACTGTAACAACAACAACAAAAAAAGACAAGATACAAAACGTTCCTGTCGCTGTTCCTTTAATGCACTGCCAACACGATAATGGGAAATGAAACGAAACATTAAATGAAAATGGCAAATTAAACGACAGAGCAGAGGGGGGAAATAGACAGGTGAAGTGAATTCCAGCAAGAGTGATACTCTTAGGTGACATTCTTATGGTTCGCCTAGCCTTATATGATATTATTACCGCTCGAGACGCAAAATTAAATACGGGGCAAATTAAAAATAAACAAAAAAAAAGACACGGAGGAAAATCATGCACATCCACCCACCCCCCACACACACGCACGCACGCACGCGGTGGCGCTTTTTCATAACATGGACCAAACTACTAGCCGCTGTAGCCGAACCTCGATTTCGTAGTTTTATACGGCCGAAAATGCACTGCGACAGCTACTTCGGAAGCCTAGCTGTCGCGTGCTTGCTACAAGGCAACGCAGACGTTTCACTCGCGATCTGCAGTAGCACGGATCGTTGATGTAGCCGGCACGTAGAATGGGACTCTCAAAAGACTCCGCGGTATGATGATACCTGACCCCTCGCTGCTAGTGCAGCAGCCACCGCACGACATCCAAGCCAGGTAAAGACGCATCACATGATTCTACACGACGACGTCGCCTCCCTCTGGAGGACGCCGTGCAAGCGCACGGATGAATCAAGGACCCCAGAACACAAGGCAAACGAGTTTCCAGTTGCGGACGCGACCTTTCGTCCACGTCTTTGTTGATGTCCAGATAGATGTTCTGCGCGTTTGTAATCCTGCCAAGATGGGGAAAAAAAAAAAAGAAACCCAACGGGACCGTGATGCCGGGGTAAAATACGGCGCGTTTGAGGTCGGTTTCATGCTAACTGTGTGGTCCTTAACCTTCGCTATCACTTTTGTTACACCAATTCTCTCTCTCTCTCCTCCTTGAGCTCTTCCATTCAAAACGGCGAAAAGGAGGAAAAGCTCTGGCTGGCGTGTCTTCTATTCCGTTATCGCTGTGCGCTACCCCTTCATTTGAACACGTACCACCGTGCACCGAGCGCAGAAAAGTAGCGGATAAAGTGAACGCACGCAATGTAGACGACAATTGTTGTCTGTGGACATCGAGTGTAAAAATATCCTTAGAGTGCACGTGCAACATTAATTTTTTTTTTCCCCTATACTTCACCGCCTCACTTTCGAAACGAATACACTGTCACAGATGGCGATATACAGAGCCTTCATATCACTCGTAAAAACGGGCGGACACGCGAAAGCCGGCATGGCGCAAGCGAGTTTCCTTCTTCCGGGGTGACAAGCCACTTACTCATCGACTTTTCCGGGAGCAGCGTGCAAAGGGATACGCGTAGCATATAGTTCAGAGCCAACACGCTTGAAAACCACACGTCTAATTTCCGCACAGTACGCGCTAGTGCATCGTTCGTTTCTTCAGCCTCAACAGTTCACGTCAGTTATAGTGGACTCATCGAGTGGTACAATACAGCAAAAGGCGGCGTGAGGTTCACTATACCATGCATGCTTGTAGTTGCATATACTCACGGGCTGAACATACGCGTGCTGATGCCCCGCCAGAAAAACAAAACAAAAAAAAATTACAGAGGGATAAGATCTTCTTCGACATGAAACGCAAGTAGCAACGGTCATTATCAACGTGCGGACGCATCTGTGAAATGGAGGTTGCTGGTGCCAAAAAGGAAATCCGTATACCCGACCAACCGGTTAGATGTCAGTTGCATCCGTGAATGGCATAAAATGCAGGTTGTAGCCTTCCCAGTTGTAGCTCAAAGACTTTTCATTTTTTAATTTCAGTTTAGCAGAAAGCACAGAGTGGCAGCTGCATATTATCGCACAACGGAGTATAGCGAACGTTAATGTGATCAAGACTGAGTTAAAATATGATATATGTTGAATGCGCCAGTTCGCATCCGACCACCTAATCAGTGGGAATCGTGTTTGCAAATTACGAAGCGCCTGCGTGGCGTGAATGTGGTTGAAATTGGAAATAGAACAGACTTCCTTTCGCGCGAGCCGCGCTACCAGAAAGCACGCAAGTATTACGTCAGGTCGGTCAGTCTGTGGTGATGCCGCTCCGCGATCGTGTGCCAGACCGGTCGCCAAGCGTCGCCAACTGCAGTGCTTCATCCGATGCGGAGCGCGTGAAGATATATATATATATATATCCCCCAATTAAACGTTTTAGTAGGTAGAGGTACTGCTATGTATAAGCTGTAACATTTAATTCGAGACTATGTTCAAAGGCTAAGTGATAATATAGATTTTTCGATAGCTTTGCATTCGGTAAGCCTTTGCTGTTGACTGTATACATGCATATACGCTATGCTTCAATATCTCCCCTCCTCCTTTCCTACCTCCTCATCGACCTTTCCCACCCCCTGTTTACTACATACATAAATATACATACATAAATACGCAAAAGGATAAAATGAATGACCGTTAGCCCATTCCGTTCCCATTCTTTACCTATCTATCCACATCTTGGCAGCTTGCCCATTCAACAGTTGCTTTATCATAGATTGTCGCCCATCACATAGTCTCATTCATCGTGAAATATCATTAGACTGTATTCCTTTCGATGCCCTTGACAACAACAATAATACCAGGTTTTCGTAGCATAATAACCTTCTCTTGCATAAAGTCAGACCTAACTATGGCAGGTCTATGATGATTTGTGGGGCTTAACGTCCCAAAACCAGTTCTGATTATGAGAGACGCCGTAGTGGAAGGCTCCGGAAATTTCGACCACCTGGGGTTCTTTAACGTGCACTGACATCGCACAGTGTACACGGGCCTCAACATTTCGCCTCCATCGAAATGCAGCCGCCGCGGCCGGGATTCGATCTATGGCAGGTTTACAGCACGCTTCTATGGTGTTCTTATTTGGAATCGTATACCACTTTAAGGTAAGTCATCTCGTTCATTGCCATTCTTTAAATACAGCATTAAAGACATACTGCTGAACGAGCCCTTTGTGCATCTGTAATATATTTTTTCACCACTTCATTCTTTTGTATTGCTTATGTGCATTTTAGGGGCGAAGCTCCTTAGGGCGTGGGTCTGTACATCCCATGGTGTTCGTTGGTGATGTACGTAGCCACCTCTACTTTTATGAAAAAAAAAAAAAAATTCCGAAAGTTGTGTCCTCTGCCTGGATTCGAACCCAGGCTCTCGGCGTGGCAGTCGAGCGTTCTACCACTGAGCTACGCCTGTGGTTGAAAAATTATCGCTAAAAGACCTAACAGGTATAATGTCTCCCGCGGAATCGCATTAACAAACGTAATGTTACGTTGAAAAATAGTAATACACCGCTACACGACGCGAAAATGGATTGTATAACGAGGTCGAGGCATCATTTGAAAGAACACAGAGCTGCGTGCTTTGTAGCTTTGAACCCATTACGGAGGCACTGGTAATTATGGCGTAGTGGGTACTTCCCTACTTGGCAAAATGATAAGTTATGGCGCAGGAGATACCTACCACTTCTACTTGCACTAGTTTCCTCAAGCGTTTAAAATGGCCTCTAAGAAAGTAGCTCCTCCTGCTTACGCTGTCACTGTCCTGCAGTTCCGCGCAGGCCTGGCTCTAGCACAGCATATCCCCCTTAAACGCGAGATCCCAGCGTACGAATACAGTGTTTCTCACGCCTTTACATGATGATCGACTGGGCGATTTACGCGAAAGATTCACGGTTTACCGATGATTCCCTCCGGAGCTTCGCCCACTCATCATCATTCACCCCGTGGATATGCTGTGATTTTTTTTTTGTTTTAGTATTGTGTGATGCTGCTATGGTAAATATGTACATACCTTTTCTACTTTACTATACACTGTTCTGTAATAATGCAGTTTTATGATTTTTTTCTCACTTTTAACTTTTGCTGCTGTTACTTACCTTTCATGGACCCCAATAATGATAGGAGGTCCTCCAGACAGTTTCTCACTTTAGGACCTCCTGATGCTGTATGTATTACGAAACCCCGTTTTTTGCCCATGTTATAACAAATAAACTTGAATTTGAGAGAGGACGGTAGAACGATCGCCCTCGTAGCTCAGTGGGTAGAGCATCGGACGCGTTACCCGAAGGTCTATTCCGTCCCTACCGAAGGCTGCACGTGTTCTTTCGTCCACATTAATTTGTTTTGTGTGGGGTTTAACGTCCCAAAACCAGCTCCGACTATGAGAGACGCCGTAGTGGAGGGCTCCGGAAATGTGGACCACCTAGGGTCCTTTAACGTGCACTGACATCGCACAGCACACGGGCCTCAACATTTCGCCTCCATCGAAATGCAGCCGCCGCAGCCGGGATTTGATCCCGCGACCCTCGGATCAGCAGCCGAGTACCATAGCCACTAGACCACCGTGTTTGCATCAGCTTTTCGCTTGTAGAACCCCCTCCACCAGCCCTTCGGACAAATCACGACTTGTTGCGAATAATGTTCCGATTCTGATATGTAAATCACTGTGGGTGTTGCACGGTGCAGCTACAAGTCATAAACAACCTACACAGCTCTCTCGCAGCTACAACATGGACTCAATATTATGAACGTGTATACGAGCTCCAACTCACGCTACGTCTTCAAGCCAATCTCTAGCGTGCGATGCAAGTAAGCAAAGCGAGGAAAACAGACGCGGCTCATCGTGCAAGTCGACGCGGCCAACACGCACGGACCCGAGCGCAGGCCTTCTTGGTGCCGCCACCTACAGCGGGTCGAGGGAACTCGACGGGCCTGTTGGTTTCGTTTCCGCTCCGCTCGCGCCGACGTGAACAAGCGCGCGCGCGCGCGCTCCCGCCAAGCCAGCATGCCACAACTCGCGGCGGCAGCCATATCGATTTGCAATCGATGCTCGATTAGATTAAGGCTTTCGAAGGAAGCCGCACGCCACGCTTTCCCGGGGCCCCCCGTGGGCGCTTCGGTCTTTCTTCTTCGTTTTTTTTTTCTTTTTCTCCACGTCGTCCGGGGCGCCGATGCAGCAAGACTGAAAGTCGGCCGGCCCCGCTGTGCTTTCCACGAAGCGCGCGTGCTGTTCCCCGCACACGACCACCGCCTTAATCGCTTTACGAATGCAAACAATCATCCAGTCCATACCGGGGCGCTGACACGACCACGCGACCGACCTTCCGCGGTTGGATCGCAATCGCACGGTTGAATCTGACGACAGACTCTCTCAAGCCCGTGCGCGTGGTTTTCAGAGTCGCTTGTGTCGCAATACCGACTAGAGAGAGGGTCACTGATCATCTTCACGGACCACTTTTCTTGCCGTTGCGTCACATACATGCCACTGAGGAGTTCATTCGACAACCAACTCGAACGCAATGGAGGCGAGCCATTCGCAAAGGCAAACTGTCACATTTCAAAGGCAAACGGCGTTGCGCAGCCGCCAAAATTCTGGCCCCGCGACCGACCCATTATCTGCTCAGTATATATTGCCGACATTTGCCCGATGAGGCAACCAAAGCTATATTTGTCACGACCGCAGCATGCCCTCGAGGATTTAGGGCCACGCTGTGCTATACAAATGCACTGCTATAACGCTGGCACTGAAGGGCTGAGGGACGTCCAGGGCGAGACTGCTTTAGCAGTATCGCATCTTTATGAGCGTGTTTTTCAGGCGATTGTACGTCCTACTGCGCATACATTCTCTATAAGAGGACGTCATTTAAAGTGGTCGTGAAAAGAATATGGAGATCCCCGGTTGTAATCTTCACTGCCTCAATATGCGTTCGACAAGCCGATTCCGAAATATTTCGGCGAAATATTCAGTGCACATTTAGTAACGCCCGTTTGAAACCCCAGCGTTCTTACGCTCCCGAAACGACTATGCGACACTACCGGCCGTCGCCCCGCCACTGTGGTCTAGTGGTTATGGCACTCGGCTGTAGATCCAAAGGTCGCGGGATCGAATCCCGGCCGCGGCGGCTGCATTTCGATGGAGGCGAAATGCCGAGGCCCGTGTGCTGTGCGATGTCAGTGCACGTTAAAGAACCCCAAGTGCTCAAAATTTCCGGAGACCTCCACTACGGCGTCTCTCATAATCAGAACTGGTTTTGGAACGTTAAACCCCACAAATCAATCAATCAAATCACTACCGGCCGTCATGGTACTATTCGATGACGTTGCAGTAAGATATTTTTAAGTGCAAATGTATAGTGAACTCGCGTTTGCTCAAAAGAATCGATTTACTTGAAAGCTAGAAAGAAAGAAAACACTTAGAAACAGTGCGGTGCCGCCATTCGGAAGCGAAGCTACAGCGCGGTTTGTTTTCCTGTGGCCCCCGAGAGGGCCCGCCAATCTCGGAGGTCTGGTGGCTACTAAGATGACGTCAACTGAAGAGTTGAGGGGAACGCGCGCGGTGAAACCGAAACCGCGTTTTTTATCGCTCTCAGTAAACCCACACGATGCAACGGAACAATGCACATTGTTGATTGGAGGGTCAGGGTCTCGAATACGCACTTAGTACAAGATGTCCAGAAAACGTTTCACGACTCCTTTAAAGCAACAGCTGCAGTATACGCACCTTGGGGATATAAAGGCCCAAATGGTGTGCAGAGAGTCCGAAGAATTGCTCCCCGCTAAGTTGGTAGAACCAGCGATTGTGTTTGAACTCCCAATTCCTGCTTTAATTTGAATGGAAATGAAAAAAAAAAAAAATTCTATGTCAAAGAGCCAACTCGTGAACAAACACCCTAAAAGTCGTATTATACTATACGATAAAACCGTGAAAGAGCAGGAGCGACATATGCGGCAGCAATCAACAAATTCCGCGGTCATTGCGGGATTGTCGGTATAGGCTGTGATGAAGAGATAAAATGTTTAGCTCCCAACCCTTTTAAACCAATCTCAAAGAAATGACACGCAGAACGGGGAGAGTACGCAACAGTCTCGCATTTCCCAACGATTCAGGATCCGTCAATCCTTGCCACTGCCTGGTGCCTTGTCGGCGACGAAAGTGCCCGTTAGCTGGAGCCGACGTCGAATGCCACGTATTAGTGAGAAGTACGCGACCCACTGATGGGTATTTAGACCGCGTGGCCTGCACCCTGCCCGTAAGAGAGCGTTATAGTGGCACCAGAGCCCTCGATATAGTGGCTTGAAGGACTCTCTCGGCGCCCGTTGCGGCACCAAAAAATCTGTCTTCGCTTTATTTACTTCATCACATATTCGATTTCTTATTACACGCTTCTGTCACTGCATCACAACTACGCGACACCTTCAAGCTCACGAATATGGATACCAACTCTTCGGTGTATACTTAGATCTCGAACTACCACTACGCAGATCAGTGGGAGGTTAACATACAAGCGCAACGCATAAGGTGAATACGAGATGCACATTTTGCTTCGTTCTTTATTCTTATCCCCCCCCCCCCACTTTTTTTTTCATTCATTTTCTTGCCTTCCTAAAAGGTATACGCGTGGACCATAAGGGCGCACTCACCGTTCAAGATGAGATTCTCAGGTTTCGATTGCCACGATGGCGAGCGGAATCTTCTCCACCTGAGAGCCGCGTTAAGGAAAGCAAGCTCGTGGTATAGCGTATCTCGCGAGAGAGAAGAGCTTCCGGAAAGACGAAAAAAAAAAAGGAGGGGGGGGGGGGGAAGAACAAGAAAGAAGAAAAATTTTGCATCCCCAGGCCTGCTGCGCGCTCCACTTTCTTGCTCGCTCTCTTTCCCCAACGCTGTCTTTATTCACGAAGGACGACCCTCGCCTGCCAAAGAGGCGCACTGTAGCATATCCTACCGCTTATTCGCGGCTCCGTACGTAGACGACGGCCCAGCTTGCTACGTGTATACAGCGTGATGAAACTTTCTTTCGGGGGCGAGGAGACGACACTGGGAAAAGTGCAGCAGCTATCTATCTCGGGACATATATAGTAACGGAGGTTAAACAAAAAATATCAGTGCCCGCAATGAGAGAGAAAGAGAGCGAAAAAAAAAAAAAATCTCCTTCTATACAGAGCCACTCTGTGCGCAGAACTGGAGGTGCGCCAACAGAAACAGCCATCAGACGCACCAGACTCAAACTGCACCGCTTTGGCTGAAGTGCTTCGACGCTCACTCGCTTAAGTCGCCGTGTTTTACCCTCCTTACATAGGCGCCGTGTCGCAACACTGTATAGCGAGTGCGACTTCAGTTGCAATGCGGCAGGTACGCGCACGAGTCAGCAAGACTAAAACGTACGAGCAGCGAGCGGAGTCGCATTCGATAACTCAGTATCGTAGGCCCGCTGCAGCCCATAAGAAATATACCGCAAGAACCGGATCGAGCACGATTTACAGTAGCGCGCTGAAAATCCCATAGTGTTCGTAATTCGCGCCATCAGCAGACGTTCATACGGTGAAATTATTCGCTCCGCTCGTATAGCGGCAAGACCATCCTCAACTTGTCTCTCGTAACAGTGGTGGGAGACTTTAGCACATTAGCAGCGATGTAAGTGACACACCACACATGAGTGTTGAGAGTACGCATAGCATGCCACTGCTTTTCGTACAAGCACGCAGTGCGCCTTCTCAAACACAACTGGGTACGTGCGTTATTTGCGACAAATGTGTAAAGTAACGAGCACCGCAACAACAGTGCGGGAAAACTTTGGGTTCACGTGAAATGCGTGTATACGTGTGGTTCAACGCGTGAACCTTCATTCAATTACCTATCGCTGCCTGTTGCACTGAGAAGTTCGCATTATTATTATTATTATTATTATTATTATTATTATTATTATTATTATTATTACAGTGCAATGCCATACAACTTCCATGAACTGTCAGAAGTGGAAGTGCGGGTGCTGTATCTCTTTAGAGGTAATCAAACAAAACAAGGAACGGATCATTGTTTCGCGCACTTTCATGTCATTGACTAAATCGCTGCACGACTAAGATATTTCAAATTAAGTTTTACGCTTAACGTTTTTTTTTTTTCTATTTGTCACTCAACACCCCGTGCACATGTAAGCACGTCGTCTTGGTTTAGTACATAAACCGTTCTACTTTAATCTACACGTTCAACCATTGCTGACAGGTGCATTATCATAGATTTCACCATCATGGATATTTTCATATGAACAGGGTGGACGGAATGTCGTGGTTAATCACTGATACCACCATTTTTAGTGTCGCGTTAACTTTAATGATGCTGATTCCCTTATAAAATAAAATAAACATAATTAACTACCCCTATTATGCAATCGCGTTCTTTTTGTTTTATAGTGAACCCTTTCCTCCTATTCTTTGCAATGCTGTAAAACTCTGATCATGAAAGTAAATGCAATAATAGCGAAACCGCGACGTTGAGCGAGAAACTAGGGACATTACATCAGTATACTATCGTCTCTCCTGGGTCATGGCCGTTCTTATATGTTAGACAATGAAAATACGCCGGTCATGTTTCATAACGCTCAGGGACGGATTCTGATGGAGCTCTCGCACTAGACACTGCCGCTATTCAAGCCAACACAAACGGCGCAACGATAGCCACTCTGGCGAACCTCTCATGTCATCACTCGGAATGTGTACACGGTCTCGACACACGGCGCCCTTGTGTAGATAATATGCAGACTACACAACATTATTGCAGAAGGATGACCACACAAAAGGGTGGCTACACACCGAGGTGGCTACATACACTACTTGTGTGGTCACCAGCGGAAGCTGCGTACCACCACCAACGTTGCTACAAAACGTATACACAAAAGGGGAAGAGGAGGAGACTGAAAGAGATACTATCAGAACACGGTCCTTTCAATGGTAAATAAAGTTTTTTTTCTCCTTCGCCTCCTCCAGAGTGTTGCCCACTTCACAATCGCTTCTAATTATGCCCAAATTAGAAGCGTCTACTTTCCTTTGTCATCCAAGCTTAACGAATACGGAAACATCGACGACCACGGGCAATCTAAATATCGGCTGTGCGGTGGGCGCACCACTACCCACTTCAAGTTCACACGTGTCGTTCCTTAGTCGTTTCAGTGAAGTTTCCAAATTCGGGTGCCATTCGAACGCCCTGCTCTCCTTGCGCTGCACCTACACACGCCACAATGGTCCACTTGACTAAACAATCAAGCGACACACACACACACAGAGAGAGAGAGAGAGAGAGAGAAGAAGAAGAAGAAGAAGAAGAAGAAGAAGAAGAAGAAGAAGAAGAAGAGAGCACATGAACGGGTTGTCCAAGTACATTGCGAAACGGGCAACAGCACCAATAACCGCCATTAAGCGGCGCGTTCGAACGAGGGCTCTCTAAAAATTGCGAAACAAGGGGTCCCCCCCCCCCCCCTTCTGGCCTTCTTTCCGGGAGGGAAAAAGGGTTGCAGCCATCAACTCGGCAATTCAAACGCGCGCGTTAAGTCTGACGCAAAGCGTGCACCGCGCCGAAGCTTCCATGGCGTTGCGCCGGCCGAGAAGCCCGGGCTAATTACAGCGACGCTCCTCATATCGCGACACACGTGCTGTGAATACGGCTAATACGAAAGAGGGGACGCAGAAAATATAAGCAGGCAGGGGGGGGGGGGGGGGTAACACAAGTTACAAGAGGCGGTGCAAACGGGCACTGGGAGATTCCATGCCGCGGAGTGTGACGTCAATCCACATCAGAACCGAACGTGCCACGCGCTAATTTCACGCATTTCGCAACGCCACGCATGCCCACTTTTTACAGTGTTCTTTTTTTTCTTTCGCCGATCAGCGTAATTAAAAAGAGGCCGGCATTATCGCGCCCGCACCTGTGGTGCTACGGCGCAGTACGTGCAAGAGAATAAGGAAAGCAACGGCACAATGCCGAAGAAAACAGACAGAGAGGGAGTGGGGGAGGATACATAATTAGCAGCGGAGCCGACAAATCTTAATTACAAATGCACAGAGAACACGCACGTCGAGGGAAACAAGAGCGTTGGCAGCCATCGCTTGTTCTCTTCCTCGCTCTCTCCCCCTCGCGCCTCCGCAGGCGGAGAGGGCGGGGGTCAGCGACACTCGGTTTGCTTGCACCATAAAAAGCGTTTGTACAAGCGTTCGCATGCTGACACTGTCGAGAAGTTGCATTCGATCGAAGAAGACACACGAAGGATAAGCTGTCGGGAATCATGCGTCATTGTAGAAGTACCTGCTGACGCGGGAACGCTGCGCACAGCTCTTCAACTGGTTACAGACGCGAACCTTATAAGGCAATGTTACACTATAGCGGTGCTGCAGCAATGGGAACAAAGAGGGGCCGCCTCTGTTGAGGTCCGGACAAAGGCGGCGCCTCCTAAATGTCTTATTATTAAAAAAACAAAAGGAAAAGAAATCTCGGTTCGTGTTTCAACGTGCATAAGCTGCAAGGGAACGCTAAATGATTTCCTGGAGCTTTTGACAAGGTTGTCCCTCACGATGTTAAGAAAGGAATTAAAAAAAAAAAAGAGTGAGCACGAATGACCGAAGATTTTTGTTCGGGTCTAATTACTGGGAAAAGGGAGACTGGGAAAGGTTATACTTGTCTGTGGCAGCGGACACCTTTCGACACGCTATACGATGCCTGTTTGCCTCGAGAAATCTCTACATAGGAGGCTCTGCAGCGCCTTCTTTTTTTTCTTCTTCTTCTTCTTTCTCGCACGTTGCATGCTAGTCGGTGCTGTACACGCATAGATGCATGTTTAGTACAGTATTGTGTGCTAATATGTGGCTTGCTCGTAAATAAAAAAAGAAAAGAACTGAAGAGTCCTTACCTATGGCATTTGAGACAAAGCCGAAAGTCAAGAACTTTGGTAGTCGCACACGGAACCCATAGGTGTTCGAACCCGGAAACCTCTGGCGGTCGAACGTTGCGTGAACGTAATTTTGCATAAGTTGTAAAGGTTAACAGTCAGTAAAGTGTGACTCTTACCCGTATGTCCAATGAAGGTATGTGCCACGCGTGATTTTATTATTGCTAAACGTGGCGTAAACGGCAAGGATCTTGCCCATGTCATGGCCTATCAGTCATGTTAGTGCCATACGTCCGTATGTCCTTCTTTGGCGATACCGGTACATGTCAAGTGAACGAGGCTCGAGTTTCAGTTTTGTACCATAATGCCGTGCCACAGTTTCTTCACGGTCACATCGCATGAGACACATAAGGCTTTCCCCTTAATGAATGACGCGCGCTGGAGCGACTTCTAATGCAGTGCATATCTACATACACGACAAGGACGGTTTCCAGGACGCCTCTGGGTACGGTTTTAAGCGACAGCTTTCGGAACATTGCGCTAGACTAGCTCGGACGTCGAACGAAAGAAAGTAAATAATGACCCCACGGTAGCCAGTAGAACTGCACAGCGAAAAGTCGCATCAGCCACAATGTCATGCAAAATTTTACATTAAAGAAAGAGAGAGGGAGAGGCCGCGGTGAGTATATAGCGCCCACTGGCAGATATAATGTTATTACAATAGAACAAAACGATGGAAAATTATGCTTGTGGCACCTATTCTACGACATTAGGCGGCACTGAGAAAAAGCACCAACCTTTGAACACCCTGCGCGAACAACCAACATATATATTCGCTGCGGACACCATGTCACCATGGCCACCCTTCATCCCCCCCCCCCCCCCCACCACCTTTTTTTTTTTTTTTTTCATTCGCAGCACGCTGTTTGCAAGAATCCAATACACTTTCCTAGCGGTGCATGATGCCTTTTCATCGCGCGTCTTTCAATTCTCACGCGGGACCGCACTACAAGATATGTCGCCGCGCGCCGGACTTTCAAACATCCATTGAAGCAACAACTCCTTATATGTACGGAAGGGTGGGGTATACAACCAAGGGCTGCGCGAATATATCGCGGCAACACACACACACACACACACACACACACACACACACACACACACACACACACACACACACACACACACACACACACACACACACACACACACACACACACACACACACACACACACACACACACACAA
Source organism: Hyalomma asiaticum (assembly GCA_013339685.2). Classification (NCBI taxonomy): domain Eukaryota; kingdom Metazoa; phylum Arthropoda; class Arachnida; order Ixodida; family Ixodidae; genus Hyalomma; species Hyalomma asiaticum. Next base: position 126,907,877 of record CM023481.1, read on the forward strand.
CGAAATGCATAGGAAAGAACGTAAATCGCGAGCTAGTACGCAGCTAACGCGCACTGCACTTTCCGATTGGTCGCAACGTTCGTGCGCCAGCCAATAGCGCACAAACAGAGCACGCGCGACAAAAAACCAGGAGCGACAAACAAAACCCAGAAACGAGGCAGGGCGAAACAAAAGGACCAAAGAGAACGGCTCACATACACAAAAAGAAAGAAAAGAAGAACGGTGACTGACTGCGAGCGTGGAGGACAGAGGAGCGGGTAGGAGAGAAAGGGGAGGGGGGGTCACATAACGAGGATAAGCGGTTCCCTTGTGTGTCCCCCCTCCCTTCTGCTGACATTTCTTTTACGTATACTTTTCTTTTTCCTTACTCGCTCCGCTCTTCTTGCCTTCATTTTCCTCCCGGGTGTACACTTCGCCGTCGTCCGGGAAGAACGGCAGGCCGACACGGAGAACAATAGCGTGCTCATTAAACGGGGGCGTCGTATCTCATTAATGAAATTAATTAGGGGCGCCAATTAAGAAAACGAAGGAATATCCTCTTTCGGCGCGAGCTCTCCTTGGACGTCGCTCTCCCTCGGGTATTCTTCTCGTTGCCTCGTGCGTACCATTATTATTTTTTCCCCGTCTTTTCGTTTGCTTCGTTTATAGGCTCATCCCCCATTTCATTTTCTTTTTGCCTGTCTTCCTTCTCTCGATGAGCAGATGACAGAAATAGCGACAGAGAGGGAGAGAGAGGGAGCGCACTCGGACAATGAAAGCGCAGTTTGTCAGCCACCCTTGTGCAAGTAGAACGGCCTCGGTGTACGCCTTTTAAACTTCGACGCAGATAAATGAACGAAAGCGAACAGCACGCGGCGTGCAGCAGCAGGTCGCGAGATATAGTTCAAAAAAGTCGCAGCTTCGTCCGAGGCGCCCAACCACTGACAGCGATAGAAAAGCAGGAGAACTACACTACGATAAGGCTCGTAGCGTTATCGGTCGTATAAACTGCAGTAAACGCTCGTTTAACTGAATTTGTTTAGTACATAATCTGCCCGCACATAAACGCGAACAGTCAATTCGATGGCGGCGAGTGCTTACGACGGCAGGGGGCACCGCAACTCCAAAACTTATAAATTACGCCACATCTCTCTACCGCTGTAAACCCGAGCTCATCATTATTTGCAACGGCCTCCAACACACGCCGAGTGACTGCGTGTACGGCAGCAAAGAGTAGCTCTAAAGGCAGGGCCAGACGAGGAGGCGCGTGTTCCTCTCCTCTGGCACAAACTTGATTCAAATGAGCAACAGCATGGCTTCACAGACGGAAGACGGCGCCGAGACAAGCCACAGACCTCGGCTCAGCCTTGTGCTGCGGCACAAGGCAGGCAGCACGTAGCACTTCTTAAATGGAACATGACGGCGACGGCGACAATTCAGATGGAGAGAGTCCGCGTCATCGCAGTAAAACCAGGCAGCACCTCGACTGCGATAGCTTGATAAACGTTAAAACATGGGCCCTTGATTTTCTGGCAGTAAGGCTACGTAGGGATATACACTGCTAACGAGGCTTTTCCTTCCTTGCGTCCAAGTTCCCGCGATCATTCAATGCAAACTGTGTCGAAGCGCGCAAGTGAGCTCCGAGACGTGAAAGCTCACTTACTAAAGGACGATAAATGGTCCACATAAAAACGACGTGCGATTCAATCCAGGACACCGAGGAACTGATATTGCGGCCAGTAACTCATGATCAAAGGCCATGGCGGAGAAAGTTCATTGCAATAAACACATACAAAAGCACAAGGGCGCCAGCTGCGCGCCTCCATGCACCGGCCTTTACTAGCTTTTCTTTTAGCATCACAGCAATACCCCTCTCCCAAAGAAAAAAAAAAGTTAGTAAGAATAAATGTTCAGATTGATGAGCTAAACAAGCACAGCAATATGCACTTAAAATAATACTCCGTTTCATACATCAGGTGCAAAGCTGTCAAAGCTAGAGCTCTTGTTTAGCGGCGTACTTCCGTGATCAAAAAGTAGTGCGTTGCTTGTGGTGAGCGAAAAAAAGAAAATGCCCCGCTTGCAGCCTTACATCATAACACATTTCTAGTCAGCTTGACAAAACACGCTCGTATTGCTGGGGAAACAATCGAAATATGAGTTTGTATTTTATGTCTGTCGTTTGTTTGTTGGAGCGATACACTTCTCCTTTTCTTTACGGACTACTTCTGTAGCCTTCAGAGTGTTGCACCTGATGTTTGAAACGGAGTATAGCTAGAAGGACACTAAAGTGAAACTTTCAAGCGCTTTAGACTGTTAAATAATTCTTCGGCAACGCTATTGCCGTTAATGTCGCCACAGTGTGTTCAATACTAGAAGAAAAAAATGAAGGTCGATCTTTCTCCTTAGAACATGGAGCCGAAATTTATGGAACGCATGATTTCTCAAACACGTCCTTTTTTTTTTTTTTTTTTGTATTGTGGTCACACTGGCCCAACAAATTTTCTGAAGTACGCTACGATCGCTCTGTCGCTTCCTAAGGAAGCTCAGTAGTTATGTTTGACGTTTAGCGATGCGTAATCATGTAGGAATGAGCAGGCGCCATCAAAAATTCATGACATCATCCGTATTAGTGCGAAAACCGGCGAGAGGCATCGCCGCCTGTATTCTTTCTTTACTTCCAGCTTTCTTTTTGCACGTTTAATAGCTTGCAGGGCGTTTATTTCCTCGAAAGTGTGGTGCTTAAGGTATTCTGAAAAGGCAATTTACTAATGCGAGAAAAAGTTTTTCACCTTAGTGCCGCTTTAAACGCACCGCTCCTCTAGAGCCAGCGTACTCCATCTATAACGGCACAGTATAGCGCCATGTTTAACGTGTGTTCCCCTCCTGCCCCCGCCCTTGCACGTTCAACGACAACAAAAGGCCAATCCCACACCTGTGAATTAAACAGCTTAGCTGGGGGCAAGGATGTCAAGTTCACTATCCCTATCATGTAGCAGAATCACTATAACACAGCAGTGGGCTGAGGGCAAGGGTGTGGGCATGGGGTCAAGGGAAGGCGGGGGACGAGATTTCCCTCCTGCGCAGCCCGAGGCTTCTTTCCGTTTCTTCCCTATCTCTATCACTGTCATGTAGCAGTGGCTCTCTGAGGGCAAGGGTGTGGGTAGTGGGTCGACGTTGGTCGACGGCAAGCGCGGTTCCGTCTATCGTCGCTCCTCCTCCCTTCCCCTCCTCACCCTCACATATTCTCCCCCACCTACACTATCCTTTCCAGACCATCCTCCTGTCATTACTTCTCACACTCAGTGCCCTTTCCCACCCCTTGCTACGCTATACTGCAGAAGACTATGCTATGGCTCTAGCCTCTCCCCTCCTCCTCCTCCTTAGACTCGCGTCATTCCTCACACTCAGCTCCCCGTCCCACTCCTTGCTACACTAAACTGTACGAGACTGTGCTATGCCCCTCCTCATCCTCACCTACCATTCGCACTCCTTGCTACACTATACTGTACGAGACAATGCTATGCTCTTCCTTCTCCCCTCCTCGTCATCCTCACATCATTGCTCCTCAACTTCAGCTACCTTTCCCATTCCTTTCTACACTTTACGGTACCAGACTATGTTATGCTCTTCTTTATTCTCCTTCCTCCTCATGTCAGCCCTCAACCTCACCTACCTTTTCCGCTCCTTGCTAGACTACACTGCACGAGACAGTGCGGTTCTCTACCATCTCCCCTTCTCCTTCGCTCACTTCCCTTTCCCACTCCTTGCTACACTATACTGTACGAGACTATGCCATGTTCTACCTTCTCCATTCCTCCTCAAACTCACCTACTTTTCCCACTCCTTGCTACGCTATACTGTACAAGACTGTACTATGCTCTAGCTTGCGAAAGGCGGGCGGAGCTGAGAGCAGCTGCAGCAACGAAGCGACATCACAGCGCATGCGCAGGTCGCGGTAGCTATGCGGAGCCACGTCATCGCGTAGTAACGTCGTAGCGGAGCACGGGCGGTGCAGCTATGGCATTAGCAGTTGCTAGGCAACGCGAGGCGGTTTCCTGCGGACATTTAAAAGTCGGCTTGAACAGCTCCGCTGGTAAAACCAACGCGCAGCTTGGCTTTATCTGCCGTGTCCGAAACACAGTACTGGCACTGTCCAGCACGACGTTACAAATTTACAAATATCGCAAGCAAACCTGTCGCGCAATAAAGGGAAAAAGGAATCAATTAAGTATACAGGCTTTTGGGTTGATCCTGTTTCATTTAGACCTTTCATTTTCCGATTATCAATCAACCGGTCCGACACTGACGCCGTCGAATATCAGCTACTTCACGCTAGGCTACGCATACATGGTAAGCTTCTAGATGCAGCGTTAACTCTTGAGTGTTCGCGGCATAACCAGGACACACCGGTTACATGTGACCGCACATCATCTCGAAGACGCACAATACCACAGTGGGGTTACATGCAGTGCGCTTGGTTACAGTGGCCAAAACCCATCGCCTCACCCTAAAAGGGCGCGGCGTGTCGCAATTCGAAGCTATAACGCGCCGACGCTGCGTTCGAAATAGCGCGCCCTTGTCGTTCCGGCCACCGATGCCGCGCGCGACGCAAGTCGGCGGCGCCCGCGAGGCTGCTCACGGCGGCCAGGGCCACCATCGCTGCTGCCGCCGGCGCCGCTCTTCGACTCAATCAATTCCGCGCGCACGAATACGCGATCGATGCCTCTGCGGGGCTTTTATTACTCCAATTTACTCCGAGGGTTATTGGGATTACTGGCGCGCCTTTTCCCTTTCCTCCTTGGGCCGTCCAGCCGGGCTCCCTTTTTCTTGCCGTTCACTCCTCTTTTCTTTTTCTTCCGCGACGCCGCCGCAACAAACCGAGCTGCGCCGCCCTCACCTCATTTCCATTTCCCTTTCTTGCCACGCGCTGTCGCGCAAGGAACGCGATCAGGCTGCAGCCCCTTTAAGTGTGTGCCATATACGTGTAGAGTGCCTCGCCTCATTGGAATATATATGGACACGCGTGCGCCTCGGCAATCGGGTTTATTTGCCTTCGAGATTTATCGCCGGTGGGTATATGACATTCGTACAAGGCAGCCCGGCCGGCCCCCGCCCGCCCACTCGGCTCGTACACAACAATGTGTTTCGGGAGGAAACGCCAGCAACACGCGCGGCACTCGACTCGGCCTTTATTGAAAACGCGTGTGTGCGCGCGCGCGCCTGCCGCACCACTCGGCGCGCGATGAACGCAACCGGCGCGCCTTCTTTCGCTACCTTCCAGCGGACGCTGCTGCTGCTGCTGCTTGCATGCCTCGAAGCAGCAGCGGCGGCGGCTCGACACGAGAAAGCGACACGCCGACAACAACGAGCAGCCAAACGGATGGGTAAAAGGCCTTTCGGCGACCAACTGCCAGGCGCCGTGCACGAGACGAGATTTCGTAAGAGCAACGCGGTACGTCACTGTGGTGTGGTGCACTGTGGTGTCAAACAGAATACAAGCCGGTTCATCGGCTACACAGGAAAACGAACGTTTCTGTACGGACGCACACACACACGACTGTGACAAAACATCGACGGGATAAGCAGGGGCAAGTAGCAAAATAAGTCCGCTAGTTGTACGCTATAGGCTCTCCGTGGCTCTGTTTCTGTGTATTGTTACGCAGAAACAGAGCCACGGCCTTATTAGCGCTAGAGTGTGTCGCTGCACTTTTTTTTTTGTTTTTTACTTTCAGCTGCGAGCGCTGAGCATTTATAGTGTCGCGTCATGAACAAGTGCTCGGGTTTTCTGACGAAAACACTTTCTACGGATAGAGCACGCTGCAATGAACAGCTCGGTCAAATTTTGTCGTCCTGCGCTGCACGCACAGTTGACAAGTGGAGCACTTAAGTTCCCACTTTCTCCATAGCCCTCTTTTCAACAGAGGCTCGTCCTCACTCTCATCGAAGATGCTCTATTTGGCCATTTAGCGGGTCGCGGCTAGCGATGGCTGACATGAATCGAGAGCAGAGTTTGGAGCTGCGGTGCGTCTTCCTGTTGTTGCTATGCATAGCGACTACATAGACTCAATAAAGAAGCTGACGTAAGTTTAATCTTTTGATATGAATGAAGCACTTCTTAAAGAAAACAACTCTCGCGGGCTGTACTCATCCCGCGCGCACACGCGTGTTCGAGTGATACTTTTGGCCGCATTGTGTGTGTTTATTGTTTCTTTTTCGGCATTCAGGCTTCTGTACTTCAGGCTTTTCGGTTAGCTTTAAATGTCATGAGTGACCCGAACGCTACGAAGCTTGAGCGCAGTGCCGAGAGCTGCGTAGCTGCCAAGGCCGACACGTACCCGCGCCGTAGGTACAATGTGCCATGATACAGGAAATATTCGAAGACCGTCGAAGAAAGAAAGAAAGAGAGAGAGCAAGAGGCCATGCTTAAGGAGATGACGCGTTCATGTAACTTGCCTCAATCTTGTCAGCGTGCTCGTCGCTATGAAAGAAGAAAGGACGCGCTCATATAGCCTCCGACAAGCCCTGTAGCTCGGCTTATGCTCGACGGATCCCATAAATTTGAGCGGCAAGATATTCGCGAAGCAATAAGCTCCTAGTTTGTACACCGAGGTCGTTCGATGATAACATAAAGAGGGGATTCAGGAGTGTGGCAAATCAGTTCTGGGAAACCAGCAAGGTGGAATAACAATATATTAAAGGAGAAAAAAAAAAAAAGCCTTGTAGCATTGTGCTTTAAAAATGTTGGATGCTATTTTCCCTTTTTATGATTCAGGAATCTTCTAGGTATTGCCCACCACTAACAATATCCAATAAACTTCCACGCAAAAGAATAACACGTAAGCACGTTTAGCGAGATCGAATGTTCCCCTGAAAGTCTGCGCGACAAGGCAACATATTAGCTGCTACGCGTAAGGCTTACGCGTAGTGTCAGTATCGGTACACGCGCGAATCAGCACAGTGTACGTTACAGCCATGCATGCGCTCGAAATTACATTGGCCCCTACGGCCACCACTGCGAGAGCGGGCGCTGTGGTCGGCGTGTTTGCAACGAGGGATCACGTGGCCATATTATATGTTCGCTTTCGGAAGCACCACGGTAGAATTAACTATAGCAAACCACGGAGAGCTGAAACGAGTTTTCAACTCGCCTCGTGCACGACGTTTCTGACAAGGTGCGCCGGTTCAGGTATTTGCTTAACACCACTTGAAAGCACTAGAATATTTATATTACGGTCCCTATTTTAGGGACCACAGTTACAGTGGCTGCCGCTGAACGCGTCCAACATGGCAGGCTACATATCTGCTCGGTGCCGGACGTCTGAGCCCGTCTACGTCTGAGCCCGTACGCGTCTGAGCCCGGTGAGCCCGATGTTAGCCTTCACGTGCAGCCGCATGATCCAGAAGCGGCGTGCTTCGACTCAAGCGTGCCGCAAACACTTACGCGAGAAATATCTCTGCTACGGCGTCGGGGCTACGATGTTCGGTGAGCAGCATGGTAGTGGCGCGCGTTCTAGTGCCCGGTTAATGACGGTTCATTTCCACGCAGGCCGAAAGGGGCACTTTCTTTTACAAGGTGCGATATACCATCTAAGAACCATGCGGTGAGGCCTCTTGAACGACCGCTCCGCGCTCAGAGTCCGCAAAATCACCTGCAGGTGCTCATTTCATTGTTTGGATTCGCTGAATGCAAAAAACTACATGACAATTTGCAGGTAGATGCACAGAGAATTAAACTCGGCGGCTGAGACTTGGACAATGTGTACTGCGTTCACGTTAGCAATGATTTTGCCTCAGCCAAGCTTGCGTTCCCCTGACGCAAACATTAATCGCTCCTTCAGAAATAATGATAATGAGACGTCAAAGAATTTAGTAAAAAAAAAAAAGACATTGAATCGTCGCGATGGCACTACACAAGTCGCCGAATAGGCATCGAAGTCCTAGTTATGACGACACTGTTTCCAAGCAGCTGTGATAGCGTCCATGCAACAATTGCTGTTCGTGCACAAATTCTCTTTTGATGCGGCCTAAACATCACGGCACAGTATGCGAACACAGTCGAAGCGAATCATTCCACTGCACGCAATCGGTCGCTACCCATCAGTGCGATCGCTGCATCGAGGCTTCACACAAAAATGACAAAATATGCTTGCTCCTTTATTAAACGTCAAAACACTTTAACCTTTAGTAAAGGAGCATATTTTCACGTTTTTGGTACCTATAAAATAAACTAAAGGTTGCCGCGCTAAGAGTGTACGCCATATTTATACAGACAGCACACATATTTCACATGGTTTGCTCAGTAAAGGACTACCTTTCACAAAATAAGGCATTTCGCGGCTATCCACCACGGCGCGCGCGCGCACTGAGCTTTCACCGTACGTAGTCTGTAAAAATAGCACCTGTAAGCCATTATGTGCGAAAAGAATATGGCACTATCCAGCCGTAATTTTCACTGCTTCAACAGGCATTCGACACGCTGATTCCGAAATATTCCGTCGCAATATTCAGTATACATTTATTAACGCGCCGTTTCGAATGCTAGCTTTCTTGTGCTCCCGAAACGACCATTGCTGCACCACAGGCCGGCACAGGCACTGTTCAGTGGCGCCACCTTAAGGCATTTAAAAACGTAAACGTATCGCTAACTTTCGTTCGCTCTACAATGACAGAAGTATATGAAAGCTAGAAATTAAGCAAATGGTAGGACCCCGTATGGCGCCGCCGTACGGCAGCTAGGCCTCTAGCACGATTTCTTTTTTCATGGCCTCCGAGAGAGCTCGAATCTCGAAACCCGTGGTGACGACTAACATGACCTCAACTGCAGAGTCAAGGGGAGCGCGCGCTGTGAAATCGAAACCGTATTTGTTTTTTTGTTTTTTCGCTGTAAATCGATGCAGACAGTGCAGCGAAGCAATGTGCATTATAGTTTGGACGGCCAGCATTCCGATTATACAACTGGTAAAAAAATTTCACAATACGTTTCACGACCCCTTTAATATCTTTAACGCATAAGAATTCCTTCATTTCGAGAGTACCAACGGAGATCGCCAAGAGGGCTTCCCCATGGTGTTTTCAGTTAGCGCCGACAGCCGTGGCGCCTTATCCCTCATGCTACGCAAGCAAGGCGCTCCCGATAAAGGGAGACTCCGTAAATCCTCGCTCCCAAGAGGAAGGGTGCGCGGCATAGGCCCATGCGTATTGTGTCAGAAACGGGAGGGGGATCGATAATGCTCGTGGAATTAGAAACGGCGCAACAAATCACAACAAGCGTGACGCAACACCAGTAACGTGCCTCTGTCTAACGAGCAAGCCGTATCTGTATGTATACGTTGGCAGCGACACGTAGAGGGAGGGAGGGAAAAAAGACAATAACAAAAAAAGAGAAGGCGAAATTGTTTTATACGTAATAAACTTGCGAATTTGTAAGTGCCACTGCAGTCACCGAAGAGCACGCGTAATAACACGTCGACATCGATAAGTACCTCGTATTCCGGCAAAAGTTCTCGTGTATGTGGCTATGTCGAAATAGCAACAGTAAAATCTCCCGGCTACGTTTAGTTTTCAATAGGACAATACAGCACAACCCAATATGCTGCAGAAATTATAGAAAAATTAGCATCGTATACATACTCCGTTTAGTGGGCAGCGATGTAGACGTAGAATTAAAAAAAGAAAACTACACGTGTAAGAATCACCCTTAGGTAAAGTACAGCGTAAGCAAGCTTCTTTTATTTTTTAATTTAATCTGTTCGCGAAAGTTACGTTAACTTTCCCTAAGATAAGAAAATGCTGCAGCCATGAACAAGGTGCACCACTGCAGCATCCTGCTCGCAGGCCTAAAATACACGCCCTCATTTCATTATTACGAAGCCATACAACAGCACCACTCATAGCGCCGCAGTTACAGCCTGTCAGCCACTGTTCGAATAATCGGCGTGACGTTATATATGAGGTGGAATCTATAGATAAGAACGAACACGTGGCCCTGGTCACTATTTCCCACTTTGAGTAAACTTGCTAAGACGCAGATTTGGGACTCAGAACAACTATTATAAACTCAGTTTTCTGAAAAATAAATCTGTTTGCCTGAAAAAATATACAAATTACGGCCGCCCGAAACACTATATCGTCAATTTTACGATTTCTCAAAATGAAGAGACACTAAAGCGAAAAAGTAAGTTAGTTTTATCGACAGACTTAATTCTGTTGTCGTTGATATCATCATCATGGGTTCGATATTAAAGAAAAAAATTACACCATCTCCCGCTAAAGGGGACCATGAGGCGATGCGAAGCAGCACGGGGGGTGTACAACGCGTTTGCATCGGTTTGACTATAGGTGTCGCGTTTGCATCGGTTTGACGCTAGCAGACGCTGCCTGCGTCAGCGTTGTCTCTCGAGGGCGAGGGCGCGTTCTCGTTCCTTGCGAGCTGGGAAAGCGCTCATCGAAGATTTCCGTCAGGCGGCAGCTGCGGGCGCTGCGGCGAGCGCGCGGCAGGCGAGGGAGAGAGTGACGTCATCGCGCACTGCGAGGGGAGCGTGACGTCAACGCGCAGCTGCGGCGTGACCTACTTGGCACCGCTCCAACACCTGCGGCGAGGGGAGCGCGTTGCGGCGCGTTCGTACGGACGGAGGGACAGCGTTACACAGGCTAGTCAAAGAGCTGCTTCGCATCTAAAAATAAAAGTCAACGTTTCATTCTTGAATTTCACGCCGAAACATCTGCACGTCAACGCAAGCATGACGTTACGGGTTGCAAAGTCGTTTTTAGTATTCTGTCCGCAATGGCTCCATGGAATTTCATGAAACTTCGCACGCCCCGCCACGGTGGTCTAGTGGCTATGGTACTCGGCTGCTGATCCGAGGGTCGCGGGATCGAATCCCGGCTGCGGCGGCTGGATTTCTATGGAGGCGAAATGTTGAGGTCCGTATGCTGTGCGATGTCAGTGCACGTTAGAGAACCCCAAGTGGTCAAATTACCGCAGCCCTCCACTACGGCGTCTCTCATAATCAGAGCCGGTTTTGGGACGTTAAACCCCACATAACAACATGAAACTTGATACGTTAACTCTCTGGCTACGTATACTAACAAAATGCAATTAAATTTTGCCAGAGGGTAATTATGCGGGCCCTAGCAGGCACCTTCAAAATCTGTGACGACACAGCGAGTTGATGCGGGAACCTCAAAGTGCCGTCGCAACCTGTATTTATATTTTGCGCGTATTCTCGCTTAGCAAGCGTATTCTCGTTGTATGAGTGGTGCTTTTAGCATTACGAACGAGTGATTTACCGATAGGAGAAAAATCACCTTTCTCTTCAGGCCCATATTCATAAACCTACCTTATCTTTATTACTTGTTTTCCTTATCCTCCCTGTGCCTTTATCATGCTTCCGGAACTTATGAGTCTTTCGCACTGACTACCATTTAAGTCCCCTTACCGTGCCTTAATGTCACGGGGGCGATAAGGAAAACAAGCGATAACGATAAGGCAGGTTTATGAATACGGGCCCTAGCATCCCTTTAAGGGCGTACTTAGCGAAAAGCAAAAAGGTACACTATACTTGATCACAATATATTTTTCCAACAAAAAATATTATTTCGTGACTACCTTATTACACTTCGATAAGGAACGAACATTAAGGGGAAAAACAGAAAAACGGTAAAAAGATATGCCGCTCAAGAATTTATTGCTGTACCTAAACATCACACAATGAAACTTGGTGGACATTAATATGCACTGTCCTTCCAAATAATTTTCGTTGCTCCGTCAAGCACCTTTGTATGTTAAAACTGCACCGATACGCAAATGTTTCGCCAAACACGTCGACCCTTGTCTATGCATGTGACCAACCTGTTTCCTCCATTTTTATTAATTTTTTTCCTGCCTCCACCAATACCTATATTAGAAGCGCATGGAAAAGGTAGTATTCAAATTTCACCGCTATCGGTTGCTTCCTGCGAATGGCACGAGGCGGAAATGGCCTCATACCCCTCCCTCCCCTCCCCTACGCACGCACACGTACACGCACACACATAGAGAGAGAGAGAGAGAGAGAGAGAGAGATTGAACATCTACCTTCAAAGTACACTCTAAACACGGTAACCTATAGTTTTATAGGTGCATAAAAATGTGAAAATATGCTCCTTTACTAAATGTTAAAGCACTTTAACCTTTAGTAAAGGAGCATATTTTCACATTTTTGCGTACCTATAAAATAAACTAAAGGTTACCGTGTTAAGAGTGCAAACACAACACGCTGCAGAATCAAGTGTCACGTCACAGTCGCTATTTTTAATCCGAACTGGTTATTGCTCGTTCGATTACTCGTACGAACCGCTTCAAGGGCTCATTACGTGACACATAACGAAATTTCCTGACGGCCATCGTGGTGCGGTGTCGCGGGCACGCTTTGCAGCGTAACAACGTCAGTTTAGGCATTCGGAATTACCCACGCCAAGAAGACGTGGACCGTGTCCTCTACACGCGTGGCTACAAAAGCGCGAGCAAAACTATAGGCTCCACGGGTTTCGCGTGCACCAAGACGAACCGAACCCTTCAACCACAACGGTCGTATACACACCGTGCGCGGCAAGACGTGTCGTTGTCGTCGCCCTCGTAAAACACAAATGCCGCTCGCGCAACCTGGCGACGAGAGCCAATCGAGCCACCCGCGGTTTTCTTTGCCACGACGAGCTATACAGCTGCTGCCATTTGCTTCGTGGTTCTTGCCAAAAGTCCTTCCTGTCGCGTATTGTTTCTGTCAAAAGGCTTCGCAGCCTCCGCGGCAGGTCGTGACAGGAGCTGTCACCGGGCGACGTAATGGTGGGTCTATGCTTCCTTCCACCGAACGAAAACCGCGCGGAGGAATTATGGAAAATTGAGAGCAGCTGAGCTCGTCACTCTTTCGGGGCCTTGTCGTCGCGTCAGAAGGTGGTGGCACAAGGCGTGGATCTCGACGGCAGGTTTTGTCAGTAGCGCCAGGGTCCTTCAATCCTGGCGGCGCTTGCAGCCCTTCTGGCACCGGTATAGTGAGCACAGGGCACGCTTATAGTTTGAAGCTTCACGTTGTTGAGATCTCGTGGGGTGCCGTTGCGTCTCCCGACTCGTAGGAGAGGTTGCCGTTGCAAGGAGCGGACTCCGAGACCGAAGACGATTGAGAAGAAGGAAGATGATTTATTTTACATGATGAGAGCTGATCGAACGCGTCTGTGTCCTTATTTTATACAATACTATGTACAATATGGACCAATCCCAAGGTCGTCTCCGCCTTCGAGGAGAGGGAGTCACGCCCCGCCTTCGTTGCTTCTCTGCGGCATGGGATGACGTGGCCCAAGTGGCAGCCGATGCTGATTCCCGGAGAAGAGGCTTGCTGGAAAACAACAACAGCACAAATAAAAGCGCTCTTCCCGGCCTCGTCCTTTTGACGACACACCGCCGTGTTCTCACAATGGGGCCGCCGTAGAGCCACCTGTTTGCAGCAGTCCTGTCTCCAGTGCGCTGCTGCACCGCTCCCGCTGCGATGATGCTGCCGCGAAGTTCATATTTCCAGAAGCGGCACAAACACGCACACCGCACGACCCACCGCCGGTCCATGCGTTCCGGGAACATCACGCGGGCCGGTCGGAAGCTCGAGGCAAGCGGCGAATAAGGCCGCTGCGGCAGTGTCCAAACAATGCCCTTGTCTCTCCGAGACGGCAGCCCAACGAAGTACATTTCGTGGGAAAGCAAGCACGTGCGCTCCCCACGGTCATCTTCCTCGAAAGGTAGATCCAGCGGCCACCGCCAGCAGCCTTCCTCTACCACATCCATGGGGGGCCCACGCCGATCTTAACAGTCCCTCCGGCGCCAGGAAACTCTCGAATGGCCAGGAATGCACTTGCTGTCCATGAGAGAGATCTCGGGCTTGCTGAATCTGTGGAGATGCGGCCCGAACATCCCGCAAGGACGAACCGCAGCCAGAACAGTCCAAGCGCCACAACACTACACCACACGCAAACATCTGGAATCCGCCTCGGATTCACCAGGCTTATCAAAATTACTCTTTAAAACACCCTTAAAAAATTTCGTAGTTTCTAAGCGAGTGACCATCCTCCTCAGTAAAGTTTTGCTCCAGAAAGAAATGTCCTACTGTTATGAAGGTCCCCCCCTTCCAGAGCTACCTAAGCATTGGCTGAACAAAATTTATCAAGGAAAATGATATCAAGCATGGCATGCTTTATAATTCAAACTAGCCTGCTAAGTCCGTCGGCATTTCCGTTCATGGTGCCTTTTTTATACCGAACTGAAAAGTTGTACTCCTGGAGGATCAGACTCCAGCGGAGCAAGCGTCCGTTTCTTTTAGACATCTGACGCAACCAGGTTAGTGGACAGTGGTCAGTTTCAAAGGTAAACTTCGCTCCGTACAGGTAACATGACAGTTTCTGTGCCGCCCATACTAAGCAAGCGCATTCTTTTTCCGAAGCACAATAGGCCTCCTCTCTCACTGTCAACTTACGACTTGCAAAAAGAATAGGATGTTCTTCCCCATCCTCTCCGACCTGACATAATACGACACCCAGTCCTCGGTCGCTCGCGTCGCACTGAACTATAAACTCCTTAGTATAGTCCGGTGTTCGTAGCACTGGCATCGAAGTCAGCACTCTCTTGAGCTCCGAAAACGCCCCTTCTTTTTCGGTATCCCAAGCTAGTCTTTCTGGCTTCCCCTTCCGGAGCGCATCTGTCAACGGGCTTGCGATCTGCGAATAATTGGGTATGTATCGCTGGTAATACCCGACAAGTCCTAAGAACGAGCGAACATCTCGCTTGGTTTGGGGTCGCGGAAAGTCACCAATAGGTCCCATCTTAAGTTCGGACGGTTTCCGGGTCCCTCGCCCCACTACGTGACCTAGATACGTCACCTGTGAGCATCCGAAGCTACATTTCTCCGCCTTTATGGTGAGTCCCGCTTCTCGCAGTCTTGTCAGCACCGTTCTCAAGTGGTTGACATGCTCTTCCCATGTTTTCGAAAAGACGGCTATATCGTCTAGGTACGGGACGGCATAACTGTGCAGGTCCTTAAGGACAATGTCCATCAACTTACAAAAACTAAAGGGGGCATTCTTAAGCCCAAAGCTTAGCACCAGAGGTCGAAAGGTACCCACTGGGGAAATGAATGCCGCATAGCGGCTGGCACTCTCTGACAAAGGCACTTGCCAGTACCCCCTCACAAGGTCAAAAGTCGTTATGTAATTAGCAGCGCTAACCCTCTCGATTCGTTCCTCAATGTTTGGTATTGGGTACAGTTGGTCCCTGGTGATGGCGTTCAGCTTTCGATAATCGACACAGGGACGCGGCTCTTTACCTGGCACTTCCACTAGAATCATGGGCGACGTATAATCGCTCTCAGTGGGCTCGATAACTCCAAGCTCAAGCATACGCTTTATCTCGCCTTCAATAATCTCATGTTGTCGTGGGGATACTCTGTAAGCCTTCGATTTGATCGGCTTGGATACTGTCAGCTCAATCTCATGAGTTATCAGGTTTGTTTTTCCCGGTCTTCCACTAAACCGGTCGCGAAATTCGCCCAAAACTGCCCTCAGGTCCTCTACCTGCTGCTTTTCGAGAACTCCTTTGTTCGCAGAGAGAGACAAAATTTCGTCTACACTACGCTCTGTGCGCATATCCGTGCCTAACGATGGGAGATCACCTGCCATTTCCTCGGGTGTATTTAGCATCATGCTAACCACTTCCCCTCTTCCGACATAGGGCTTCATTAGGTTGCAGTGGTAAATCTTAACTTTATTACCTCGACCAGGCATCCTCAGCGCGTAGTTAGTATCGGATAGCTTATGCGCCACCTCTATTGGACCCTCCCATTGAACTTCCAGTCGGTTCCTCTGTGAGGGTCGCAAGATCATGACTTTATCACCCTCATTAAATGTTCGACTCCTGGCATTCCTGTCGTAATACGCCTTCGCGTTTTCCTGAGCGATCTTCATGTTTTTCTCAACCAGTTTGCGCAGGACGCTAAGGCGCTCCAGAAGCTCCAGTACATAGCTCACGACAGTTTGATTTTCTCCTGTTCCCTCCCAAAACTCTCGTAACATACGCAGAGGGGATCGGAGATTCCGCCCGTAAACTAGTTCCGCAGGAGTGAACCCGGTCGCCTCATGAGGAACGGTTCTTAATGCAAATAGGGTCGCGGGTAAACAGCTCTCCCAGTCCTCTTTGCGCTCATAGCACAACGCGCGCAGTACTCTTTTCAACACCGAATGTAGCTTCTCTACACTGTTGGATTGTGGGTGGTAGACTGAACTATGTAGCAACCTCACGCCACATTTTCTGAGAAACGTGGTTGTTAGCGCACTGGTAAACACAGTTCCCTGGTCTGCCTGAATTTCGTTGGGAAAACCGATACGCGAAAAGGTAGCCAATAATGCGTCCACTATCTCTGAGGAGTTCAACTCCCTCAATGGAACGGCTTCCGGAAACTTTGTTGCGGGACATAGCATAGTCAGGAGGTATCTATATCCTGACTTCGATTTCGGCAGAGGTCCCACAATATCAATCACAAGACGCCGGAAGGGTTCCGTTATGAGCGGAACGAGTCTCAGAGGAGCTTTGCATTTGTCTCCCGGCTTTCCCACACGCTGACAGGCATCGCATGACTGCACTAACAGCTCTACATCTTTAAAGCACCCCGGCCAATAATACTCCATAAGAAGCCTTTCTTTTGTTTTGTTCACTCCCAGGTGTCCCGACCACCCATTTCCGTGGCACAGATCAAGAATGTCCTTTCGGTACTTTTCGGGAACTATTAACTGGTCAAGAACTTTGCCCTTTCGGTCCCTGTAATGCCTATACAGCAGTCCCTCTTTTTCATGTATAGTGACATTACGCATAGCAATTCCTTCCTTAGCTGTGCTATGCAACCGCGCCAGGCTGGGGTCTTTCTTTTGCTCGGCACTCAGTGAATTTCTATCCACTCGCAAAAGCCTCTCAAAGCTAGGTGAGCCCGGAGCCGACAACAGTCCCCTCTCGTCGCCTACCGATTCTGGTTCTTCAGCTTCGGCGTCTTCGCCTCCTCTACCTTCGACGATTTCTCCCTCGGGTTCTACCGCAGCTAATCTCGGTTCCTCCACTGTCGCCTCTGCTGATTTAGGAACTGTTTGTTCGCTTTCCGGTGTGCTCTCTGCCAGATTTTGCGATAGCTGCGCAGCAAGCTCGCGTGTTTTAGAACGAGTTAACGCCTGCACTGTTCCCTCTCCAAATTTCTGACCGCGTTCGCGCAACAGACGGTCAGACCGATTGGAGAACAAATAGGGGTATTCTACTGGCACCATTTTCGAGACGGCGGCTTCTGTCACGAGTTCTCCGAATGGGCCGGAAATCGTTACTTTTGCCATTGGCAAGCAAACACTGTGTTCCTCCAGCACCTGCTTTATCCATGTTACTTCCCCTGTGAAGTCCTCAGCTGCAACATAGGACGGATGCACGACGTCCGTGGTAGCGGCGCTATCTCTAAGCACTCTACAGGGCTTTCCGTTTACTTTGAGATCATGCAGGTACGGTCGGAGAAGCTCTAAATTCTCTTTGCTACTGTCCACGTACGAAAACACGACACGCGGCTTCTTACACACTGCAGAGACATGCCCTAGCCCCTGACAGTTGTAGCACCTCAAAGGTGGCCTTGCTTCGAACTGCTTTTTGACTGCCTTCTGCGCCATCTCCGAACTCGAGCCACTCTCATTCGAGTGCTTATTTTTTTCTGGCGCCCTTCTCGCGGTTTCTACCTGTTCTGGATTCCTGCTTTGTGAAGGTTTCTTAGTGGGAAAATATTTCCGCGATGTATTTCCCCGCTCGAACTGACTTTCTTCCGCATTCAATTTCCTGCGCCTTGCGTACTCGTCCGCCAGCTCGGCAGCCTTTTCGACCGTGTCGACACCATCCCGATCCTGCACCCACAATTTAATTGATTGGGGAAGGCGCTGATAGAATTGTTCTAGGCAAATGCACTCAACGATCTTATCTCGGCTCTCGTATACCTCCGCGCTTTTGAGCCACTCTGTGAGGTTGGTTTTCAACCCATATGCAAATTCCGCATAGTCCTCATCCAACTTTTTCGTCGCGTCCCTAAACCTCTGACGGAACGCTTCCGCACAAAGCCGGTACTTCTTAAGGAGGGTCGACTTTACTTTTTCGTAATCGTCCGCCTCCCTTGCACTAAGTCTCGCCACAACGTTAGCAGCTTCACAGGGCAGCAACGTCAACAGTCTCTGTGACCACGTACTCAGAGCGAAGCTGTTCCTTTGACAGGCCCTCTCAAAATTAACCAAAAACAAGCCTATATCTTCTCCAATTTTGTAGGGCTGAATCGACCTGTCCATAACATAAGATCCTACCTCGCTTACTCTTTCAGGAATGCTGTTTGTTGCTCCTTGACCCATTAAACGCTGCCTCTCAATTTCGAGCTCCAGCCTCTTCATCGCTCTTTCTTCCTTCTCTTTCTCGTATATTCTGTTGGCTTCTGCCCTTTCTTTCTCGTCTATTCTCTTAGCTTCCTCCTCTTTCAGATCTTTCTGAACGAGTTCCCACGCCACTTCTATGCTTTCTGCACTGCTACCACTTTCTTCTATTTGCTTCAAGAGCTCACTCTTTTTCATCGTCTCGTCCCATTCAAGAGCTAACTCCTCACATAACAGCGACAATTCCGCCTTTCGCAACTTCCTCAGATCCATGGTCACTGCTTAGCGATGCCTTTTGCCTAAACGAACACACTTTTTGTCCGAACAACTACAGATCCCCAGGAATTCAAATTATTGACCCAGAATTTGAAGCCTGGCAAATCCTAAGACAAAAGCCAAACGCTCACCCGCAAATGCAGTGCCGTGTCACCAGGTCCATCCCAGCTGCTGCCATCCAAATGTTGAGATCTCGTGGGGTGCCGTTGCGTCTCCCGACTCGTAGGAGAGGTTGCCGTTGCAAGGAGCGGACTCCGAGACCGAAGACGATTGAGAAGAAGGAAGATGATTTATTTTACATGATGAGAGCTGATCGAACGCGTCTGTGTCCTTATTTTATACAATACTATGTACAATATGGACCAATCCCAAGGTCGTCTCCGCCTTCGAGGAGAGGGAGTCACGCCCCGCCTTCGTTGCTTCTCTGCGGCATGGGATGACGTGGCCCAAGTGGCAGCCGATGCTGATTCCCGGAGAAGAGGCTTGCTGGAAAACAACAACAGCACAAATAAAAGCGCTCTTCCCGGCCTCGTCCTTTTGACGACACACCGCCGTGTTCTCACAATGGGGCCGCCGTAGAGCCACCTGTTTGCAGCAGTCCTGTCTCCAGTGCGCTGCTGCACCGCTCCCGCTGCGATGATGCTGCCGCGAAGTTCATATTTCCAGAAGCGGCACAAACACGCACACCGCACGACCCACCGCCGGTCCATGCGTTCCGGGAACATCACGCGGGCCGGTCGGAAGCTCGAGGCAAGCGGCGAACAAGGCCGCTGCGGCAGTGTCCAAACAATGCCCTTGTCTCTCCGAGACGGCAGCCCAACGAAGTACATTTCGTGGGAAAGCAAGCACGTGCGCTCCCCACGGTCATCTTCCTCGAAAGGTAGATCCAGCGGCCACCGCCAGCAGCCTTCCTCTACCACATCCATGGGGGGCCCACGCCGATCTTAACAACGTGTACCATAAAGGCGGTGTATTTATATATACAGATATACTCCCGTGATTTTGTACCTGAACACAGTGAGCGGCGGCAGAGGTGTGTCCTATTGCATTTTCCTCGCATGATGCCAGAACTCGTACTGGTTGGCACACAGCGTTTAGTAAATGATACCGACGTCCGCTGGTGTTCGTTAGTATGGTGCTAGGTATAAGCTAACCGCTGCTGTGAAGGTACATGGTACATACTTTCACTCTCAATTCAATGATGCTCTCGACTGAACACATATAGATAACAAGCAGAGCAGGTTGTGTCCAATTTTTGTTTTTCGTATCCACAAACGCAGAAGTAGAAACAAACACGTGTGTTCGAGTGTATTAAGCGTCTGGCGTATGTCGTGTACGCATTATTCCATTCATTAGCCCACTCGCCAAGAGTGTACATCATCTCACAGACGTGTGGCCAGCAAACGAATTCCAAATAGACAACGAGTTCACTTTCCACCTCTATACTTATTGGAACTTGCACGTCATTAAATTCTGAACCCGACATAAAGGCTAATGGAAGCGACAAACCTGAAATGTTAGACGACGCCGAACGGTACAGAATGGTTCCACATTTTCAGCTGGATCTGTGTCTGTGTACACGTTATAGAACTTTATTTTGAACAGGAAGAGTTAGGGCGTGTTGCCTTCGGTTAAGAGGAGAACAAAAGCAAACTAAGACATACACGCATCAAAAACGAGGCCCAGTGCGAGTGGAAAGGACAAAGCCAAGTTTGAACAGGCAAAAGGACAGGAAGAGAAATAAAACGCCACTTGTTTGTAGTTTCGATTTCGGCGACGTCAGCGCAGCTGCTCCCATGCACAACGCCGCGCAGAACTGCGAGCGCCGTACTACTTGTATAAACAGCCACTTGACGAGCGTCCTTGGTCGCGCTGGGCACACACACACACACGCACGCACGCGCGCGCACACACACACACACACACACACACACACACACACACACACACACACACACACACACACACACACACACACACACACACACACACAGGTAAGAGCGCAAGAGCAGCGAGCACGGCGTTAAAGCAAAAGCAGGCTCCTCTTCGCAACGCCATTCTCTCCCTAGTGCTCCCACTCCTTTCGGCGTTCGAAACGTACAGCACGCGCTCATTATATATATATATATATATATATATATATATATATATATATATATATATGCACGCGCCGTCTTATCGACCGGCCCGGCCCAATGCGCGTCGACGTCGTCAGCGAAACCCAATAACGCTGCGCACCAATCAATTAGGCTAATTGCGTTCCATGAAAACAACAATTGCACTAACCCAACAACGGCCTATAGGCATGCCCTGTATGTGCACGCGAGCAGCAACAACGAAAAAAGAAAAAGAAAGAAAAAAGAACGGAAATCGTCAGCGGCAATGACTTCGTACGAAAACAGTGCGAGGCAAAAGCAGGCTGGCTCTCTTTCGCCCTCTGTTATATGTGTGTGTGTGCGAGAGAGAGAGAAAGAGAGAGAGTGAAGGCATGACGCAAGAAACACGGCAACGCAAGGCGCCAACGTAGCAGGAGAGGGCGCCACCACCGACAAATATGGCGCCGGGCAAATGTACGTGGGGACGTTACTTGGGCGTAATTGGAGTTAATTTGCCTAATGGATTGAAGGCCCGCGCTGGGACGCCCCTGGGCGTCGCATGCCCGCTTGTATAACATTCGTTTTCGTGATGAAAAACAACCCTTTTGTCCTAATGAACCACCGTCTCGCATCGCATACGCATACGTCTATCGCGGAGCCGCGCTACAACAATTTCTGCCGGCCGCCTGCGACCGTTTTCATTTCTTTCTCTCACGCGCGCCCACACGCGGTTCTGCAAGAGAGCACGACCACACAGCGCTACACACAGCATTTAGTAAATACCGATAAATGTGAACCGCTGCCGGCGAGTCCGCTAACGGACAAAGAACAGAAATAATAACAATCATAATCGCGTTGAATAATAAATGCGAGGCATCTTCGAGCGGCATTAGTATAATGATTCCGGCAAGTGCGTGCTCGCGTTAAACGCAAAAGGCACGAAAAGAGGAAGGGATAGATAGAGAGAGAGAGAGGGAAAGAGCGGAGAGCGGCGCACCATTTTTCCGCGGAACTAGTTTGCCGACATTGTGAGTCTCCTTGAAGGGCACCAGCGCTACGGAGATCATCTCGCGGCAGCCCGACAGATATATATATATATATATATATATATATATATATATATATATATATATATATATATATATATATATATATATATATATATATAAAGGAACATATCCACGAATAACACGAATAACGACTCTAATGAAGGCCGGTCCACCGGCCGCAACGTTAGCCATTAAATATTTAGTTTTTGTTGTTGATTTACGGATATCTTCTTTGCAAATATTCGGGTTCAACGTGAATCCTCCTTTCCAACTATGTAACTATGTATTATGTATGTGTGTATGTGTGTGTGTGTTTGTGTGCGTGCGTGTGCCTGTGTGTGCGTGTGTGTGGGGGGGGGGGGGGGGTCACAAGAAACACTGTAGGAGAACGTATACTGGTGGCCAGAGCGTTGAGCACCTACCAAAAGATAACTTAAAGGGGGTCCCAAAATGAATCTGTCCAGTTGAAATTGTCCCTACTTCAATAAGCATTCCACATGCTGATTCCGAGATATTCCGGCGAAAAGGCCATACGACACCACAGGCCGGCATAGGTACTACTCAGTGACGTCAACTGAAGACATTCAAAAACGTAAACGAATAATTAACTTTCGTTTGCTCTAAATTAATGGATTTATATGAAAGCTAGAAAGAAAACAGCTCAACCCCGTGTGGATGAGCCGCCGTACAGAAGCAAGGCTGAGGCACCGTTTGTTTCCCTATGGCCTCCGAGGGCGCGCCAATATCGGAACCCATGGTGGCGACTAAGATATGACATCAGCTGCAGAGGTGAGGGGAACGCGCACTAGGGAGGGGGGGAGGGGGGGATCGAACCTTTGTTTTTTATCGCTCTAAATCAACCCAGACGATGAAACGAAACAATTATAGATTGGCGGGCCAGGATTTCGAATACACCCATCATAAAAAAATTTCAGAAAACGCTTGAGGACCCATTAAGAGGTTCTATTATTCGCTAAGGTTCCATCCGCGAACGCAAAGCCACTCCGCTCCTGCATCTACGTGGGCCCCATGGACCCGAAACATTCTGCCCTATAGCCGTATACTACTGTAGAATGTGCAACAATGCACAGGAAAGAAAAAAAAAGCACAAACAAAAAAGAACAACTCCTAAATGATAATTCCATGCAAGCACCAAGATTGCCACTAAAAGAACATATGGACAGGGTCTGTCTATAAACTACCTGGAGCGTCCTAATTTTAACTCATCCCAACGCGTCGTTTAAGTCTTCCACTGCGTAAAATATTGAGGTTGCCGCGGAATCCCACTGTTTAGAGCTTCCCGCACGTTTATACTAGAAGAAAAGGAAAAGAAAAAAAAAATCCACCGCGTACTTGTTCCGTATGATTCCACAAATACACTTCAGTTCTTCTTTCTTCTTTTTTTTTTTTTTTTCGACAACCGGATATATATTCGGGCAACGCTTCCGCGCCAGTTTATGGCTCGCGGCCGCCCGAGGCCCTGCCCTGCGCAGAGTAGCAGATCAGTAGTAGTAATAATAAAAAATGATTCCGCCGGGAGTTCTCCTTATTGTCAGTCCTACATGTTTATGTCATGCACGGAAGGCACGGACAGAAAGCTTCAGAAAAGTACGACACGGTATCACCTTTCGTGTAAACTAGATTTATGCGCAGCGACTTCTATGTTTAATGTACGCGGATGATACTGTTTTTTTTTTCCGCGGACAGTCGGGGAGATATTCAACTTAACACGGATTGACATGGATAGAAGGATGGTGCTGCGGGATTTCAGTTTGCTGTTAAGAAATCTACTTTGATGGCGCGTAACGATACAGTGTAAGTAAATGAGATACGCAGAGTAAACCATAACGAACATCAAGAAGTGTGGAACAGACAAGAAAATGGGCACTAGAGGAAACACGAAGAGTAGAACAACGCCAATGACAAGAGAAACGCGGTCATAATGAATCCCATGGGGATGCAATAAGCTTTCAACAGCATATAAGAAGGACCTCGAAAAGAGTAATGGTCCCAGGACCAACGGGTGCTATATCCTGGCGCTGAGCAACCAGAAATGAAGTGCGATTGAGACCTCGAAGAAAGTCAACGGGCGGTTGGGAACTTGGCGCAGGGGGCTTATTGAAAAACTGAAAGTGAAGCGGTAATGGGAAAGATTAATCGGGCATGTTTCGAACCGCGCAAGGACCACAGAAAACGTCTCCTCGAAAGACACGTGTGGACGCGCACTGGATGCGCGATACCGACGCGCATTGGAGGATAGGAGGTCTAGGAGACTAACCTGTAAACATTAGAAGGTGGTTGACAAGGGTGAACAAAAAGGGGATTAAGCGAGACAGCAAATTACCAAAGACGTAGAAAGGGCGCGCTTTGTAGACGCAATGGTCGAAAAAAAAGGACCACTTGTGGTATAGTATATTGGGCAGCAAAAAGGGGAAAGGTTTTGTGCCCAAATCAAGGGGACGTTTCCAGCTATTTCCCGTCAGACGCCAAATGAGAATGTCTGAGGACACGAAGCTGTACAAAGACATCTTCCAACAAAGCGGAATCACGCTTAATATGTGGGAGGAATGGAGCAACCAAATATCAATGCAGAAAATCATATTCTAGCCGAATGCCAATGCATCCACCCTACGATCAAGGCAGGAGTAATTCTGATCGAGATATTAGGTTCAAAGGTAGGGTTGAGGGCATAAATGGATCTGCTGCAGAGACCAGGAAAAGAAGGCTTGAAGATTTGTGGTGGAAAATTATGGAAAAGTACGCGTATGTCAGGATTGACAATTTCTAAGTGCGAACTCCACAGCACGGAGATGGCTAATAAAGGAGCTTAGTTGCACCACTGCTTATCCTAGTCAAAGGGGTTGGTAATAAGATTCATCTTCAATCCATCCACTGTGCGCATCTGCATCGTGAATACTTAGGAACACCTTATAGCCCCTTCGTCACATTGCATACTCTTTGCACAGCGCTGCACGTAGGCGCAGCGCTAGAGAAAAATAAACCAATTGTTAGTTTTCGTTTTACGACTGCCAAGTTCTTTCTCTCTTTTTTTTATAACAGCAAGTAAAGCGCCTCAGTTTCGCGGTCATGAGTGCTGTTTCAATAGTTACACAGGAGTGGCGCCTTCTTGCTCGGAACACTGTAAATACAGGACTCCTCAAACTTTGCAGACCACTAATCGAGAGTATTCCATTGAAATGTGCACTGAACGCACATCATCCATCCATCCATCCATACGTGCGTACGTGTGTGCGTGTGTGCGTGCGTGCTTCAGCATGCAAGGCGCGCAGAGTTCGCAAGCGGAGCACTAAGTTGCCACTTTGTCAAGGGCCCTGTCTTCAAACAGAGGCTATTCTTAAGACTCTCATCGAAGTTGTTCTGTTTCTTCATCGGGCAGATTGCTGCTGTTGGACGGAACCGGGATCAGATTCACTCCTTTCTGTTGTCACCGTGTATTGTACTTGTTGTTAAACAGGCTACAGTGCGCAAAAACTAAAGTTTTGAAATGAACGAGGCTATTCTGGGAGAATACAACTGTCGCTTGCTGAACTCGGCGAGTCCGCGCACACATATTCGAGTGAAACTTTAGCCGCACTGCCTTTTCGGCATTGAGGCCTTTATGTCTCGTTTGTTTCGATTAGCTTTGAACGTCAAGTGTGGCCTCAAACCTTACGGAGCTTGTGTGCAGCGCTGATGTTTCCGCAGACCACTAGTGATTTTTGTGCCGCATAGTTTCCGCTGCCACCACGGGGCGCCGCCACATGCCCGCGGAGTGTGGGGTGCGCTCGTCATGATAACGGAAGTATGCGAAGGTTGAAGAAGAGAGAGAGAATATGCTCAGGGCGTGGTGCATGCTAATCTAGCTTTGTTGTTGTTCCTTGTTAGCGCGTTGCTCTGTGACTACAACAGGCCCTTAAAACAATTTTCGCGAGCTCTCCCAAAAAAAGCAAAAAAAAAAAAAAAAAATTCGCGTGTCGTTATGCTCCAAAGAAAAAGGTCGAACCTTGATACAATGAAATTTCGATGTACCGAAAAGAAGTGCCACATTTACATATCTTGTTATAATCATGTTGATGTTTAACTGAGCCGCAAAAAAAATATTTTTTGTGTGTGATACTTCACTAAAATGTCCTAGAGCGACCTACCTGTGTTTAAAAAAAAAAAAAACGTTCTTGCGATTATACATCACAGCTATTTCATAAAGAAAAAATGGAAAGAACAAAATGGGGTAAGGTTTATTTCAATTGAAGCATCAATTCTTTACACTGCTACTGCCGAAGTAACATGACAGGAACAAATGTGACTTCAGCACTGACTTCGCTGAAGTGCATCATTCTTCTTAAACTGCCGGTCCAACCGACCTGTCTTCAATGTAACTTGCGCTCAGAATGGCACAGCGCGCTTACACGCCTTTGCGATAATTAAGGAATTCATTACCAACAAAACTAACCTCACAATTAACGGAACCGAAAACGCGAGAAACAACGAGACGCTTTACTGTCAGTAATTAATTAATCAATACTAACATGCGTTTGTACAGCCACCGCATTGCAGGTAGACCTGTCGTGCTGATGTGTAGATTACACACAGAACAAAACGCGCACAGTAGAAATGTTGCTGATCGAGACGATAAAACAAGCCCGTGTAGATGTGCTCAAGGTTTTCATCGTGCATGCAGTCGCAACAATGTACCAGTCTCGGAGGCCGTGCGTCGAGTACGTCATCTCGCAGAGACCACGCTAACGACGAACGCCCTTCGAGGCCGCGTTCGCGGAAAGATGGCCAACGCGCTCAAGGTACACGGCCCCGAACAACGACTTTGGCCACCCTCAATCAACAGAGAATTTCTTTTAATCATTTTTTCCTCGAAGACATACACCGCATATATGGCCAATTGTCAAAAGCTCACTTCGCCGCCTTCGGGAAATCAATATATGGCGTATACGGCGCGAAGGATACCAACACAGCGATACGATAACCCACAGCGTTCGATCTGTGCGCGGTGGATGAGCACCTGGATTAAAGAGCACAGCAGGGGGCGTTCTATACACCACGGTAACATAGCAAAACTCGCTCTACAAAATGCGCAGATATTGCCTCACGAGTTTCAGGAAGCCGGGCTGGCTGCAGATGAATAAGCGGATCCCTAGGAAGGAAACAGGATGTCTTACCCTGGAAAGAGACAGAAAAAAAAAGAGGAGGGGTGACTCAGTGGGTGACACATACACACAGATATTCGGCCCTGACACTGACCCTCTCCAGTGAACACGACACCTAAAGTTGTATAGAAAGAATTAGATACACAGATCACACTAACTAAAACTAACTAACTAACTAACTAACTAACTAACAAATTACGTATTAGAAAAAGGGTGCGAAATGGTTCACTTCAGCCACTTAACCGGAAAACAATCTTCAATTTTTTTATTTATAGACTGTTATATGTTTCGTCGTAAACACTATTGAGACGCAACATGTTGGCGACGATATCAAGTGTGGAAGAAGTGGCGGCGCGCTTACTTTGCGGCCCAAGGAATTTACCCATTTTACCGCATGTGGACATACTTATATGACACAGACAATGAGCAGAACCATAGTAAAAAAAAAAAAAAGAAAGAAAGAAACGAAAAGAAGAAAAAAATTCTGAGCGTTTAAAAAAAGAAAGCGTGGACGATATTTCCAAGGCCGGAAAGCAGCCCGCGTATATGTTAATATCCCTAAGGGACGATATACATGAAGCGACATTGTGCCGCGGGCTATACGCGCGAGAAACCCGTAGGCACTGACCTTGCAGCGCTTGACGCGAGTGCAGAGATTGCAAGACTCGAGTGCGGGCAAAGATAATCACTGCAGAATGGACGGCTGTAGAAGACGCAGAAGCGGGCACTATGTCTTTCTGATTCTGGAACGCCTTGTCGTCGATAAGACAGCAAAGATAATGCGCGTGTGCTGCTACTGCCTATTAAGGACGGAAGTCAAGGAGGCAAGCAGCTGCGTGAGCAAAATACAAGAGCAGCCCGTGCTAACACAAGTGCTAACGAGCACTATACTGCGATAAGGGGCGCATAGCTGTGCAAGCATACGGCGACCGCCGCATAAAGACAAACGCAGCGCCTGGGGGACCCCGAGATGCACTGTATACAGTGTCCTGTATACAGGTGGTCTGTATACAGGTGCTCTGTATACAGGACACTGTCCATGTGCTCGTCACAGATCCACAGCCCCTGATCACGGAATCTCTCGAAGGCAAAACCGATTTTATTTTCGATTCACGGACGTCGCCACCTAGGGCTTTTTTTTTTATGTTATTCCGTCAGTCTTGAATGTCGTGACGTGAAACAACGACGATTTGAAATGGCGCATACGTCCGTACGTCTATACTCGAGCGTGTGACTCTACTACAGCCAGAAAAGAGAAAAAAAAAAAAAAACGGGGGAGGGGGGGTTGGACAAGCCCTACAACAAATTCCAGGCTACGGCGATGGGCTATCTGTAGTGCTGTTAATTTAGTTATCAGAAGGACAAAACGACCACTTATCAGCTAAAAAGATGGTGGCGCCCAAATGTGCTTGTAATATTGCCCACACAGGCTTGGGGACGCGAGATCGCCGCACTTCGCGTTCGAATAGAAATAACGTATGCGACTGACAACGCGGCGTAGCACCTGCGGAGCCTGTTGCAGGCGTCAAAAACACGCGCCCGCACGGCCTCTCGCACTCGCCAAACCGCGACGTCGCGCGTCCTGGTATTACCTTCGCCGATCATGAATCATAACCAGTCAAGCAATTCTTACCAATCGCCACCCACTCACCGAACGTGGAAAACGCAAGTGTCACTGCACTCTCACGGAATGCCTTCCGGTGAGATGTGAGGCAGGCTAACCTACGTCATTTGCTATACCTCATCAACATCGCCTTTCGCACTCTACTCCCCGGCCACCATGCACACGCCTGCGGAAGCGGCCGTATATAGACGGTGGGAAATAGTCCCTTGTCGTGGTACGCCGTTATTCACTGCTCGAACGCCTGACCGGAAATTCTTTCACACACAGCGCACCCGCCATACATCATGACGAACCGCGAGCGTTCCGCTCTTGGCTTCAGCAGCTGATCATCAGTACCTCGCGTGAATCGTCCCCCCCCCCCCCCCCCCTCTCCATCCCACCGTATCGCTTTCGGGTCCACAGATGGACATCCATATACGCTGTTTCATGCTTTCGTACGTCCAATGGACATGCCATAAAGCAACTGCAGGCATGTGCCCTGAAACTTCAAGATTGTCATGTGACCGTCCTCTCCGAACATCATTCTTTCCACCGTGCGGGGGAGCGCATTGACGAGGGCTCAGACGTATCGCCTGGAGAGCTCGGCGAACAATATACTGATGGCACTTTCGTTTCTGCGACACTGAAATTTTACGCAAGAACGTCTAGCTTCCATAGTCCCATATAAGATTGGGCTACACACTTCGTGAATTCAACGGTTAAAAAAAAATAATACCCCTGTCACACGAGGCAACTAAAGTGCACTTTGAGCGAGTGCACTTACGCTCACAGAATGCACTTACGTTCACGCGCTGCTACACGAGAAAGAGAAGTGTGCTTTGGAAATGTGCATTCCCCTAGTGGACGTGGCCGCAAACTGCCCGAGGGCGAGGACAGCGAGGTTTCTTGTTAAAATATGACTTGTTTTAAGGCATAGCAGTATTTATAATAATGAAAACAATGTTTTAAAAAGACTACGGGCGCCGCGTTGTGCATTAGCGTATTTGCTTACAAGCCACTGGTACCGAGGCTACACACTTCGTCGCTGCGAAGTGAGTTCGGCGAACGCACTTGCCTGCAAGTGCACTTTGCAGCAAGTGTCACTAAACGTTCCCGTGTGACAGCGTGCGAATGACACTAGCGGCGAAGTGCACTCGCTCAATGTGCACTTTAGTTGCCTCGTGTGACAGGGGTATAAATAACCCTTCGCAATTCCGACGTTTCCGTTGAATTTTTCTCGTCGGTGCTCAATACTGAGCTATTCGAAAAATAGTCGCTATTTCGAATATGGACTATTCGATTCCGTGTCAAATCAGACAGAACGCTATTCGATTCGTTATTCGAAATTTTCGAATATTCGCACACCCTTATTATACACAGCCCAACGCATACTGCTAGCAAACTTGCAGCACGCTTAAGGTCTAGTGGCTATGGTACTCGGCTGCTGATCTGAGGGTCGCGGGATCGAATCCCGGCCGCGGCGGCTGCATTTCGATAGAGGCGAAATGTTGAGGCGCGTGTACACTGTGCGATGTCAGTGCGCGTTAGAGAACCCCAGGTGGTCGAAAATTTCCGGAGCCCTCCACTACGGCGTCTCAATCATATCGTGGTTTTGGCACGTAAAACCCCAGGAATCAATCAAACCCTTACACATTTCACTCAGCTGAGAGAACAGATTCCGCCGCCAGCACCCCTCCGGCATCCCCCTCCCGTCCCTTCTCCGGGGCTGCAAAGCTCGAAATCTAATAGCGCATGCTTGTAATTCGTCCAGATCTGCGCCGAGGACTAAGAGATCGCTGCACTGGCGGCGGCATATACACCGGGCTGGCGTCGGCAGCACAGAAACCAGGGCCATTCTTGTCGTCGTAAAACAACTCCCTCTGGCGCCGCTAGTTAAGAGTGCGGGTCGTGTCCCGACGCGAACCACGAATCAGATACAGCAGTAATAGAACAGACCATCTTTGCATGTATGCGCGGCGGCGGCGGCGGAGCAGAAATGGTCCTCGCGTCTGACGGAGTGGGCATACTCCAGCTCGGTCCATCCAACTCGGCAGGCCCTTCTCGGTCCAAATGTATTCACCGCGGAGTGCTCCTTTTTTTTTTTTTCTTTATTAGCGTTCTTTTTTTTTTTTTTTTCCTCGTGTTCAGCGCGCACTCTCCCGCCGCACGACGACCAGGCGCTGAGGTCTCCGCGAGCGCGGCTCTCGTTATCTCGCGGCTCGTAAATAATCCGCGTAATAGGACGAGGCAAACTCCATTCTTATCGAACGCTGACCTCTCCGCCGATGGCCGAGCGCACGAATAGGGAACGGAGGAGGAGGAAGGAGACAAGGCGTGCAACGGCTCCATTTTTAAAAGGCCACTCGTTAACAGCGGCACCCCCTCCCCCTCTCATACCTGGCGAGCCCGGCGAGACGAAAGAGGAAAAAGACGAAAGAAGAAAAACCATCCGCTAGACAGGATTCAAAAAATAAATAAATAAACAAAATGAGTAACAGCGGCCAGGAGGAGGGGGCTTTCATCATCCTCAGAGGCAGGTCTTCTCTCTCCGCACGACAGGAGACTCGCAATAACAATGTCGACGCATTCCCGCTTCCTTCTCTCCGTGCTCCGTAGGAGAGCGTGCAGCCTCGCCGATGGTTGGACCCATCCCTAATCGGTGCCCCCCCCCCCCCCCCCATTCCCTCTCGACGACGTGCCTGCATATGAGCGCCATTTGACCAGGGCCATCATCAAAGCTGGCTGCCAGTTCGCGATCTGAGCTGCATAGATGAGCGTCATTGCTTTTCCTCCTCCGTAATCCCGCGATGACAACCCCAAATCTCTCTTTTTGGCTACTGCTAAACTGAACCACACACACACACACACATACCGAGTCACATGATCTCTAGAGCATCCGCAAGAATTTTTGTGCACAACACTTGGTGTTCCCATTACGTTTTTTCTCAAGAAGCCTGGTGACGTCAAGTCCGCTGCCTGCGGATCAAACGTGATCCCCACTTGAAATGCTGCGACGTCGCCCCCCATTCAATGCAGGCAAAAGCAAGGGCTCACGGTGATGGTGCGCAAGGCGCACTTCCGTAGCGGAAGTGCGTTTCTAGGAGCCAGTGAAACAGAGGTCGCGGAGCGATTAAGCGGCCCTGTGTGGGCAAAACACTGACCGCGCTCTTAAACGCTTGTGCTGCATAGCACCTGACACATCGCAAGGTTACTCTTTAGCGGGTGCCTCCCAAATATATCACCGCGAAACAATTAGGATCGTTTCAGTTGTCACGATCAACTTCATCACGTCGACAGCAGACGGGGTACTGATTACATAACAGCCAGCGTTCGGGCCCAGTGAAACATTGAAGCACCTCTATCCAAAACAATCTCTAACTATGTTCATCAGCGGTATAAGCTTGAAAAAAGAAAGAAACCTCCGACAAGGAACCAAAACTACGACCTCCGAAGCAGACTCCGGGAGGTCGGCGCAGTGCCGCCGGTGGTAACGCGACGCGAGCGTGAGAACGAGCGAGCGAGACACGACCATAGAGTCGCAAAACACCGAGAGGACCGAGTTTGTAAGGCACTGTACACACGGCGTTTCGTGTAGAGATGCCTATCGCGGCGTGCATCACATCTCGGGTGGCGGCAATTTAAACACCAGCCAGCCGAGGAACAAGAAAATAAGAAGTAATATCCTCTTGACACGGCGAGTGGAATGAATAAACACAGTGAGAAAAGACAAAAAAGAAGCAGGTCAAAATGGAGGAGAATAATTTTTGTTGCTTCTGTGTAAGAGCAAAAAAAAAAAAAAGGAGGGGGGGGGGAGGGGGGCACGTAGCTTTCACTGCTACCGCTTCAAGTACGATATAAAAGCGAACTGAGCGCTCTGGAAACGCGCGCGCACACACAAACACACGCACAGCACACAAGATACAGTTCCGATCGAGATAGAGGGAAAGAGAGAAAGCCGCGCCTCTGGGGAAGAAAGAACGCAAGGCAGGACGACAGAAAGACGAAACACGAAGCAAGTTGTGCTCTCGCAGAGGGCACCGCGCACAGAGCTACGGGGGCCCGTAGACTCCGGCGTCGTAAAACGCGACAGATCGTGAAAGCTGCGATATCGCTCGAGATACACGCGCACCCATCACTCCCGGCTGCATTCGAAAAGCCGGGGGTAGGACGTCCAACCAACCGGGAGGAGGGAGTGTGTGGGGGTCTACGGGCGCGTTTGTATGTGGCGCGGGTGTACTAAGCACGAATGCGAGGGAAAGCACGGACATCGAAAGTGAACAGCAGTCCATCAGAGTCGAGTCATAAAAGCGTACGAAAGCGAGCAGACAAGAAAAGGCGCGCAGTCACCAACACAGAGACTTCGGGCCAGAAGAGGGGAAAGAAGCGGTGAGGCGGGTGGGAGGGGGGGAGGGGGGAGGAAACAGAAGTATATGACATTTAGAGCTCGGCGGCTTTTTATCCGACTTGAGATCGGGTGCACGCGCACAGTGCGTGCGTGCGTATGCGGGCGCCTACTCGATGCACGTTGGCTCGCAAAACGGCGGCGGAATCGAAGCGAATCAAAATAAGAACGACGTCGGGCTCTGAAACAATCGAATCGATTTGCGAGCGGGCGCGGGAAAGAAACACACGAGCTAATCGAGCGTCATGGCCAGTCCTCACATCGCTTGCTGCCGCTGCTCTTAAGCGCTTTTTCCTTTTTCTTGTTTCCTCCCTTTTTTTCCGGGACTTCGCGGTGGGAGGGCCCGCAAGCAGCGCGTGCGCTCCCGCATCCACGCCGCATGGCGCACTGCTGCTGCTGCTGTTTGCTCGGCGCGAATTC
The DNA here is from genome assembly GCA_013339685.2 of Hyalomma asiaticum. Classification (NCBI taxonomy): domain Eukaryota; kingdom Metazoa; phylum Arthropoda; class Arachnida; order Ixodida; family Ixodidae; genus Hyalomma; species Hyalomma asiaticum. The sequence goes on from CM023481.1 coordinate 126,941,305, forward strand.
GGTCTCGCGCAGTTACGGCGAACTATCGCGGGTCATAGGAGCGTTGAATGCCGCGAGCGGAAGTAAAAATATGCCCTATACACGCCGCCCCGTCTGTTCTCTGGCCTAGCGATTTATTTCAATCTCGGAAGCGGAATCCTACTCCTTAATGAAATATTTCGTGGGAAAAGAAAATAATTTGTTGTCAAGATATTGTTTGAGTAGAGCCTCGGCATCTATCATGTGCAGGAAGGGTATTAGCGAAGCATAGCCTCCTTCACTCGACTGCTAAAACGTTTTGCACACGGTCAGGCAATATGCTGAACAATCCTCGAGAAAATGGAACTTCTAAAGCTAAACCTGTTCGGTAGCTTACACTTACTATTGTGCCGGCCTGGTCGAGTAAACTGGGCCGATCCCGATATGATATGCGCAATGTACGAGTCTCCTATGATAGGGTTTCAATGTGGTTCTTAATACGCGGATGAGACAGTATAGCTCTACAGCTCTGGCTTAGTCGAAGCTTTTATTTTTCTTTTTTTAGGTACGTGATAAAGTTAATATAACTAAATCGCCATACGGTACAGAAACACAACCTCGAGCAGCGGCGCTAGTACTGCGCCTAGCTTCACTGCACGCCACTCGCGACAAAGTTAAAGCCAACTTGACGTGAAAAGGCATGCGTCGCGTATCGCATGGCAGGAGGCGAACACGCGCGAGAAAGAGAACAAATATACGAGAGCTATCTTTAAAAGAACGCCAGACGAACACGGCCAAGCAAACAGTACGGCTTCGTCGCCTTTCACGCGTTCGATTCAAGTCCTTTCGTGCGCACCGCAGGGCGCTCGCCCTTCAAAAGCCAACGACGCCTGCTGTGTATCAAGAGCAAGGAGGCTTACAGCGCGCCTGAATGCGTAGTTAAGGCAGCCGCAAAGTGCCGTTCCAAAGCCCCTGGGTGCAAGACATCTTACGCGCGGACGCACTGTATATAAGCGACTAAATCGATTTCACTGAAAGAAACGCACACAGAAATAATTCGAACTATGTTAGTAAATTAACCATGCATGAAAGCAACTTTCGCAAAACGAAAATGATTATTTAAAAAAAAAGGGAGGGGGGGGTGGGGAGGGGAAAGGGGCCCAATAACTGAAGGCGTTTTTTTTTTTTTTTTTGCTGTGCTACATTTCATTTCCGCACGAGCTACTTGTCACATTGCAAATGTTGATGGCGTATGCTGGGAAGTATAGTTAACGCGCTTGCTTTTATTTATTTATTATTTTTTGTGAGAACTGTATTCAATTGTGAACGAGTTAGAAAGAGACCGAGACAAGCTTAATTAAAGAGAAAATTCCGACGGCTGGGCAAGCCCCGAATGTCCGCTTAAACAAGGTGATGACAATGCCCTGAAATCCTTGAGGATATGATTCTAAAAGCTGGAATTACAGCGGGAAATTCAAATTACCGAAACTCTAATCTCATTCAGCTCCGCTACCAGGGAGCAGGCCCGTAGCCAGGAATTTCTTTTCGGGGAGGGCTCACTTGTTGACGGCCTTGACTACTTAAGAAAAACATCTACTTTCATTATCTATTTTTGGTTTAAATCGCAATATGTACATTGAGTTTTTAAAGTGCAAAGCTACTAATAGGCTTAAATTTTATGTTATCAGCCCTACACTATATTATTAACACTGGCCCGAAGCCGAAATTCGGGGAGGGACTCGGGCCCCTAGGGCAACACCCCCCGGCTACGGGTCTGCCAGGGACAAACCTGCAACGGCGAAAGAAACGAAAGTAGGCGTTTTCCAACGATGTTATCAGACCGAAATAAATTGAGTTTCCCCTCGGTCCACCTTCGCGAGAAATAATCGACAATCGTGGCACGCAGCGCGGTCTGCAGGGCAAATATGCAGCGCGCAAGCGCCGTAGACGTGCGCGCCGCAAACGGCGAAACACAGCAGATATAGCCAGAACAAAGCACGGCTATAGCGTGTGTACGGTACAGTATATACGCCGTTCCGCGGTACCGCACTCACGTGCAATTAGACCATACGCGTGTACCATCACCGCGTCCTCTACTCCCCGCGAACCTGCATGGCGACATCCCTCCACCAGTGAGCAACACTTTATCTCCGAACGCCTTAAAAGCTCTTAAGTGCCCCGATAAAGCGCTTAGACTTGAAGCACTTAAAACGTAGGAATAAAAAAGAAAATAATCGAGAATGAATGGCGATCGATGTCTCACTGCGGTCACCTTGAGACAGAAATCTGCAAAAGGGGGACAAGTCTCCATACATACAATGGACGTCGTCGTGCGCTCGCTTAGATTAATCAATGGCTTCTCGGCCTTAATCAAAGCCGCTTTACGCGACAACGGCCGGATGCGCAGAAAAAAGAAGAAAAAAAAAAGTTGATTGCTCGCTTTATTAGTCTTAACCCAGTGCGCTGACGCGCGCGTTTGCGTCCAGCTGTGCGTCGTCTTAAGTCCCACTTGATTCAGTGGCAACCAGTAAAATGAATAACAACGGGACAGAGGAGAGGAAAAAAAAAAAAAAAAGGACACGGTCCTATAAAGGACAGGTGCGCAGTGTAGCATATATAAGCAAGGAGAAGCGAATGTAAAATAATTACTACGCGACCAGTCGCCGCGGCCCCCAAGGACAAGGCTCTAAAGATTCATTACAACTAAGTGGCCGCGCGTGATCAGATTCGCCAGTGCCTCGGGCGAGCTTTTTGCGAGAGCCTCAGACAGCGGCGCTCAGACTTGGCGCAGCACCGTCGTGCGGTTCGATCGCTCTGTTTCGCGCAGTGGAAGGGGCGCGGATACAGGGGAGGTCCAGCGAAGTGCCACATGTTCTGCGCGCATGTTTACGATTCGTCAGTATACCGTGCACACATTTTCTGTCACACGATAACAGAACCTCGCGATAACACTGACACAGCGAATTATCGGTTATAGCGAAAGATATACGAAGCTATACGAATTCTCATTTGGTCACGCTTCATTTCACTGACATTTTTCGGTCTATTTAGTTTGACATGTTGATTTCTGGGGTTTTACGCCCCAAAACCACGATATGATTATGAGAGACGCGCTACAGTGGAGGACTCCGGAAATTTCGACCACCTGGTGTTCTTTAACGTGCACTGACATCGCACAGTACGCGAGCCTCAACGTTGATACATTTAGCTTGAAATGCCACGAGCAGAGAGGTAGTCCTATTATAGTACGCTTGAATCCTAGAAGACTGCGTTTTCTAAAACATTTGCGCGAGGCAGACTGCCGATTTGTTAGGGCCAAGGTTTAGCGCTATTGTCATAACGAATATTGGATATAACGAACTAGTTTACGGCACGGTGCTACTTCGTTATGACGAGGTTCGAGTGTATTGCTATTCGCGTGCGCTTAGTGCAGCGCATACAATTCGGTGCCGTAGTTCTTCAATGTTTCAAATGAGTTAGCCCGTGGCCTAAAAAAAAAAATGGAAAAAAAAAGAAGAAGAAAAAGGTAACATGCAGAATCAGTTTTTAGACGCTGTTGAAAGAAGTATTTGCCTCGTGAAGACGGAAAAAGTGACGATTCTGCAAGCTCGGTATCAAATGCCGATATATATATATATATATATATTAAGAGTATATATATATATATATATATATATATATATATATAGAGAGAGACAGAGAGAGAGAGAGAGAGAGAGCTGATGCTGCGCGTTCAACCGCGTACAAGAGGAGCTGCGCCCTTATTTTAGTCTTTAATTTCACTTCGAGAGCCTGCCATAAGCATGATGGTCCTTTCCCTAGTGATAAACTGCAGTTTAAATGGCCAAATAAGGTGTAGAGCACGAGAAGCCTGCTACAAAGACGCAAATTATAGCTTCCAGCATCACGCAGCATGACGGATGTGTACGCCTCCTTCGCATTTTATGGACGACAGGTTTCCAACATAAAACAAGCGGAATGAGGAAAATAAAGTTCGTTAATATTTGTTCTGTCTCCCTCTTTCTCTCTTCTGTGAAATTAGCGAAGCTTGAGACGAAGCACGCGGCAACTCTTTGTGTGCCTCATGCATCTTATAAACGCCCTACAGCGGTCACTATGACCGAAACATTTTTTTTTTAATTTTCGTGTACTCCTTTGAGTCGTGAATGCTCAAATCTTTCGTCTCCAGTATTGAACTGTCAAAATGCCTTTCCAAGTTTTGTGCACGATCAAAAAACAGTTTCGCCGGCACAGCAGGCTTGCGGGAAATGCGCTGCAGCTGCGCAGGATGCTGCCGCTAACGCAAACCGCGAGGACTAGGTCGATCGTTCGTGTCCAAATATATTTGCCGTTGCCTTCTAAGATCGCGGACAGTTGGTCCCACACCTACACCTATTACAGACGTCAAAGTAGCACCTCCTCAGAGAATGCATAGAAAATGTGCACATCGAAACGTCACACACGAAGGACAGCTCCGCAGCGTTCGCGTACGGCGTTCGGGTAGCACGTTTCGAGCAGCCCATCTCTAAAAGCTGGTAAAGCCATGAATGGTGTTCTCTCCAGAAACCTCGGAAATGGACACCGATGGACCCTTCAAACATGTACGACAGAACCGCACTGGCAAGGCGCTTCCGGCTCGGACTCCGCTTGTCTCCGCTAAGACGCATCCCGATGTACAGTATACAATACAACGGCTGCATCACGGCGTATATCAACACATCGACGTAGGACACGACCGACGGCCTTCCTCCGCCGATCGCGGCCGAGAAACAGAGTTGTTCCAGCCACCCTGGTGTCGACGGCCGGGCGGTCCCATTTCTACGCCCCAGGAGGGGGGGAAACCCGCGCGGCGGTGAAACAGTGGGGGCAGCGCACGGAGAGACGGCGACCGCGCGCGGAACGGCTCTCCTCCCATCCTCCTCGAGATCAACGGCTGGGCTCCCCCGACGGAGCTAACCTCGGCACCTACAATGGGGCTTCCCCAGCCGTACGTCCAGCCGACCGGCCGGTCGGGCGGGCCTGTACGCACTTATGAAGCACCAAAATATAATTCGCGCCAGCGAGACAGCCGAGGATCTCCCCTGTCCGCCAAGCGAGGGGCGAGGAGGCGCGCCCAAATGGAGCCCGAGGAGACAAAGAATATGCGGCGCGGCCTCCTTTCCTCATATTTGCCGCCCTTCTTCCGATGGCTGCACGCAGCCGCCGCCGCCGCTGCTGCTTTGTTTGCACTTTGCGCACTCGACTCGGCTCTATGTGCTCTCGTAGAAGGCCACGTGCTCGCTCACAGCATGCACACACGTAACTGCGGGCGAGGATCCGCGCCGACGTCCTTAAAGATATCTAAACAAAGAGATCACTACATAATAAGCGGGCTCCTCACAACTATTGGCGAAGCCTCTGGCAAAATGTTTCCGGACAATCGGAAGGTCCCTTCTAACCACGCCGCATTGAAGGCTAAGTTGCTACTTCCCCAAACTGGCCACCTATTATCTGCTAGCACAAAAAGAAGGCCACCTCGGAACGGTCAAGGCGCATCAACAGAGCCAGTTCACTGCAACACGCCATTTTTTTAAATGCGAGAAGTTCGGTAAGAAGCGTGGCGCGTTTTAGACGCCAAGTACGGAGTTTCGATTACGAACCTTGATCAGCATATAAAGCTGGGTTAGCAAGTGAAAGGCATTGCAAATCGCTAGCGTAATTAGAATCAGAGACAGTTCTTGGGAATTTCCAATTCTTTCGAGAGAAGTAATTATATCACCACAAACGTAATCGAAGTCTTCACATTTCCGCTGTAATTAATCATTCTTTTGCGCTGATTTTAAATGTTCGATAAGTCGACGTGCTCGAGACAGAAATTGCGCAAGGTAAGAGGTAAGAGAAAATAGACACGATATACGCTTATCGCACATTTCGTATTTCCATGATAGATGATTATACTCCTGTACTGTAAATGCAGTGAAGAAAGGTGCACACATGTTAAAGGGCAACTCCGGCGATTTTTCACGGATCTTAATGAAAATTTCAATATATGTTCTCATCGTCACCGTAATAATGTATGCCAAGACAGGCAGTTGCAAGTCATTTAGCTTTCGTGAAAATAAATTTTAAAACTTTTCAGCGGATTCTCACGCGGGCCACCCCGTTCTTTTGACGTCGTGAGCTCCCACGCTGCCAACACGAGCAGGCGGGCTGGCAAGAGCAATACGGTGATATTTCCGCGACCAAACCGTCTTTGTCAATTTCAGGGAAGCTGGAACAACACAATATATCGCCGGATGACATCACCGCTTTCATTTTTCTAGCCCCAGCTCCACATTACTGATGACAGAAACACTTGTGACGTCACCGCATACGCTGCAAGAAGAATCGACCCGTATCGGTTTTGGTTTAAGCACATCATTCATTCGGTTATTTAATAAAATGATTCCTGAGTTTCTGAGCAAACTGAACCACCCTGCCTGCTACGGGACTATCAGTGCCGTTGGAGAACAGCCATACCAACATATGGTGAAAAAACTGCCGGAGTTGCCCATTAAAGCGGTGTCTTGTCGCGGAACGTGCAATTCGTGGAAGCACTTAAACGAGCGGAACGTCTAGCCTTTGAGCGCGATGTTTGGTGCTCAACTGTTTATTTCGCGCAGTAAAAAGTCGATATTCCACTTCGTTTTCTTTCACTGCACGGCGCGGCTATTTATGGTGTAGGAAATAAACACATAAGCATCGCACATCACACGTAAAGAATAAACGGTTCACTTGCGCATTTCGAACGGTCTGCTTTATTTATTTTTCCCGACCAGATTCTGCTGCGACGTGCCTTCATTCAAATTTCATCACCACTTCGTCACGGGAAATGTCAGCCTGGCGTATATAGCGGTATAGCGTTACCCACGCACGCTGCACGCTCGGTTTCGATATGGCCTGAATCTGGGTACAAATGATTTACCACCTCAAATTACGCACGATTTCTTTTACGGATTTAAAAAAAATGGGGTAAGCCTTACACTGTGACGAGATAAAAGGTGCCGACAATTTGAAAATAACGAAAGTTAGGCAGTTATTCTCATTTGGTCGTTTAATAATAATTTATGGGGTTTTACATGCCAAAACCACTATGTGATTATGAGCCGTGCGCCGTATCGGAGGGCTCCTTCGGAGTCATTTTGACCAACTGAAGGTTCTTCACCGTGCACGTAATTCGAAGTACACAACGGGCGCTGTTTGCATTCGCCCCCATCGAAATGCGTCCGCAGTGGTCGGGATTCGAATCCGCAACCTCGAGTTCAGCAAGCCAGCAACCATGGAAGTATTTTCGAACTATAGCAGCGGCAAGGCATTTCCGCCTCTATGTAGAGTTCGTGTGAGAAGACTACATATATGCGCTACTGTCGTAGTGTTCTGGTAAGAAAAAAAAAAATTAACGAATCTGCACTGCCCCTCCCCCCCCCCCCCCCCAAAAAAAAAAAAAAGAGACAACAAAAGACCCTGTAAATCATCAGTGCAGGCATCAAGTTCGAAATTACCTTGCAAGCGGGGTCGCAACACGCTAAGAGAAAGAAACGAAAACGAAACAGTTATGACAATATATAGTAAAATATACATGATTCCGTCCCACCTCCTCCACCGTTTTACGGCGCTCTCGTAACTGTCTACATGCACACGAAATCGCTTACACGTGGCCGCCTGAAACGCGATCAAGAAATAAACGGATGCTGCATGCTTCCATCGAAAAAAGAAGAAGAAGAAAAAAAAGGAAAGGATTGCGCACAAGGACGACGAGGAATGAAGTATGCGAGCCGGGGACGAGAAAATTCGAATGATGCGGGAAACCACGAGGCAAGAACAAAGCGCACCGTCAAGTCAAAACGCAGCCTTATCGCAACGTGAAACGAAACCAGTTAAGCCGTCTCATTTATGCATTCCCGTTCGCTCTCCGCACACACGGAGGACTTCCAAGGCAAGCGGACGTGAGAGGGGCGAACGATTGCAGCAACATCACAGCTATTCAAGGCACGCAGTGTTCCTGGAAGCGGCGGATACCGAGGCGGGATTCATTACCGCACCTGCTGTAACAAGCTCGCAAGCGCCTTCTCTTTTGTCTCCTATTGACACGAAGTTGCGACGACGCTCAGATGTATATATTTCTCGAGCCTCGTGGTAACAGAAGACAAAGTGGAATTCTTCCGCGATATAGCCTTCTTTCTTTCTTTTTCTTTTCTTAACCGCAGACGATCCAGCAGTGGGCCAAAAGCATCGGAAACCACTTTCAGAAATAGGCCCTTTAACATAAACTGAAAATCATTCGAGGTCGATTTCATCCAGGAGATTTTCCATTTCCTCCAGCTTTACTGTGTGTCCGGTCAATGTGAAAGAAAGAAAAACAAAAGGAGCTGCACAATACTATGGACATATATCGAGACAACGCGTGTCGAACATAGATGTATATTAACCGGGGGAGAAGGACGAGCAGACAGACGCAAACAAGGAACTAGAACGACAGCTAATTCTGCGCGCTATGCGTTACGTGATGTGCTTACATATTTCTTTAACCTACGTACAGGCTAGCTTACACGATATAAGTGCGTAAATAATGAATATTACATTTGATTGACGCTTTAGAAGCACCTTGAAATTCCCTGGCGGGCTGTGACTTAAGAAGTATTAGCAGCTTATCTAGAACGAAGCCAACCGAGTATAGCATACACGGAGAATTTCATGCGTCTCGGTTTTTCGCCTCGGGTGTTCATGCGTCTAGGGTGTTCGGTGTGAAAAAAGAAAAGAAACAAGTGGCGAAAGGTTGCGCGGGAGCCTTGACTGGAGAGCTTGTCAATGATGCCGATTTAACAACTAAATAGCTCACCACTGATGCAGTTTTTTTTTTCTAAGAGAAAAAAAAAGAAGAGAGGGGGGGGGGGCTTCAAGAACCTTTCGGCAACGTCGCAAAGGTGCTCCAATCATTACAAATTTCGGTAAATACGTGTAACGCTGCGCAGGAGACGCAACGGCGTCAAAAAAAGAAAAAAAGAGGAGGAAACGAAAAAAAGAACGCAAACACACAACGTCAGTGCAAGCTTGACGCAGCCGATGAGATTCGTAATATTTCCAGAAAGTCGGTAGAATGACTTTCGACTAAAAATCTCCACAACTAAGCCGAACACTCATTATTAGCGGTACCCGTAACGTGTTCGTCACTACATGTTACGATGGTCGAGGAGACGGTAATATTTTTCTGTATGCATTATATATAAGGTTACACACAATATCCCTAATAACACCTAGCAAATTACTTGCGCAAATTAGGAACAATGGAGCGACAAGAGAGCATGCATCGCAGCGGATTTACATTTTTATTTTTATTTTCTGGCACTTACTGCACTTTTGTTTCTAAGTCAGAATTTACAGGCGATGTCTCAAGATCACATTGGCTACGGTATTCTGGTATGAACCATGCGCCAGTACTCAATTCCTGGCCAATGTGGGCCGCTCTATTATATGCTCGGGTGGGAATGTAAACGCACTGGCTCGTTACCATACACTTCCAAAAGAGTCCATGGTTATTCAGAAGCCTCCTATACCCCGTCTCTCGCAAGCCATTGCGGAGCCCTTAGTAATAGGTTCGTTGCTGACACTTAAATTTGTACAAAATTGTTTCTGCTCACCCCGATGTAATAATTAACCGATGGGCATTAAGCGCAGCAGACTGGTTTCTTAGAGAAGGCAAGTGTGGCAGGAGGCGGCAGCAGATGAGACCAAGGCGCGCGGATAACGTGGTCGCAGCTAGCACAGGATCACGTTAATTAGGTAGGTATGGCAGAGGTATCTGCCTTGCTGTGGGCGTACAAAAGCTGTCGTTGTTGATAATGATGATGCCTCTGCTCGACGACTAAGCTCGGAATGCAACAAGACCCCTCGCGAGCACGCAACCCTGAGACACCTGCATTTAGCGATGTGCCTATAGATCGCATGCGTGAACGATGATCACTTGAGCTTTCCTGTGCCCCACAGTATTCATTCAGCCGAATGCAGAACGCATATGTCAAAATCGAACGCAAGGAAATCCTCATTAACGAAACAGTTTAGAACACGCCAAGCTTGCCTGCAGGCAGCCTGCATGTTTCAAACACATACCCTCCGCTTGTTCCACCACTCCGCCGGGTAGCGAATTAATTGGCGCGCTTTTCATTCAGCCACAATGACGCTAATGATCAATCCTGTGTGAAACAAATGGGTAATCCATTATTCCGGCCTGGCGCGAGATTGCAAAAGAGTTTCACAGCCAGCAACCGTTTTGCAGCATCCGTTAGCAAACACATGTTCACGCGCAGCACGCAGCTACATAGTTAAAGGAACAGACGTCCATCATACTCGGAGCACGTGACCACCCGATTCTTGGAACACACTCGCTAGCATTCAATATCGCACCTCTAAAAGCCCTCTATCTTGTCCAGACCACTTGTTGTGAATTTCCCAGGTTTTTGTGATGTGTAACACCGTTTTTCACTTGCAACTGCATCATGTGACACCTGGAAGTGCATCTGATTTTGCATTTATGTTGTTATTTTATTGTTACACCTTCAGTTATATGTATGTGTTTACTTATGCCAGACTGTACAGGGGAGCCGAGCCTTCGTCAGGCATTCCAGCCTTTAGCCCCGGCTTCCTCCTTTTGTACGAAAGAAAAAATAAAGTTCACCTCACTTCAAAACCACGATATGATCACGAGAGACTCCGGGAATTTCTGACCACCTGGGGTTCTTTAACGTGCACTGACATCGCACAGCACACGGGCCTCAACATTTGCTTCCATCGAAATGAGGCCACCACGGCCGGGATTCGATCCCGCGACCTTCGGGTCAGTAGCCGGGTGCCATAGCCACTAGACCACCGTGGCGAGGGACTCTTTGCCAATACAGCTGCACAGAAGAGAAAGACAGCTAGGAAGGTCCGTCACTTGGTTGAAAACAGGAAACGGTCCATAAAGGATACGTTGAGAATGTAGTTTTATCGTCTTTATAAAGACCGAAAGGCGCTGTGCAAAAACTACATTGGAGCTAAGTATGAGCAAGCATCCTGCCACTTTCATCCACGTCGTCTTTGACGCATGTGCAGTTATATTTTGTCGTTGCTGGCTTCGTTTTGCTCTTTTACGCGATGCGACGTACACGTGGAGATGCGACGTACACGTGGCGAGTGGAAGAATGTTTGAGCATTCCCTTATGTGCCTCTAGTCGTCTCAGTTTTGCTGTCGCAGAATGAGTACTCCCCTAGCCGTTCAGCTTTTCAACGGCTCGAACACCGCCGGTGGAAATGGTTCAGACATCTGAACCTTCAGCAATCGCGCGTATTTAGCTAAGTGGGTGATATGCAAGGCTTCTAAGTGTAAGGTCGCAGGTCAGATTCTCGCAACCAGAAAAGTTTTTCCCTAATGTATAAATTTATTTGCACATGCTAATAAGGTGGAAGATTCGAGCCCTCACACACTTGGTTGGTGTGTGTGTTCGGCTCGTTACTGTACACCCCTTTTGCAGTGGCATAGCCAGACTTTTCTTTTTTTTTTTCGTGGGGGGTCGTAGCTGCAACTTCGTTAATGCACATGGCATAGAATGTTTGTTTATTTATTTATTTATTTATTTATTTATTTATTTATTTATTTATTTATTTCCATATAGCCACACGTTGCAAAGATGTGCGCCTTTGTTCATAGGCGACGTGCCAGCATAGGCAGCGGGGCACATGCTGAAAAATTCTTTTTTTTTTTGGGGGGGGGGGGGGGGGTCTTCAGCCCGGTCAGCCCGTGCCTGCCTAGGCCACTGCCCTTTCGGCATCGCTTGCATCTTCCACGGTTTTTCTGAGTTACGCGTATTCCCGAGGACGCGCATTTCTCGGGGTACTACTCGGCAAAGAAAGCGCACGCATTGCTACAATGTCATGCGCTGTATTAGTGTCGGTCTCTGTGACGTGCACGCCGCTAGATGTACCGTAGAAGGTGCAGCCTAATACGAAATGGATAAGCGTTTCTGTCGCCCTACAGAAAAAAAGACGCACGTAGATGCCACTTTTAATCTCGTCTAAATAAAGCAGAGCGCGCGAGCCACGCCGTGGGGCCCGACACGCGAGCGCGGGGCCTTCCTCCTCGCCTTCCGGAGCAGCTTCAGTCGGCAGCTGCAGCAGCAGCTCGCGACGCTGTAGCGACGAGCAGCCGCCGCAGCTCCACATGTACCCACGCGGCCACGGACGGGTCGGCCGCGCAGATGTTGTTGCCCCGCGAAACTCCTATATACGCGGCTGCCGCACCGCAAGCAGTTTCGAACGGGCGCGTCTCACGACGGCAGCCGAAACTATTAAGGATCGCTCCTATCCGTTACCTATCGCCGCAAAATGGTTTTCTTCGCGGGTCTTTCAAAAGACATTTTTTTTTTTTTCAGTTAATTTGCAGTCGCCGCCAAACTGTATGAAGCGTCGTTCCACTACATGGCGACTGAATGAAAACAACGTTGGTGTTACAAGAGTTAAAATGTGCTACATTAGCCGACACTTACCACCGTCCAACCAACATTAGCCACCATTTAGCCAACCTAAACCTCCACTATCCAGTGCTCGTAGTGCACGACTGAATTATACGCGAGGCAAGAAGACCACTGCACCGCCCTTCATAAATTGCGCAGGGAAGAAGGTGTGGTGTATACGGTAAGGGAAGATTTCGCGTACAAATATACCTTCTGCCGAGCTGCAATCGTCTGCAACAGCCATACAAAAATGGGCTGGCCGCATACCACTGATAAATATAACTGCTGATCGCGGATCAAGTATCGAGACGGTATTCAGCGCCCAGCAGGAGCCATGAGTCGTAAACATATACAGGTAGCGTGGTTTATAGAAAGCCGCACTCCGCTCAACCGGGTGTAGTGGCATACTCGGCTCGCACGTGGAAGGCTTGAAGGTCTTCAAATAGCATAAGGTGCCTTTTGGAAGACAACCAAGGCAAACAGGCCACCTGTATGTTTCGTTCAATCAGCTGTAAATGATGTTAAATAATGCATGTGTGCCCGCGGCTGAATTCTTTATAACGACTTAAACAATGACTATACACGCGAAATAGCCATTTCGCAGTCGCAATTCGGTAAGGGCGCTTCTACAGAAGTCAAAACGTACGCATGGCGAAGTCCCATTTATACAACCAATAAGAGTCGGTGGAGTTTCACGCGCCCAAGCCGCCTTACTATGTCGCAACGATCCGATGTCAAAAGCAGAAGACGTAGATATACCACTAGTCGAGACGAACTGCACGACGTCGCTTTTAATGCTGCGCGCTATCGCGACTTCTTTTTTTTTTTATCTCAAGGCGCAAGCATTGCATACTCGCAATCTCATCGTCTTCTTTGGAGTAGAGGCGCGGCATTACTTATGAAGCACGCTGCAGTGATTAAATTCGATCACAACTCCGGCGATTTTTTCAGTGTCAACGGATCTGAATGAACTTTTTAATATATATTATTCTCGGTACTATAATAACATATGCCAAGCCAGGCATTCAGGAGTCATTTAGTATTCCTGAAAATGAATTTTAAATATCTTTAGTGGATTCCCACGCGGGCCACCCTGTGTTTCTGACGTCATTATCTTCGACGCTGCCTACCCGAGCAGGCAGGCGGTCAAGAGCAAAACGGCGACACTTCAGCACTCAAAGCGTCGTTGTCAAATTCAGAAAGGCTGTCATATAGCTCAATATATCGCCGGGTGACATCACCGCTTTCATTTTTCGAGCACCAGCTCCATATTTCTGATGGCGGGGAGGCTGTGACGTCATCGAATACGCTGTACGAAGCATCTATACTTACGCAAGTGTCGCATATCTAATACACTACGAGGACAGGGACACCTACGCAGCTCCACTGAAACAACTGGTCGGGTCGGCGAGTGGAAGACAGCAAATACCGGGGTGCATATATGCAGTAAATGCATTTCCCATTCTCTTTCTTTATTTCCTCTAGGAAGGTTATCACTTCACCCTCTGTTACGGCTTCGGGACTAAAAACAGCGTGGGTAGCAGGACACGCGGAGAGAGAGATACAGTACAGGACAGAAATCTTGCACATTCTCTCTTATTCAATTGTCAGCGCTGTATTCTCACGCCACGCAGTCTACTTCTCAGCCTTGTTATTGGAATCAAGGTCTGCTATACATCAGCAAATGAAGCGAGATGGGATTAAAACACTCATGGCGCTCCGCCAGCGATGACGCGACGAACTTTACAGAGTACCGGTGCAGAGAGAGTTGTGGTGGGGAGGGTCGCGCGGAAAGCTGTTGAGAAAGCAGGTTAGACTAGGTACTAGGCGTTTGACGGCCGACAGAAAACGGCGTCAGTACACGAACTTACTAAGCGACAGACACGTGACGAAGCCGGTCGATATATGCAAAGCGTAAGGAATGATGGGCGACGGGTGAAATCCGCCCCATGTTCAGGAGCCCCTCCTTTTGTTTCCAAAGTGACATCTTCGGCTTCTTTCGGGTCTTTATTGTCCTGTGAGGCTTCAGCACTATATACCGACCCACCGTCGACATCCTTCAAGAACCCTCTCAAGAGCCAGTGCAAAGTGAATGTCGTGACGCACGAGCACGAATACATATAGTGCGACGCACGACATAGCAGAATCGTTGGCACCGAACTGTTCGCCTTTGGTGCTAACAAAACGCGTCGCGTCGCTCATGACAATTAAAATTGCCAATTAGTAACAAGAAGGTCACTTTAGCCACTCCCGAGACAAATATCTAAAAGCCGGCCAAGGCACGTAATGACGAGGACGCGCCAAGGAGCTGCCGCGGCGTAGCGAAAACGTGCGCCCTTGGGCTGGGGCCTGGATTCGGTCCCCACCTACACCGCAAAACTTTCGTTTTATTTTATTTTTTCCACACATAATGTATCTTTCTTTTTTTTTTTTTAGGAACCCTGCTGAGAAGTTTCTCGTCAATCCCGGCGCGTTTTGGATGAACGAGACGTCATCACATGGTCTCATGACGACATCCATGCTTGCGCCATGGATGGCTAATTTTTCCACTCATCTAATCGGCTACCCAGCATAGGAACCAACGTCACACAGACGCCGCCTGGAACGAAGACCTCCTCTACGCGACGTCGAAAGAGTGGTTCGAAGGTACCGGGTTCGATTCCCCAACGCCGCCAGGCACCCACTGGTTTTTCTAAAGGGCAGAGAGGTACTGACCTGGCGCTCGGCGCATTCCAGAAAGACTGCCCCCGTCCCGGCTCTATCACACATTGGCGTGCCACTCACCGTACAAGTATACCATTAACAACGAATTTGGCAGTGCGAAAAATATGCGCAACCACGCTCGCGCGTTTGCGAGGTAATCACTCAACGAGGCAGCGCACATGCAAAGCGAAGTTGCTCAGTATCGCCAAGGGCGAAATTAATCGAATTCGTGGCTTGCCCAGAGCACAGCGATTGGCAGATTAGGAGCAGTTTAACCTCGGCCACCACTGAGATAGCTCGTGTAAACTCCTACGTCTCACTTACACCAAAGATATATTTTTCTCGTCGACTGTGGCCCCCCCCCCCCCCTTCCGCGTAGTTATTACTAATACACCCGGCAACCAAACCTGCAATATCTCGCGCTCAGCAAGAGAAACGTGCCTTGGCCAGTGTCTACTCAGCCGTGCACAGCTGGGCAATCAAGAAGCGGACTTCATTAACGAGTCAATAAGGCCGCCATTAACTCTGTTCGAATGTTCGCCAGCGAAAGCAAGCAAGCGGGGCGTGAGCACAAAACTTCGGCGAGGCAATTAACGCCCCTCTAGCCATTCTGATTTCGCTAAACTAGCAGAGCTGCCTCCGATGTCCACACGTCCGAGTACGTACACCGTGGCGGTGGTGGTGCCGGAGGAAAGCTGCAGGAACGGGCGATTTCGACATCACGCGCGCGTGCTCGGCACCGCGCGCTATGCACATATATACCGGTGGTTTGCGAGGCATTTCGCGGAGGCGAACCGGTTCCGAACCGGAATTGAAGTGTCCCATTCGCCACATCAAACGAAGCCAATTTATTTTAACCGTAACTAGAGGGGGAGCGAAAAGGCGCGCATATATATATATATATATATATATATATATATATATATATATATATATATATATATATATATATATATATATACCTTTCGCTCCCTCTCTCTCTCTCTCTCTCTCTCTCTCTATATATATATATATATATATATATATATGTGTGTGTGTGTGTGTGTGTGTGTGTGTGCCCCACTGTGCACTGCTTGCCGCCACTCCGTGTTGCTAGCTGCCCCTGCCCACCTTGTTCTCCCTCCCGCACAGCCTTCTCTGAAGCACCCATAACGTTCACCTGCAGAATGAATTGTGTACCTCTAGTACCACTCTCTCCCTTTTCTTCTTCCGACCAGTTTGGCAGCGATCACTTTACTTCTCTCTATGCCTTGAAAAAGACCGGACCCGCGGTCGAAACTGTTGGCAATAAACGATAACTGCGAAGGTGGATATATATATATATATATATATATAATGTCCCATCTATAACGCTAGCCAGGGGCTGCCTTTTTTAAAAATCAATTTTGTAATTATTTGGCTTCCGATTAGCCAAGTAAGCCCTACAGAGCGACTGCCTTGCTGGCGGAAGACGGCACATGACGGAGCACCGTGGGGGACTCACAACCACATATTTCACCAGGTGTGTACGTGTGTGTGTGTGTGTGTGTGTGTGTGTGTGTGTGTGTGTGTGTGTGTGTGTGTGTGTGTGTGTGTGTGTGTGTGTGTGTGTGTGTGTGTGTACGTGTGTGTGTGTGTGTGTGTGTGTGTGTGAACGGGCGGGCGGGGGGGGTCGTTGTTACAATAAGCTCGGCTAAGGTTAGCTCGCTCACCGTTTAAGATGGGCCCTGCATGTCTCATTCGCCTATACCAAAAACGAAGTTACGTCAGTTCCCGCTTCCCCTTGCTACGGCTAGTGCCAAAGGTACACAGCCTCGTGTATTTAGTGCTATTTATACCGGCCGATCAGGAAGTTTACACGGATAAATTGGGCCCAGTTAGCACAGGACAGGGATAATTGGAAATCTATGGGAGAGGCCTTTGCCCTGCAGTGGGCGTAGACATGATGATGATGATGATGATGATGATGATGATACCGGCTCCAGGAACTCGCACATTTTAAGACAGTGAGAAAAGCACACGCGCCGAAGCGTGCAGCCGATACCGCGCGATTAAAACGAAGTAAGTGAGAATTCACGACACGTGACGGGTCGAGGTGAACGATAAGAGTATACTTGCAAGATTCGCTCACGATGCATCCACCCGACGGCATCGCCAGTACACGTATGCTTCGTCCTCGATGTTTAACGCATTAATATCCGTATGCTATGTATAGAAAGGGTACAAGAAAAAGGTGGCGGAAAAAAGTCGCTAGGCAGAAGTGTTGCGTCGTTACAAATGTGCACGATATGCATTCTTCATCCTAGCCCGGCGATTCAATTATTCGCACGCATCCAAGCACGCACATATGCATACAGAAAGACAGACACACACCACGTGCACGTAACTTGGCTTGCTTGCGTTTTTTTTTTTTTTTTTACGCAGCTGCGTACCGACAGCTCCGCCCCACCACATGCCGACCACTGCCGGTTTCTTTCTTGTGTGCAGCGGCTAAAAGTGGTAAAATGTGCTTTGTATTAGATATTCCGTCAGCATGTTGCAGCACGCTGTGCATGTGGCACACGATTCAGCTGCTTTCTTCACCTGCTGACATGCGAAAGGTTTGCGCCTGTGATGATATGTGTATCCATCGGCGATATGCGCCAGAAAATGTGTACACGAAAGTGACAATACTCTCGTGTACAAATTACAAATAAAAATGAGTCAACGTAACGTGTCATTAGATGCTTTAAAGAGCTACTCGGTCCTCCAACGCTCACGGCGAGGCAGGACACGGTCACGACATACATGATTACGGGTGCAATTGACAAGGTATATAAGGAAGCACCAGCGGGGGAAAAAAACAAAAGAAAAATAAAAAAAGCAAGGGGGTGCATATTTGATCGCGTTTTGCGCGGGAACGCTATGACTGGCAATTCAGATGTATGCACTTGTCGCAAAAGGAACGTCGCCTCTGCACTATACAGTCTATATAGGATATGAATTCGGTAGCGTTTTGGGTGTATGGTGTTTGCGTTGCAAACCTTCACGCCAGAGAGCTTCACAGAAAAAGCAGCATACTGGAATTGAGTTAAGCTTCCAGGCCCCCACAGACTTCAAGATAACTCAGTTTTCACCTCTGCACCATACATCGCGTGCGACGTGGCATATAATGCTAGGCGCGTCATACTATAAGCTAAATTGCGTATACAATAGACGACTCGCACATCAGCAGTAAGGCTGTCTCCCGCCGTGGTGTGTCTATGCACGTAAGGCGACGCGCATCTAATCTCGAGGACGAGGGTTCGTTTACCGATCAAGGCGGCCGCACTTCGGTGGGGCCCAAACATAACCGCGCGATTAGATTTTAGTGCACGTTAAAGAACCCCGCATGGTCAAGATTACACATTTTTAGTTTAGCGTGTTAGCGTGATAGCGGAGCTAAGGGAATAGCGTTACCGCACCGCAAACATTCGCTGCAGAAACGAGCTTTAGTTTAGCAGAATAGCGTTTACGGCCCGGTAGTTGTGATTGTGGTGCCCCCTAGCGAAAGATACATGCGTTAAAGAAAGCGAAAAAATAATAATAAAACTTAAATGTTCACTTACCCTCCCGCATGCAGCGGCCTTCTAACTTTTGGAGAATAAAGAGAAATGAATATACATGAACCAAGGGCCAAGAGCATACATGCTGCAGAAATGTAAACAGATGTTCTCTCGCTAGGCCTAGCAACGTTCGCAATAAAAAAAAAAAAGCGATCTCGAAAATTCGGCTAAGTTATCCCTAATGCTTCGTCGTCGAAGCTACCTGAAAGCAAGCGAAGCCGTTTTAGACAGTCATTTACTGCGAACGAAGTGAATCATGCCACAGCAACGTCAAATTCAATTCGAAGCGGGCGTCCGAAACCACCGCCATGTTTAACGAAAATGGCGATAAACACGCACACATGGTGACGTTAATTATGCGAAATATCGTGGGCACGCTAAACGGTATCGGCCTTTTACAGCATTGCGCATGCGCATTTCCATCCCGCTATTCCGATAACTACGCTATTACGCTAAGCCCGATAAACTAAAAATGCCTATTAATCGAGTGTCCCCACAAACACGTGCATTATAATCGTATATCATCGCTTTATCGATTTTTAATTTCGATAACATTATCTATTTTTAATTTATAATGGCGCCAGATTATATTGGGATATGCAAAACCTGTTGCAACAGCCCAAAGTTGATAAACACAATACGCATGTTTACACGGCCGGTACAGCGAGAAGAAAATTTTTCTCCTCTCTGTACTTTACAAACAGTCAAAGAAAACTTAGTTCCGTTCTTTTAGAACACCTTCATAATATGGTGACGATGGTCGCGCAACTCCCTTGCCAAAATTGCCGATGTTTTCCTACAGAAATTCGGCAGACGACGTGCACATGTGTCCTAGGAAGCGCACCTTGCATAGACATCCCTCTTGGCAAATAGGATACCATATTACACAGGACGTCTTCTCGACCCTTTGCCCACACGCACGGTGCAGGTTTTCTGCAGAAATGCGGCAGACACTACTTACCAGTAGCCGCACCGGCTACATAGTTATAAAGAAGAAAAAGAGCGACAATCTGAGTAAACAGCTTCTGCCGATTTTCTGCGCGGTGTAGTCGAGTTCAAGGGGGCAAGAAAAAAAAGATCATTGGGATCAGGACTAATTTCGAAACACTGACTGCACACAGCAGTGACAGAATGCGAAATGGAACACGACAATGCCTTTTTTGTAACAACCACAAACCCACGAGGAATACAGAAGACGACTTAAGAACACTCGACAAATGTCAAATGCTCAATCTCTATAAAGATGTCCAACATCCCCGCACGCGCGACACAAAGCAAGTATAGCAGCTCTCTCGTTATTACTGTGCCTCGAAAGGGCCCAATCAGCAGAAGTACTGTTTTAAGAATTAGTTTACCCGTCTATCTGCTCGCGTAGCAGAAATCCCTATTATATTTTAGTTTATTTAAAATCGACTTAGAGCATGAATCGGCAAGCTACTTTTAATGAAGGGTACAGGAGACCAACATAATCGCATAATGTTTCAAAATTACCATACGCCAGCTACTGAGAGCGAGCCGAATTTCTGCACACCAGGACCACAAGAACTCGTGGGCCTTATATAGAAAGCAACGGCGCAAAGTACGCTGAATGTTTGTTCACTGAGGCCTCAGATATTCTGCAAAGATCAAACACTGCAATTGAGGCAGCCACGGGTTGCATGCAGAAAATATACAGACTCAGAATGGAGGAATGCCGAGTATGCATGAATGTGGCACGGGTGCGCAGGAAGTATACGGACTTTCTACAGAGCTGCCGAACACATTTTCGTAAGGGCGATGACTTGCTTTCGAAGAGCACCGCTTTTTTGAGCTCCTTATCTGTGGAAATATTACAGCGCGTCACAGCGCCTTAGCAAGGAATTGTGGGCCTACTATGAGGTCAGCTTCCTTCAAGAGGTTTCGCAGCTTTGCAGGGCTGCGTATCACGCGGCGGTAGCGAACTGTTCACCTGCGTTCTTATCGACAAATAAATAGCCTCCGATTTGCTATCGCCTTCGTCGCGGCCATATGTCAACACCATATGAGATAATGCAGCGTCCATTCCCTATCTCCGATTTCGAATAAACGCAATCTGTGGAGGACCGATCACGTACAGACTCCCATTGCAGACACCGCTGACCTGCTTAGCAAACGGCGGCAACCGGTTAGCAGAAATCGTCCGAAACCGCTTTACTTCTCCGTTCCGGAAGACAACCTATATCTGAGCCACGTCGCTCTAACCGGAACCAAAATGAAAAAAGATCAACAAGAAAAAAAAAGCAAACATTACAATTGAACACGGTGACGCGGCGGCGCTACCGCCACTACCCGTAGTACAGTAATGACTACAGACACGTCCTCCCTTGATCCCCCCCCCCCTTTTTTTTTTGTATTTCCTCGTGATCAGTTACATACGTGCATTGATTTCATGCATTGATTTCATGCACTAATTTTTCTTTCCACCAAACTTTACTTTTGCCCCATACAACTGTCGTTACGTTAAACTGGTGTGGTATAACATATAGAATGCGCCCATTTAGGCGAGCTTAATTGTTAGACTTGTTTGTCAGTATTAATTTTCTTTTTTCCCCCTCACTTCAGTCCAGACATTCACCCACCCGCTGCATTACCACGCCAGAGCGCGTAAGCCCGTTTTTCGTTAAGCGTCCGCCACAACCGCGACCCACTTCGTTCGTAGTACAAGTGTGTAATGAGCACACGCATATAGGTACAACTGTATGTACTATACAGCTGAAGCTCTATTCGACGCACACCTGGCGCACAGTCGCGCTCGCGGAATTCCCTTCCGTTGCCGATCCCGTCGATCGGAGCACCATGCTGACGGCTGATATTAACATGCTCGCTAGCGTTGAGCGCATAAATGGTCTTGGCTATACTGGGCAAATGAGAGAGACGAATAAGAACGCTAGAAAAAGAAAAAAAAAATTTTTTTTCGAAGCACGAAAGAACGACGCAGTCCGAGAAGAAGCTCTGAAACCTAACGCATGCTAAGCACATACGTAAAGTGAAGCCCAACTCCGTGGGAAGGACAAGAGGTATTCCCTTCGTGCCAAAGAAAGAAAGAACGAAAGAAAGAAAGGAAGAAAAGGCTGCGCTCAGACAAAAGGAGAACATAAAAATTCCTGCGTGGTCCACAGGCACAGGGGTCGCCGGGCGCATGGCAAGAAGGAAAGGTGTCGGTGAAGAAGTGGGCGAGCGTTCTTAATTACGACGGGCCAGGAGAGCATAGTTCACTCCTGATTATAGCTAATTAGCATAACTAATTAAGGCCTAAGAGCGAAGCGGCCCGAACGGCGTCGCCCAAGCGACGCTGAGACTGCTCTGATTACGGGCCCTGATTAATCTGGCCGGCCACGCCCTCCCCTCCTTTGAGAAAGAACGCAAGAAACGAATGTGCTGGAGTGATACGAAATGGGGTGGGGTGGGGGGGGCTGGCAGTGGTGGAGGCTGTGGACGTGTGTGCAGGAGGGTGGCTCCAGACGTGCGCAGACAGATGAGGGAACAGGTGGCGGTGGAGACAACACTCTTCCCTTTTCTTCCGACGCCCGAACAGCGCTCAGCAACACCTTCCGAGGAGCTCCGCGGACAGCTCTATCTGCGCCCCGTTGTGCACGGTTTGCATGCCAAGCCCGACGAAACATGGGGAGTCGTGCCGCGCGCCTTTTGAATCTAGAACGCCGTATAAGCTATACGCAAGTGCGCGAATTAAGCGGCGGCATCATATTACGAAAAGATGCAATTTTTCCTCTGGCTACGATATCCTTGCTCTCGAACTTCATGACATCACGAATTTTACAAGTGCATGAAGCAAACAATCGTTCTATAATAATAATAATAATAATAATAATAATAATAATAATAATAATAATAATAATAATAATAATAATAATAATAATAATAATCTGCTAATTCAGCGTGATGCAACTTTTCCATTAAACTGACTGATTTCTGGGGTTTTACGTCCCAAAACCAGCTGTGATTACGAGAGACGCCGTAATGGAGGGCGCCGGAGATTTCGACCACCTGGGATTCTTTAAAGTGCACTGACTCTCGCACAGCACACGGGTCTCAACATTTCGCCTCCATAGAAATGCAGCCGCCGCGGCCGGGATTCGATTCCGCGACCCTCGGATCAGCAGCCGAGCACCATAGCCACTAGACCACCGTGGCGGGGCTCCTCTTAAATACAAACTCCAGCTGAGCTGCCTCAGTGTGCGCTTGAATGGCGCCACTTGGTCGTCTCATCTGTGCCTCTAATAATTGTTCTCGTTCCTGCTACAGTTCGTACTCCCAGTGCCATTCAGCGTTCCTACAGCGCCGTCCCCAGCAGAAATAGAACACCTCCTGAACGTGAGGGCGTTTAGCATAAATGGGCGGGGCACTTAGAAACTGCGCGTAAGGTGGCAGGTTCTAATGCTGGCACCGGAGAAGCTCTTTTTCCTTTATTCGGTTTTTTATATGGACATGTTCGGAAGGTCGTGGGCTGCAGCCCCGATACACCAGGAATCCCTAGGTATCCTTGCAGGGTGGGTTTGCCTTCATTTTTTTTTTTTTCCTCCTAAACACTACCCCAACGCGGCCGCTTATTCACAATACCGTATATATCCACAGAAATCCTTTCTTTTTTTATATTTTACGTTTAAAATGCCACCCTAAAGTTGCAAGCTTCCTACATTTGCAATGTTCTAATGCTCCAAAGTAATAAACTGTGCCAGCATCAAACCTTTTTTCTAATTTTTCCAAGCCGTAACGTTAGGTAAATGGTTTTACTCCGATACATTTCCCGGGTAGTCGCCAAAGAGTGCTTACCCACTAAAAATTAAAAATGGCCTCACATAAATATATGATCATCACATAAAATAGGATTCAAATATAAGATTCTCCCAGAGGAGGTTTTCTGAGAAGATGGGGGCATGAAACAGAGAAGTCTTGCAAACCGTCGGCGTCCATACGAGCGGTATGTCGCAAACGCAGACGCGGTAACCCAAGAGCACCTCGCGATTTGAAGCATAGGATTACATGCTGCCCAAGACCAGATATTGCGGTTAGCTTTAGTTGTGTACTTTATGAGCCGACACGCCTGCATCAGCGCATAAGATTACGCAATGTATATTTAAGAATGAAAATTTCAAGGATCGCATTTAGTCGCACACCCATTAATATAGCCTATGTTCGGTACAAACATGAGTGCATTCGTGAAGTTGGATTCAGGTTAAAGGACACCAGGCGATACATCGTATCCTACAGTGCACCGCTACGTCGTGCCTGCAACTATTGAAGATATTAGAGCGCGATTGAACGCGACTGAAGATATTATGGCGAACTGGAATTAAAGAAGAAAAAAAAAAGCGGCCACACGCAATTTCACCACAAGGGTCCACTCCTCTCGTGTTTGATTAAGGGGACAGTCCTGCGGCAAGCTGTTGGGATGCCTCAAGGCCACAAATATTTAGAACACCGATATCATTCGTGGTGAAGGCGAAAGCTCTGTGTGTCTCATTGGGAGATCCCTTTCAGTAATGTGTGCGCGGACGAGAAACACACACACACACACACACACACACACACACACACACACACACACACACACACACACACGAATCACGCCTTATGTTACTCGAGTCAGCATTATCCCGACTTTTCTCGATAAAATTAGTCGATTTTCTCCGGTATAATCACAAATTCCCCGAGTTTTTCCAGGGTGCGGCCCGACAACTAAATGAGAGACTACTGAATACCGTGAGAGTTCCCGGTATTCTCTGTTGGTAGGCACGCCGCAAAAAGACGCCAATAAGAGCAACTTCCAGATACCTACCCCGAGGTCGGCACAATGTGACGTTTAGTTAAAACTGCTGCACAGGGCACGCTTCATTGGGCAAGGCCGCGATATCGCTAACGTGCTCAACACCGAGACGTGCCAAACAAATGCCCGTGTATTTTTTTTTAAATATCAATTATAATCAGCTATGAAGCATCTCGTCTTGGAATCAAGGAGCTTGCGCCGCTGCAATTCGAGGTGAACTGCACTGCACACATATAAATAAGCCGTTTATCAGATAGGCGCCGGTCTCGGCGCTATAAACACGCTGTATTAGAGTCCCGTTATTGTGAGAGACGGCTCTTCCAAAAAGGATATCGGGGCCAACGAATGAAAAAAAAAATAAAATATATATTATCCGCACGCCGGCCAGCTATACGCCTCGTGCAAGCCGACGGAAGCGCTACTGGTGGCGACCCTGCTAAGTATTCGCGGGAGAGCAGGCAGCCGTGCGCCGTAGCTTCCTACGACTTTGTTCGCGTTCGCCGTTTAGTTCGCGTTGTCGCAGCGAAATAAGCAACTTTCTTTGCATGTGTGGGGTGGCCGAAGCTTCAAGGGATGTCGAATAACAAAAGCCATCCAAACACGACCTCTTCCTGTACGTAGGCGTTTAACCAGAATTTTGATTTCGCAGGGTGGGAGGGGTGTTACCCATGGCGTTAACGAAAATGGAGGGGGGCTACCCACCTGGCTAAGTTTTAAGGGGGAGGAGTGTAAACAAAAGCCTGCTTGTACGTTTAAAGTGCTCACACAGAAGTCTTGCCCTATTTTACGAGTTACACCAGCTCTAATAAGACAAGAAACTCATGTGTGCTCGGTATGCGTGTGCCCCACCACTGTTACTAGAAGAAAAAAATTTATGTTACAACAGTGGCAGTTCGGGCATGTTCATACACCATCTTGAAAAGTAGAAGCACGCAGAACACACGGACGAAAGAGCATGAAGAAAGTTTGAAACCAACACAAGACTAAATATAGCTTTGGTGCGTGCTGAGCATTTCATATACGGAATAATGGGAAGATGCTGGACCGCAAACCACCATGATAATGGCAATACTTGCATAGGCACATAAAGCTCTAAAACAATGTGGTGCACTGCAGGCCCACAGAAGACGCATATATGACGAAATCTCCGTAAAGTGACGAAGAAATTCAGTAGCTGTTTAGTGTTTACATGTTTCTACATACATCTTGACGATAGAGCGAGCCCCAGCCTTGCTGTCGCTCCCAATTAACTTGACCAACCCTTCGCCGCTTTTCAATATATCATGCGCCTTCTCTTTACTCAGCATCCAAAACACAAAAATTCTCACGCAGCTTTGTGCGCTTTCAAGAAGGTCGCTCAGAAAATTGCAAGTTTTGACGGCTGCAGCAGGTAGGGTAGTTCGACGAACGCGGCGCTAAATGGTTTTATCCGCTGGCAAGTTTGGCGATATCCATGAGGAGTGTACGCAGGTTCATTAACAATCTCTCAGTTGCGCTTCATAAGGTGACTTTTATGTCAATTATTATGCGATTATGTCACGTATGTAATCAGTGCTATCAAGATCGCTACATAACGCACGCCAGCATCACGTATTGTTTGCTTCATTGTTTGAATTACCACTCTGCTCAAATTATGTGTGTTTATTATTAAAGTACAGATATTAAGGTACAGAGACGGCAATGTGGCAACGGTGCAATTTAAAAAAAAGAAGGAAATACAAGGCGGCTACTTCGCACGAGCTCCACTTCGCAACTGGACTTTTTCACGGTGGTCGGCGGGATGCACCTGACAATTATATGCGGACTGGTTTGTCCTAAATTGTGTTAACGGCACGCGCGTGCCCACTTTCACAGAGGCCCGATTCTTTCCTGCAACTGTCACCGCAACAGTAGGTGTCCGGCACGCGAACGAAGGGGAAATCGCAGCCGCGTTCCTCGGCCATGCCCATGCCTCCCAGCGCTGCAAAAAGCGTTGTCGTCTGCTCGGCCTCCCGAGAGTACTGTCGGCGGCGCCCGCTAGGTGGCCATCAGTGGCGCCTCTATAGGCGGTGCACCAGGCGTATAAAACCGTTCTCCCCCCGCGCGCAGTGTCCTTCGGTGTTCTCCTCCGCCATCGCCTCGATACTTCCTGCAGGTCGCACGTTATTCGGGTCGCGTCACTCCCCCTCCCTTCTCTCTCTATCTCTCCTTCCCCCCTGCCCGCGATATGAACAAAGAGTACAAACAAAGGACCCCCACGGAAAAACTCTGAGCGCAACACAAAAGGAAGCGCGGCCGAGGTAACGGAAGGGAGGGAAGTCGAAGAAGAGAAAAAAAAAGATAAACTCTCCAGCCTGTTTCTCATGTTCCGGAACGTGCAGTCTCACACACACACACACACACACACACACACACACACACACACACACACACACACACACACACACACACACACACACACACGCACACACGCACTGCCTGCGTGCACCTTCTCGCAGGATACCCACGACCTCCTCGCAGACGGACCCCTTGCATTCTATTACCCCGTTCCACTTTGGAGCACCCTCGTTGCGCTACGCAGCGGCAGATAGCGTCTTTACCGACCGGCACCGGATAACAATGAAAAATGAGCCAAGTTTAAACAATGCCGGAGGAGCGCAGCACGAGAGAATAGGCACACACGGAGATACAAGAGGGACGCGCACGCCAAATCGAGCTATATAATAGAAGTCGCCCCGATACAGACCTCCCGAAGTTCGATAACGGACCCAAGCTAATTAAGCAAGTTCGCTAAAAATGTACAGTAGGTAACCCTAGAAGTTTACTGAGAATAAGTGAAGACAGCGGACTGCCGAGATAAAGCAATAAGCCGAAAGCCTACTTATCCAATAGTAGCTAAGATTTGCCAACCAATTAGTGAAAAAAACGAAGAAAAACAAAAGCCAGTCCCACGCCGTGAAAACCGTCAGAACAGCAAAGCTGCTCTTGTGACGTTAATCGCGACGTAAAACTAGCAGGGGAGGCATGCGATGTCCCCGCAGCTCCGGTGATCGAACCCGCAACTTCGAGCTAGATATTTTGTACACATTACTGCACACTGCAGCCTTCGCAAAATCACTATCACGTACTACAATGCGCTGAGGGCAATAGTGAACATATAGGCTAAACCTAGGCGTGGTCCGAGACAATTGCCTCGATAATTTTGTCTGCACGGTTAAATTTGGTATCCTTTTGGTTCTTTCTCCTTCCGGTCGATGGTTTTGAGGTTCGTTTTCCGACAATCCTGGTTTGCTGGCATAAGATCTCGATAATCTCTGAAGCCTAAAACCGCATCAACACTCGCTGGGCAGCGGTGCCCAGCCCCATCGTATACAAAACATTTCCAGATTTGCACATTATAGTGCGGTCGTCTCTCCGAAGTGCGGCATTCGGCTTCAGGCTAGAGGAGTATGGTCCAGTGCGGATCAGCAGTGCGAACAGCCTTGGCACGTTTACACACAACACTAACCGGCCATTAAAACCACGCTGTCCACTGATTATACGTTGTTTCGCAAGTGAGCTGGAACTTCATCCGCACGCACGAAACAGACACGCGCGCGCGCACATAGATACATGGCGATGATTCGTCGAACCAACAAATGCACTGCATGTAGCTTCACACGGGTGCACTAAACAGATGCGCGCACACACACACACACACACACACGCGCGCGCGCGCGCGCGCTCCGACGCAAACGCATCGTTGCCAAAAATCGTTGTTACAACCCCTCATGGGGAGTTTCTACCCACGTGACCCGAAACTCCGTGGGGAGTATCAAAGGTCATGGCGTCTTTATACTCCGTCACCTAGCAAAGGTCGTAAAATGAAGGTTATGTGCCGTATTCACTCCGCTATGACGGAGTTAATGATAAAGGCATGGGAGCGTCTAGGGCTGATACGCTGATAAAAGCTCGCATCTCAGCTAATTTTTTTTTGCACCTTAGTGCAAGCGTCTCCTTTTTCTTTGTTGTAATATGTGGTTCAAGCAATATACCCGCGAACAGTGTTACGCGACTGAACAGACTGGCTAAATCATTTCTCTGTCGCGCACGAAAATTGCTACACGGTGTTTTCAAAACATTTGATCAGTTAGTCTCCATATTTGTGATAGAAACAAAGGGACAGCATCGCATCCCGTGCCCAAGGTATTTACTTAATAAAGACAGGCTTTTATCTCTAGCTCTCTCTCTCTCTTTGCGTGTGTGTGAATGCACCCGGAGAAAAAAGAAATAAAGCCACAATGTTCACTTCCCGCGTCCAAGCGATAATAAAGGCCCAGCCGTTCCAAATACAAGATCACGATAAGCGCTAGTCTGCAATCCACTTTTATAGTACAGCCGTAAAGATAATCTGCCTGTGCCGCTAGATCGGTGCGCTACGGCCACTACCCTGCGATAAATGGAGCGCGAAATTACCAGGCAAGAAGGATAGAAGCTCTATGTTTCTTAGGGAACTTTAAGTTAGCGTGAGCGTGTACAAAAAACGCAAAAAAAAAAAAATCAGAGCAAGAAAACTCCTCTGCTATCGATAGCTCGTGAAAACGCACGAACTGAGTCCCATTTTGCAACAGCTGAATACGGCAAAAGCAGGAAGCAATTAAAAAGTTCAACCCTTGCATGACGACAGCGCGCTAAAGCTTTTTTTTTTTTTTCTATTTCCCCTACGGCACGGAGGCACCATATGCACCGTTGGAAGGCCGACACTCACATGATGTGAACAGGCAGTTCTGCTGCTTCATGGTGCGCCTCGTTTTTACGTTTGTTTCTTCGTTTCTCTTAGGACTCATACGCATCCGTTCGCTTCTGACGTGCGCGTGTGGGCGTTATTTGTCCGCGTTTCTTTCCTTTAGGACACCAAAGTCCCTCGAATTACCGATCGCTTGCACATACCTAAGCGCTATACTATGCGATGACGTGGTTACGAATTGTGCGAATTTGCTCCTTGCAGTTCTTCTTCCTGGCACTTTACGCACAGCTCCTAAGTAGACACGGTTGTCGGCCCCTCTTCCGAGAAGGTTCGAGAATCGTAGCACAGAACAGTGTCCTTCACTGGCGATCGACAAGAAGACCGTGTATGATGGCTCCGCCGCACACTTCGCTGTGACACGCAATGTGAGAGCGAAACGCAGCGGCCCACGCAAACCTCGCGCAACAAGCGAAGTACGACAGGCCTGGCCACAACAACGTAGTCCAGGCCCACGTCACGCAAACAGTCAGTTGCTGTCGCTGCCTCCCCCGCACAAACTTGAAGGAAAGAATGCGAGCGACAACCTCCCCATCCTCTTCGCAGCGACCTTTCTCTGCACCCTCCCTGCCAAACCTGACGACGACTCACGGGAGAGTCCACCCGGCACAGCTAGAGAGAAGACCCGAACATAAAAGAGCGCGTCCAGAAGCGGTTCCTCTCCCTCTAGAATGGCGGGCTAGCTTGGGACTATGCACGTGACCTTCCCCGATACAGCAACTCCTCCCTAGTCCTCACCCCCTGTCGAGGGTTCGGAGATCGCTACTCCCCCCAACCTCACCCCCCCCCCCCCCCCCGCCCGTTTCCGTTCGTCGGTGCAGCCCGCGGCAGGCCGAAGAGTGACCTTGGCCGGCTCGGGTCGACCTCTGAACTGCCTCGCTCCGGGCGGCCGCCGCCCCGCGGACGCGTCGTCGCCAATGCCGAGCCCCCCCTCTTGCCTATCACCGCTACCTAAAGTTGATGCTGGAACGGCCGCCCGGCAACGAGCGACGGCATTCGGCGTGATCGTGGTGCTTCGCAGCACACGGCTGCGTGCGTCGCTTACCGGTAGGGCCTCTGGGGGAAAACCAGGTTGGTGCGCCGTTACGTACGCGCGATTTGCTTGCTCACTGATGGCAACAGTGCACGCGGCGGGACACTTCGTCTCGCATACAACCTTGCGAGCAAGTGCCCATTTAAAGAAAGTGCAAAGCGCATCGCCTCTTTTTTTTTTTTAACATTGTCGGCGCTTTCCCGGCACACCTTTCACCCTTGACTCTTCGTCTTTTCTTTTTTCTTTTTGCATTATAAGAAGCATGGTTGATTGGCCCTTCATTAACACGAATAGACGACCTCCGAGCACATATTGTGATTATGGACTTAACCGCCATTCATTCAATGTCCCCTTTCAAGGTAAAAACGGAAGAAGTCATTACGGCAACGGCAACACTTAAATAAGCGAGCGCCTATTTCCCTGAAAAGGCAGGATAACCATTTCTAGTTTACCAGGCCTACAAACTCAGGAACAATGCAATACGGTACATACAATGTGTGCTATGCACTTTTGTGCCGTCTTACAGTATACGCACGGAAAAGGAATAAGCTGCACTGTCAGCGGCCTCAGCACTGCAGTTACTTACTATTTTGTTATAAATTACCACCAAAACACCGCGCCAAAAGAGGGCATGTGGCAACACTCACAACAAGAGTTTCTGCCGTATCGGCGTGGCACAACGTCTACGTAGTACCATTCGTATACCGTTGCTACCGGTGCAAAACGGCCACCTTATCAGGCCTGCGTCTACTGCGTGCAGCACGCTGCGGAGCCCAGACACGCGGCCGAAATCGTGGTCCACTAAGACTCGATGACGTGCGTGTACGACGCCGAGTTCCTAGTGCACTTGGCTCGACCAGAACCCGCGGCATGGCAACAAAAAAGAAGGGGAGAAAAAAAAGCACGCACGTCTCGTCAACGCGAAGAAAGTGCGGAGTTTATAGGGTG
This sequence comes from Hyalomma asiaticum, assembly GCA_013339685.2. NCBI lineage: Eukaryota > Metazoa > Arthropoda > Arachnida > Ixodida > Ixodidae > Hyalomma > Hyalomma asiaticum. The sequence goes on from CM023481.1 coordinate 126,972,578, forward strand.
GCGCATGGCGTAGCGCGCACACGCGCTCACGAGAGAGCCACGCAAGAAAAAAAAATAATAAAGATGCGGCCGGACAACAGCCGCCCGCGTATCGATCACGGAGAACCGCTGAGAATTACGCGCGTCGCCGCCACTTATCTCGCACAAGATGCGCAGCTCACTATCGATCAAACACGTCCGCAGTACAACACCACTATCCCTTTTTGGTTAAGCACGCACGGCATACACCCCTTGACAGCATCGCCACTGGTGGTCCCGCGACGCCGTGCTGCAAGAAAGTGCTTTATTTCTTGGAGTCGCGGGAAGGAGAACGTGAAGTGTTCTGTAGGCGCTTTGTTTCGCACCATGCAGAGCAAAATGCTTAGGTTAAAAGAGCACCGTCCTCAACGGTGGCACTATTCGCTACAGAATTAAGGAGACATCCATCCTTAATTTAACGCCGCGGAAACGTCTGCCCGAATCGATAGAAGAGCCTTACTCAAAATTCGCTGCTCGTGTCACCGCCACAATTTGCCCGTAGACGGTGAACCCCCGGAGCTCAATTCCACGAGGCAATGAAGCACCTCGCAAATTAATTAGCCAACTTTTTCTTGTACTTCCCCTCCAGCATTATTCCCTTACTTTCTTTCCTTTTGTTTTTTCCCCCCTTTACTTTCTTCCCTCATTTCCAAAGCACCTAGAGCATATACTTAATCCCTTTCCGCGGACGAAGCAAATGTAACCATAGTTTGCGCGACTTTTTGTGCGGAGGTAACCTTTAATCTCACCTAATTATGCTCTCGCCGGGTAATCAAGCCATCTCAGCCGCGGCTCGCCTGAGTGAGAAACAACTGGCGCCGGCGACGACTGAAGGAAGTTCGGTGGAGGAGGAACAGCTGGGGAAGGGGGCAAGGCAGTGGGCGAGCGGACGGACGAGCTGCGCCTTTCCCATGCGCCGTTCAAACTGAAATTCCGGGCAATCGGCGCGGGGTTCCTCGGCTAATTAACCGCCGTGTCGAGCTTAATTAAGAAGTGACTCCCTCTCCCGCCCTCCTCGTACCGTGCTCTCCTTCAACGGCGGCTCCATCTTGGCCCCTCTCCGTCTGGGGCTCGCCGTATTGGGAGTGCCCGGCACGTTTGTTCCTGGGCCGATGCCGAGCTCCACGGCTGCGCGCCCACTGCGGTGTCCCTTCACAAGAAACCCTGCAGTACTCGTGTCCCTATGGAGCACTCATAGGAGGCCACACAGAGCTCGATACATTGGAGTGCTTTCTTTTTTTTTCCTTTTACGTTACTCAAGCGTACTTTCCTAGGGATTCTCTTCATTTCCGCGCTACTGCATACACAGAGCAACAGGTAAACGAATGTGTATAATAGCTCTGCTTTTCCGTAAACAGTCAGCTTTTGACCATCTACCGAGCCTGCTCATACGTAGGTTTGTTCGTTATACCTAAATCGTATTTTATCCCATTCTTCCACCCCGAACAAGCTTCAGGAGAATCGGGTTAAACGGAATTTCTCCCCGAATTCGGAAACCACATACCAACGTTTTTTTGTTTACACTGCACGGGATTCGCGGTGCACACGCTCTAGCTAGCCCGCCTCGGGACAACAAAGTCAGATTTTGTTGGCTGAGGTGAATGCTACTCACGCGGTGGTCACTTTGAATGCTGCTTGCAGCAGTGTGCACGCTACGCGGCTCTCATTTTTAAATTAAAATTTGTAAATTTAACCCCAAGAGACATGACTTTCGGTTTGGCTCCACAAAAGAAAAAAAAAGCAATTTCTTTCCGATTACCACAATCGGAAACTAATACTGTCGTAGAGAACCAGGACTTCGTCAGGATTACCGGATAATAAAGCGGTTCATGCAACACGGCAGAAATTTCCACAGGTACGTACCACACAAAACAAGCGCAAGCAACACGAAATGAGGCGGTCTTGGAATATGCGACGCAGTAAAGACGACGACATTCTAACGACACTCTAACGTCTACGTCATTTTTCCGCTACACTAGTACTCCAATATAGTGTGCCACAAAACGCCCACCCCGCCTCATCCTCCTATTGCGATATCGAAGAAATTAACAGTCCATCAACGAAGATGTTGTCGTAACAACCTGTATCGCCTTCCACGGAGGCGATGCGAAGACTCCAGAACCTCAAAATTCACCGAAAGGAGATGTGACAAAGTAATACAGCAGGTTCAACGCATGTTGATCATGGGTCATTCGCCCCTATCTATACAGGATGCTGAAACAGATTAAAAAGGAACAAAAGAAAAAAGAAACGTGGCACCATTTTCAATGCACTTCTTGGTGAACTTAAGTCACTTTACATGTATGTATTTGATTGATTTGTGGGGTTTTACGTCCCAAAACCAGCTCTGATTAGTGGAGGTCTCCGGAAATTTCGACCACCTGGGGTTCTTTAGCTTGCACTAACATCGCACAGCACACGGGCCTCAACATTTCGCCTCCCTCGAAATGTAGCCGCCGCGGCCGGGATTCGATCCCGCGACCCTCGTATCAGCAACCGAGTACCGTAGCCACTAGACCACCGCGGCGGGGCTATGTATGCATGTATGTATGTATCAGTGCTCTCCTGGTGGTCACGTTCAATTGTAGGCACCAAATTTGAATGGTAGGGTATAAATGTATGACGAACACGAATGACTGCTGTTTACATCACTAACAAGACACACTTGTCATGTACGTCGAGATTAGTGATAGTGGAACCACGTGCAGCTAGCAGAACTTGCTTTCCACATGACCTTAATTATCCTCATTTGCATTAGCACCGTCTAAGGCAGGCGTCGTCGCCCAATGGGAACTTGCAAAGTCCTCCGACACACACCATCCAGGCCTCTCTCTCTCTCTCTCTCATTATGAACGGTGGGGTTTTTACGTACCAAAAACTGCGATATCATTACGATGCACGTGGTAGTGAAGGGCTCCGGAAATTTTCACCGCCTGTGGCTCTTCAACGTACGCCAATAACGAACAGTACACGGGCTTGTAAAATATTTCCGCCTCGATCAAAAATGCGATTGCCGCGGCCGGAACCGAACCCGCGTCCTTCGGGTCGGCAGCCGAGCACAACAACCGTCAGCCAACGCGGCGCACAGGTCTCTCTCTCTCTCTCTCTCTCTCTCCCTGAGTCCCCGTCCACTGTGTGGCTGTGAAAAACCAGAAAGCAGCAGCGTGGACTTGGCTTAGATCGGCCATTATGCGGTGGGGTTTCAGTTGCCGCGAATAGCAGGCAAATTAAAGCCAACATTAGTACCTCTCATAATCGAGGGCACTTCCATAAACTGAGCCAAACAGCAAGTGCGAGGAATCAATCATCGTCGAATCATTGAGAAAAGAGGGGGCGAGCACCAAAACAAAACAGTGAACAAGCTGAGGGAACAAAGAAAGAAAAAGACAGACATAAGAGGCACACATCAGGGGGTGAGGCAAGTCCGCCCACGTTGGCTTCTCGTTCCTCGTCGCCCCTCGCTGTCGCCTGTTAGCAGTTCTGATCCATTCACTTGATTGATCGCCACAGCGCGACGACTGCTGTCAAGTCGCATTTTGCCCGGCATTCGTTCAAAAGAAGGGACATGTCACGCGAGCTGGAGGCAGCCAGCGAGTGCGGCGGAGACAACAACGACGCGCGACCCCTTTTAGGCAAAGCGCGCGCTATCGACGATTTGGGCGAGATTCCGGCAAAACTGAGGCCGCGTACACCTAAAATGCCGTCTACGAGAAGGAACATGGGGACAAGGGGGGAGGAGTGAACGGAAAAGCTAAGCAACGTAATGAGCAAATATAAGTCGGTCCGGGTTAATGGAAATCAGGTCGAGAGGTTGTAAAGCACGGTCTTCCAGATAAAATAACTTGCCGCCCTGCCAAAGACAAGTCCACTTGTCGAAGCGTCGGCTCTATAGCGACATCCCATGTTCTGCATCGTTTTCGACGATCTATCCGATTTCTACAAGTTTCTATAAAGGAACATTACGGTGAAATAGCAAGTAAATTTACGCTGATAAAGAATTCGTGGGGGAAATATATATTAACCCCGTGATCGTACCTTCACTAATAGAAGCGACGAAAACACTGGCACCCAAGGCGCTTCTTTTTTCTTTTTTCTTAATTTCGCGCCAAAACCGCGCGCCAGGGTCACTTCACGGATTTTAACATTTAGGCCACGTTCACGCAATGAACGCCCGAGAAACTTGCGCTAAGGCCCTCACTCTGTTACGACGCAATGAAATTTGTCTTATACTATTAGAGCTTGGGCCATCGCAGTCTATGACGTCAAGGCGAGCCGGTGCGGGAAACACCAAGGCGGTGTCCTCACCCGTATTTCCTTTCTGCCCCATTGCTGCTGGCTTAGCAAGCGCCAGTGCGGTGTTTCTGGTACGGCGGAAGGCTCGTTTTTGAGTTCAAATTGAATCTATGCTTTTTTGGCTTTAGTGTCCTTTCAATACGTAAAATACGATCAATATAAAAATTACCGAACAAAAAAGGCTGACAAGTATCAAATAAGATCGTCCACGAAGCTATAATAGTGTTGAGCAGCATGCAGCGGTAATTGGCGAGTGAATTTACCTGAGTTATTTAAAAGCAGACTGCATATGCTTCTGCTGTGTGTCAAAAAGACAGACACGTTTCTACGTACACCTAGATACATGCGTTGCTTTGGCAATGTGATACGGAGATCGCTGTCCGCAACAACTGAAGAAGGATGCTTAAAGCCCAACTCAGGCGATTTCTCTAGGTGGATTAATGGATCTCAATGAAATTAGCTGGTCACATTCCCATGTATGCTACAGTCATTTATGCTAAAGAACAGGTTAAAGATATGCGCAGATTTCTTACTTATGAATTTCATTGATTACCCTGGACCTCCCTCTTTGACTGGTCGCACTGTGTGTGACGTTGACCAATGTTCGCGAGGATCATCGATAAGTGTGATGTTCGTGAGCTAATGTGCGGTGATAAACGTTCCAGTTGCTGGTATTTGCGTTCTGTGTATACGCACGGAAGAGACTGGTGGCAACGTATGCCGCTTTGCTGGCACGTACACTTCGGAGCTCGAGAGTCGTACTGCACATGTCACTATACGTCACGCGATGGATGTACTCCTCGATCGGGTTTCTGTTTCGGTTTCCCACTTTCTTTCTCATTAAACATTATTAAGAAATTCGCTGAGCACTTCTACTGTCAGGCGCGTCACATGAGTGTCTAGGGAACGTAGAGTAGCCATAACCTTGACATCGTCAAAAAGTCGCCGTGGGCTTTAAGGGGACGCAAAGTAGAGACGTCACTTAAAGCTAGATCTTCGAGCGACACCTTGGAGAAAATAGACCAATCCAATCAACGAGGCGGTGCTGTACAGCAGCCAGAAGTGAGTCAAGAAGGGAAGCGGGGTGGTTGCCTTCGGATTCTCGACAAAGCTCCGAGCAAGGTCGTCACAGTTTATACAAGGAACTACGACAGTTTTATCGAGGAAGAATGAACAACAACGAAGAACGATTACAGTCTGTTCGAAAAACACAGAAACAAAACATAACTGATACTGGCGATATTCGGTACTTAAAGGCGACAGACACACTTGAACCAAATTCGAAAGCCTTGAAGTCCCATTAGCACAACACTCGAGTTTACGCGGTAAATACAAGAGGAGGAAGGTAGGGAACAAAAATAAGCGGGCCTTAGCTTATTCGCTCAGAGTCCGCTTGGCCTTAGCGAACTCTGTTGTTCAGTCAAAATTCCAAGATGTCATTTTATAGACATTACGTGATTTAGAGAAAGGTTACAAAGCAAAGGCTCAAATCTGCTGCAATAGACCCTTTTCATAAACTGTAAAGCTAGCTCCCCTGCAATGCAACTTGCCCTACTACTGGCGACAGCTGCCTTTATTTAAATGCTGTCAAAATTCAAATTGCACATGCTGCGACCCGTTTTTTGGGGATGTTTATATCAGAAGGGCTGTGTCGACATTTTACATGCCCTATCGCAAGCAAATTGCGCTTGCACACGTTGTTTGCCGGATCGCCAATGCCGCCATTAGTAGGGCAAGCTGCATTGCAGGAAAGCTAGCTTGCAGTTTATGAAAAGGGTCTATAGTGAGGTGCCGCTACTGCGCACGCAAGGTCATCCAGCGCCTGTAGTATTTGGGGGCACTTCGCGATGCACGAGCCATATTCAGGTTAGCATATATTTACGCACTGCACCGCACTATTCTCTAAAAAAGGACGACTACGGGCTCATATTAAAATGCACAAGTCGGGCACATGCCTCTTTTCCTTTTGTAATAGAAGCGGCATGACATGGCAATTACAAACAATACGTGCAAACCCAACTGCCGAAACAGTGTAGGAATATTTCTACAAAGGCTTACTAACATGTAGTCAGTACTTCGAATTTACTTTTTTACTAAGATGGTGGGCTTGAGTTCGTATTTTTCACTAACGCCAACAGGAGGTGAATTGCCCTACCTACACATACTAAGAAGGTAGTAGTTCTTGGAAGTAGCATATGCTTAGTAATTTCTTAGTGAATATGGGTACATATTTTTAAGAGTACATAAGGGCAGACTCTAACGTTCATAAGCATTTTCTTTTCAAGGAAAGTCGCCATGGATTGTGCATCTCTGTAAAGCTATATATCATGTCTGGCCTTGAAAATGAAATTAAGTGGGAAGTTAGCGTCTCTCTTTGCATGTCTTGTCCCTCTGCGTAGCATATTGCGCTAAAAATGTTAATGTGAACAAAACGATCATGTTCCGTGCGAGTGCCACAGCATGCACTCCCGCTTAATGAAAAGATCGACTCACGGTGCCTTTCTATCATAACACCTACAGTTCCGACTGTTTCCAGCAGCCTCGCAGTTGACCGATATCAAGCCAGGTGTGTGAACAAGCTGTAGCTAGCGTTCACGGGATGAAGTCCATCTGAACAATAATCGCGCAAGTCCTCGGCACGTCAGACGTCTAGACCGCTGCCACGCCCGACAGAAGGAGTGAACAATAGGAGCGCGCCACGTCTCAGTACACCGCAGCAAAGAAACGGAGAATAAATACTTTTTTTTTTCGAAATATGTCGGCCACTCAAAATAGCGCAGCATGCAGGTGCGACGGCTTTGCAAATAACATCCATGGCGCCAAGGCACTTTCAAAGACGACGAGATGACCCCGCAGGGAGTGCTTGCACGTGCGAGCACGTGGAGCGCCTAATGCAAATAGAGAATTTTAGTTCGCCCGCAGACTACGTTTACGGATACCGGTCTACCGGAGAAGTTTACGGCAGGGACAGAACTGCTAGCGACATCTAGCGGCAGTTTGTTTAACTACAATGCATTCCATTATCTTTTCAGTCGCGTCAGCGTTATTGCAAAAAACACTGAGAGTACTGTGAACGAATTATCTCGCGACCAATGCTTTAGACTATAGCTACCCAGCAAAACGCACCAGCCAGGGAAATAACAGCTTTGTGTGTCTCCGGTTAGGCTTCGCATCATCAGGTGTCGCTACCAACGCTGCTGGTCACGTGCACTTTTACGGTAAACCGGTATCCGTAAACTTGAACACGTCTACGGCCAATCTAAAATTCCCTAATAACAGCAGCAAACGCAGAGCCAAGCAAATAAAAGCAAGATATAGCAAAAATTACAAACAGCAGGGCCCACTTCGCTAAAATACCCAAATTCAAATGTGAAGAAGCGTATGCATGCTAGAGATAGGTTCAGTAAGGTACAAGCGAGAAAATAAAATAAAATAATATAACGATGCGGCGAATTAACCTTTTCGGAGCGAAAAGCCACTCACGTGTCTCTCTGCTATTGTAGAGCAAGGGAGAAAAAAAAAAGCGCAAACAAGCAAGCCGCTCCTCTTCCAACGAGTACGTTTGCGACTAATCAGTGTCGTATGCCAGCGTCACATTATGCACATAGGCGACCGTCCGCGATGTCAAAAAAAAAAAAAAGAAGAGAAAGAAAGAAAACGCGAGATCCATCTTATTCAAGCTCACTACACGAGACATTTTGAAATCGGCACGTCAACATGGAACGGCATGACAATATTTATGGGAATCTCCAAGTTCTTCACGCCAGTGAACGATATATTGGGCGTCAAGGGCAAGTTTACTCAGCTGTGTCGCTTTCCTTGCCGCTTATTCGGTAGAATGCGAGTGCGGAGAATGCAAACGTCCTTAATATTAAGCGCGCAAATTAAGTGCACGGCAACTAAGCACGCGGTGCAAACCTCTAATAAAAGTATTACGTCAGCAGTTGTTGATGATGTTTCTTACGGTAGCGCGCTTATCAACGTCAATTTGGTCGTGGCTGATCGCTCCTATAACAATGTAATAAGCATTACTTAAGTACTGTTATGAGTCGGCATGTTTATGGTCGGCAGCTTTGCTCGACCCAGCAGGAACCAACGAACGCCATGTATTACATACATATCAGCGCACCGTGACTTGCGCTTCTCTTGCATGAAACTGGCAGCCCTACCTTTATCACGAGCGTAAGCGTAACGTCCTGTACCGTCGCCTACCCTTTAGGCGTCACAGTGTACGATGGACTTGCCAAAGCCCACCTTATGCGCACAACTACTCATTTCACACGAGGACGTCGGTCCGCCGGAGGGCGATCAAAATTACTTCGTGAAAAACAACCGTCCCTTTGCACTGCAATGTAAAAGCTGCGCGGCGATACTGCCATCTGGTGTCGCATTAACGCAAACTCGAAGCTCGCGCCGTATAGCTCGACCGGCGGAATTAACGTAATACCGGAATGTGGACGGAAGTGTCGCGCTGATAAGCTCGAGGGCGTATATGTTTTATTCCCTCGGCCACTGCGGCCGCGTTGTTTATATAAAAAAAAAATTAGTTGTTTCAATCCAAATACATCCAGTCCCCAGCAATGTTACACATTCAATATGCGTCTGCATTCAACAGCCATGACGACCAGCGAAGTAAAAAAAAATAATAATACAAAGGCGCGATGACAATCATAAGAAAAATTAATAGCATATGGGCCACGTCTTTGAACGACAGCGAATAGTCATATCGAAGGCAGGGCTTGTCTCTATTGTACGCCGCCGGTATCTCGCCAAAGCATATATGTGTGAGGCTTGTACGCGAGTGCGGCGAGACGAATCGCGCAAAAAAAAAACTGGTAGGCGACCCCGATTTTCGACTTAGGTGTCCGATGGTAGTTGCAGTATATAGTACACCGGTATAGTAGTGGTTGTTTATTCGTGAAGTATATATATACGAAAGGAGGGAAGGGAAGTTATTACTGTAGACAACAGTAAATGTGTGACGCAAACATCTCAGGATGCAAATCGAAAGTGCTGCGCAAAAAAAAAAAAAAAAACGCGCTAAAAGCAAGTGTCAGTGTCAGCAAGCGCCACTAAAGAGGCGGCGCGAGCGTGAAACCACACAGCCTCAACAGCGGGGCAACTACTTGGCAACCACTTAAAAAAAAAAAAAAAGCGCAACATAAAACACGAACAAAATATATTGAGGAGAGAGAACGCGAAAACGACACAAAAAAGAAGCAGAAGCACTGCTCACGGCACGCCGTACGCTTAACCTCTGCGTCACCACCTCGAAACATGGGAAAGACAGCAAGCACAGACCTGCCACAAAGCCGCAAGCAAGATGAACGAATACAGAGAAGGCCACAGAGTGCGGGGGAAAAAAATAATAAAGCCGCAATCTCGAAACCGCAATAAATTGCGCGCGGCGAGCGCGTGTGTTTTCCGATTAGAGCGCCTTTCCGTGCGATCATCCCGACCTGCCGATAAACGATGCCGCTCCAAGCGCCAGCGCGACAGCTTCGCGAGAGGGGCTCGAAAAGAAAAAAAAAAGCAGGTGAACGAAACAGGAGGGAGAGAAGCTGACAGAGAGAAACGGGGTGATTGGATGAGCGCGATGAGAGATAGAAGTGGGGGTCCGCGTAAAATAAAATTTAAAGAAAAAAGCCACGGCAAGAACACTGCGTGTGTGAAGGTACGCAAAAGCTTGCGCGCCTGTTCGTGCGTACTTTTGAGGAGGATTCAGCGATATGCATTACTTGATAGCCACGGATACTTTTCAACACGCTGTAGCGAAGTGAGAAATAATACTCAGGGTGTTCTGCAATGGACGTTGGCGCGCGGTTTAACATAGCGGATACGTGCGTCGCCGGGAAAACGCCATCCGGCGGAGAGAGAGAAAAAAGAGAGAGAGAAAAAGCGCGTCGCTTAGAACGGTGAACCAACCGCTCGAAAGGCTCGATGCAATCGGGGGGTATCTTCTAGCGACCGCAAACAAAAACAAAAGATGATTACTTCGGTCTACTTTAGCACAATGGAAGCTCGACAATGAAAACGCTCGAGAAGGCGGTTATTCCTCGCCTGAGCTCCTCAGACCATCTATATAGCGGCGCCACACAACGCGGCTAATAAACGCCGGGCCGCCGCGAACTCATACACATGATTTCGATTCCGTACCCGCGGAGAACGCGTATCACATTCAAATACACGTAGTACACAGCATGTGAACAGGAGGGCGCCCGAAATGCAAGAGGAATTTCCCCGTCCCTGAAAAACATCGCCGCCCCACACCCTCTGTGCTCCAGCGGACGAGGCGACAGCGCTGGCACCACCGCTGCCGCCACTCGCGTCTACAAGCTCCCCATCTTCCACGTTAGCCCCCCACCCCATATTCGGGGCGCCTCCTTTCCACATAATAGAAGGCCCTTCTCCTTTCCCTCGGACTCCCCTCCATCCCGGGAAATCGATAGTTAATCACGTTTAAGCGGTCCGCTAAAGCGCTCCTCGCGATTGCCCGCCGGCAGCCTCCTTGCCCGTTCCCTCGTCTCCCCTTATCCTTGGCAAAGGGAGGGGGGAGGAAAACTGCTCACGTGATTCCAGAGAACCAATCACCGAACGGCGTTTTCCTATTCTCTCCCTTCGCAGATCTCGTTTCTCCCCGTCGCTCCTGGCGCCCAGTTTTCATCTTGTACCCCTCTTCCCTCCTTCCCCTCCCATCTTTACCGCCCTCCCGCCTATATATTTTTGTCTTTCCTTTTCTTTGTCAATGGCGAGGCTCCGCCGGCTATATATGTTATATTCTGCCGGAGCAATTCCGCAGATCTCGCTACCCCTCGCCTCGTCCGCTCGCCAACCCATTTCCTCCTCCTTGCAAAGCGCCCTTTCCCTCAATTTCTACCAGAAAGGGGCAACGAGGAGTGGAAACACGACGGAGAGGGTATTACGTCTCCCTCCCACCCATCCACACCACCTCATTCCGCGCGGCTGTTCCCCAACGCCCCGCGAAAACAGTTTCCCCACCAATTATTGTTATACGGGGAGGCGGAATAAGGAAAAAAAAATAGAAAAAGAAAAATACCTAGCGGCCAACGGAAATAAAAGGTTGGATGGGTGGCGCCGCTTAGAACCGAACAAAACGAGCTGTTGCGCGAGAGATGAGAAAAGGAGAAACGCAAGACCACCGGATGGGGAAGGAATTCCACGGAGGCCGAGTAGAACAAAGCGTGAAATTTGTCGTATATAAGCAGGCGATTTTCACGCTGTCGAGGGAAATCCGAGGAATCGTAATAATACGAGCACTCCCCGAAGCACGACTGAGGACGAGCTGCAAATGAATGGGCAAACTGCAGAACACAGGCCCAAAAAAGAAACGGAATACATACACAGCGCCAGCATGCGACGGTACGTCTCAGCGGGAGTGCAGTCCGTAGACGAGGAAGAATATTAGCTAAATGGAATCTATGCCTGATCTCAAGAAAAAGCAAACCGCTGGCGAAAAACTGTCCGCAGTCATATTTTGACCAGAAGAAAAGTAAGCACGTCTTCCCATCGAAAAAGCCGTGTAAAACGTGTAATAGAAAGAAAAAACGCAGAGAAAAATGAGGGGAGTCGTCAGACACGCAGAAAATTCCGTTTTACTGTCTCTGCTTCTATTATACAGTACCGAACGATCGCAACACTGTCGCATTAGCAAGAAGCTTCAGCAAATTGTATAATAAATTGACGAAGAGATAAAAACAAATTGTCCAGGACCGGACCAGCCAAGAGTTACGGCCGGTTAAGAAAGAACGTCGGTTATCACGACCGATCTCACCAACTCCGTTTAACGTGTAGCGAACGCGATGACTAGCATCAGCGTATTACATGAAACCACAAGACCACCCCTTGAACCCCCGTGTTTGTTCGCGCGCTATCTCCTCAACGTATCTTTTATACGGAAAGTTAAAAACGGCAAGACGAGCGACACGTCTGCCCCCTTTTTCACACACACACACACACACACACACACACACATATATATATATATATATATATATATATGTGTGTGTGTATGTGTGTGTGTGTGTGTGTGTGTGTGTGTGTGTGTGAAACGAACTCGCGCCTGAAACCTCCATGAAAATGCAGCAGCCGCGGCCGGGATTCGATCCCGCGACCTTCAGATCAGCAGCTGAGTTCCATAGCCACTAGACATCCGTGCGCGCTTGCGGACAAACAACCAATCCCTTGCTTTGAGCTGAAGCTTTTACGACTATCTTTTAAACTATCACAATGCAACCGCAACTTTCAGCGTGTTAGTGTACAGAAAGTTGGTATACAGGTATACCACAAAACAGCGCAAACTAGCTGAAATCTTTCGCAAGCTATCGGCCATCATGTGACGGCGCTTTAAAGACGACACCCCTTTAGGGTCACGATATAGCATGCAGATCAACGTAACTCTGTGTCATCACTGGCGTACGCTAGGGGCCTTCTCAAGAATGACGGCAGGTATGGGAAATACAGACGTGGCAAGAGAGTCCGTCTCTTGAATAAAGTCAACGCGAATGGATAAAATAGGACACGGAACAAAGCCAACACGAAAAAAAAAAGAAATACAGAAGTGAAATGATAAACGAAACTTTGAAACACACTATGCCAGCGGCCTTCGGGCACGCTATCGACTTGGCGTATCGCAAAAGAAAGAAAGAAAAAGAAAGACGACTGCCGATACGCTATTGCCGACAGCGAGTACGCCACACACACCCTTTTGTCGTGGCAGCGTCGTTAAACAGCGCGGCCAACACGAGCGCCGCGAGTAAGCTACAGGGACGGTGCTTTCACCACCGCACGGCGATGATGACAGCGCACGTGAGAGGCTCATGTTCTGCGGCTGCGGAGGAAACCGAGTCTCGGCCGCGACGCACAAGGGCACACACGCGCACAAAGCAACAGCTTGCGACAATGACGAAAACGAGAAAAGGCGCAAAAAAGAAAAACGAGAAAAAAAACACATCATAGCATTGTTCGGCTATGCAATGCCGCGTCAAGTGAGATGTGCCTGCATGGTGTTGCGCAAAGCCTCTTAACACACCGAGCAAATAGCGAGCGTGCGCACACGAAAGTGCTCCCGCTCACGTACATTGCTCATACATACATTGCTCATGCATTGCTCATACATACATACATACATACATACATACATACATACATACATACATACATACATACATACATACATACATACATACATACTGTTATTTGGTGTTCCACGGAAATAGCGCCAAAGGACGGCCACACACCAAGGCAACAAAGTGCATTAGTTTCTCGAAATAACATCTACATACCCTGGCATGAGGCTACAGTTAACGTAAAACAGTAACGGCATTAGTGGTAACAACTTACACGCCGCCCCGTCAGTATCCCAGGGGTCAGTAACGCGCAGCGGCACAGCCTTTGTTAAAGCTGCTGTCATTTTTTGATACTGCCTGAGAATGGCTGAGCTCTTTTCAAGGAACTGTCTACCATTCTTCATCGATTTCCTCTTTGTTATCGCAATAGAAAGCGCACCATTCCAAATGTACAAGGTTGCAGTTGTGTTGCTGGAAAATGAGTAGAAATTGCTAAAACTGATTTTTTTTTTTAATCTCCCGGTGCTCACCCCTTTCTGAAAGTGTAGGGACGCCTGTAAAGCTGATCAAATAATAATTTTAAAATGAAAATTAGTCTCCGTCGCGGAGGGACGCTACCAGGTGTGTGAAATACAATTGTAAGTAAAATAAATCACTGCTCCTAACTGAACCTGCATGCGTTTTTTTTTTTTTGGGGGGGGGGGGGGGGGAGGGGGGGAGGGTTAAGCTTGGAGTTTGACAGTGATCCCAGAGGATGCCGCCACGACTTTCAGGGCCAAGCTAAAAATATATATATATTTTTTTTTTAATGGGGTACCAGCATGCTCGTTTCCATCAATGTAAGGAACGATCTCATATTCACCGCAACCGAAAAGGCTTTTTCTTTTCTTTGCCGAGGCAGTCTCTAAAGCCTGTTCACATAACAGCGACTCCGAGCCAGAAGCGTTAGTAGGACCGGAAGCGTTGCGGCTGGAGCGTGTGACCAGTGGTACGGCCTACGCAGGCAGCGGCCCGAAGACCACGTGACAGACGCGGGGTCGAGGCGCGCGAGAAAAAGCGAGAAAAAGCGCATGGCAAACGAAGATCTGTGCGCCTGCACGCCGCCGTGCCGCTCAGCCGCTCGCATGCGATGCACTCGTTCCATATGTAGACATTGTCGAGCACTTACTCATCCACTGTAGCTAATCGCGGCAGGCATAAAAAAAATATGGCCTTTCGAAACTACCTCGCAATTCGTGGCAGCCACAACTGAATGCAGGACCGAGACAGAAGTCAGAAACAAAACGGCACCAGTGAATGCCAAAGATGCTTATATAATGCCCCGCAAGGATGGCCTTGCCCAGGTCGGCTTTGCTGCATGAATACCTGAAGGCGACAGATTATATATACATATGAGGGCGAAATGCAAAAAAAAAAACACCAGTGTATCTACCGGTGCACGTAAAATAACTCCCAGGGGATCAAAATCGCTCCGGAGACCTCCACTACCAGGTGTGCCCGATAATCATATCGTCGTTTTGCACGTGAAACCTCAATTATTATCGTTAGTAAAGTTTCACCGTAGCATCGATCACACTAACCACCGCCAGATTTGCCGATTGCAAAAGCACCAGACTGACAAGAGTTATTGCGTCATTCGTTGAGGTTATCTTATCTTGAATAGTGTCACAGTAAAGATAAGCTCATATGCTCGCGCGGGCAGTCGAAGAAACCATGCAAGCAACGAAAAAATTATGCAAGAATTGAGTATGTCGCGCTGAAGGTAACTGAGGCATTCTTTGTCTCGAGTACGTAAAGTCCGTGCAGGGACCCCTCCCTCCCTTCCTCTCTCGCTTTTAATTTCACTTTCCAGCTGAATGCCCAAGATGCGAGAAACCCGGATAGGGCCGCCCTTAATGAACAGTCTGTCGTTTCGATCAGAGCTGTTCAACAACTCATCACAGTAACAGATATGCAACAAGCGCTGAAGCGAATAAAAATGAACTAACTATACGACGGATAACATCGCGGAAATGAGCCTGAAGTAGCATCGAACGCGAACCGTAAAATAAAGTAGAAAAATGATATCAGAAAATTGGCAGAGCGACGAATAACAATCACCGGACAACGTTCGACCAATTGGATCATCACTCCATTAAATTTTCTTCCTAGCTCACAAGAGTGTTTCAAGCAATATCGTGTCCGTAACGCTGCGGCTGTTACCGCAGTTCAGTGACGCGAAAATAAAACGAATTGATTACCTCGGTTCACCTTTCTGATATATAAACCACGGTGATACGACCGATTCCTGAAAGGAAACACTGTGATATCATGAACTCTCTAAAGATTAATCGCATATATACGACAACGAGACTGAGAAAAGTAAATGCATGGTGACGTGATGAAACAAGAACAACACGAGTGAAAGAGCGCGTGTTCTCGATATAAGAAACAGCGAGGGAGCTTCAAGTCAGACGCCGTTCTCCCGAGCTCAGTTCCAGCCATGCGACGCTACCGTGCTCTGTCCAACATTACTCAACATTCGAGAGCACATGCGCTTCCTACGTATATGCAAAACCAAGACGCGCACGGAAGAACTTAAGATCTGCTACACTAAAGAATGTGTGAGCTCCTTTTAAAACCTTGTCAAATATGTCTCACTTTTCGCGCGAAAATATTGTCGGACAGAACTTTCGCGCGTATGCCACTACATGAATTCCTTTGGCCAGCATAACCTGGCGAATTGGGAGTGCTACAGTAGCCTAACCTTGCATGTTCTGTAGGAGGCAAGGAACGAATTAATGACAGCGCAAGCATATATCATATATGCACCTCCTTGGTATCGCAATATACCCGTTTAATGTACTATGTCTTTAGTACTTTTTCAAAACTAACAAGGAAACGATTAAGATCATCGTCTGCATATCAAGCTGGATTATAGGCTCTTCGATAACTGTCAAGGAGGCTATGGCTAGATGCACGACAAACTACATTTAAATCATTTTGACGAATCATCGACGTTTTCATTTATGAATACAGACACCAATTTGGTACAGGCCATTCGACCATCGCAGATGATGCAAAAGTGCCCGTAAAGTGGATTTCGAATAGTGCGAGTTGTCACGAAAATGGAGCATGCAGAGTCAAAAGCCAGCGTGCCAAAATAAGCTCAGCTTTTGATTAGAGTATCGGTCTCTTTCTTCTGTTTTTTCCTGTCAAGAATAATGCGACGGCTACTTTATGCACTTAATAGGTGCTCCTGTATCGTCTAAAAGTCAGATATATGACCTTTAAATGGATTTCTCACATCCGTATCATCCAGTCCTGTAAGGAGAACCGATATGAAGAGCAATGTCCTGAGCGGTCTTCGAGTCTGAGAAGGATATCATTCATTGCCACTAAGCCAATGCACACCATACGTGCTGTTAACTTACCCACCCTTCATGAAAGCCCGTAAAAATGGGCTTTTGGGGCAACAGAAATATTAATCAATTAACGTATTGTGTCATCCCTCCCCCATTTAGATCGACCCAGATACATCCGTCCGCATAGATTTCCCACCTCAATTCCCATTATTTCTGTATAACGCCTCGTCTATCCACACGTGCAGGCACATTTGCTAAGGCGTACTTCATACACGCTGCGGTATGGCTTCCCTTTTCCTTCGGCTGGGCAAATAGGCTCAATACTAAAATTAGTCGGTTCGACTCTTTAGAGACCCACCGTCGCGGACCCGGCCACACACGCATCCTCTATAGCCGCAGAGCTCATCGGCAGCTTGTGCAATCTCCCCGACGCGGGTTCTAATTTGAAGAATACCGCTGACGAAAAGAGACAAGAGAGGAAGGAAGGAGAACCGTTTGACAAAAAAAAAAAAAAAAAACGTATCGTTAAACAGCCGTCGTCACCCCTCAAACACTGCTTCCCCTTTCTCTCGAATACCCCCTTCCCGCCCAGTTCGATGTTTTCTCTTGCTACCAACCATGCGGAATCCCCCCATTGAAAAGAGAAAAGTCAAAGCGACAAAAAAGTGGGGAGGAAGAAAAATAACAAAAAAAAATACACGCACAAACACAGGAACAGTGATTTCTGGACACCCGTCGCGCTTCATTTCCTTATTCTCCTCAGCGGAATCATGTCCGCTCGTTCACGGCTCTCTCCCCCTTTTTTAAACTTAATTTATTTTCTTCTCTCCTTATTTTTCCTTTCAATTTGCGAACCACTTCCACTCCCTCTCTCATCCGATGTGTTTGCGCCCTCATACTGGCCGCGCTCAACTCATTCCCAAACCAGCTTTTTTTTTTCTTGTTCTTCTCTTTCACGAGCACCCTTCCTTCTCCCAGCTTCGCAGGCGAGAAATGAGGATTAACTTCGCATCCCCGACGCCCACATACAAACAGGCGCACGCACAGAAAGGGAGAGAACCACCGACGGGAGAGCGTGGAAGCAGCTGAGGAGGCGAATCGGAAAAGAACCCCTCCTCCACAAATTTCATTCCATCCTTACTTGCTTTACTTGATCTTCCCCTATTCCTTTTCTCCCTACTTCTATATCTTTCTTTTTTCCCTCTCTTTTTCGTACACTAACGTTTCATTTTCTCCACGTTCAATTTCGTCCTCATTTTTGGCGCCCTCTATGGCGCCCTCTCATCGCTTTATTTTGTTCCTTGCTCTTCTTTCGTCTCAGGCTTGTTCCAGCTATACAGTCCGACGCCCCTAAAAAAAAAAAATAAATAAAACTGTGCGGCGATGTCGACTCATGCCTGCCTCTCCAAGTGAGCTACGTTTCTATTCCACTTCCTCCTCCTCAGCAGCACATTTGAGCGCGCGCTTCACCGTAATTTTTAATCTCTTCCTCTCCAGCGTACTTCTCAACTCGCTAGCTTGTTTTGCCGAGCTCAGCGAAAAAGAAAAGAGAGAGACAAAGAAAAAAAAGTAACAACACATAACACGACCACGAAGACCAAAAAGGGACGCCGAAACATACTATCCACAAATGTACAGTTATATTCCATCGCTGTTTTGTTTTATCTCCCCCCATTCACTTCCTCTGAGTCTGTTTCGTTTTACACGTCGCATTCGTCGTTCGAAGAAGTACGCTCGCCCTCTGTGGTCTATCATTTGCTCTATTTTGCGTGCAGCGTTTCCAGTTCCGGTGGTCCCTGGACATCCTCTTTTTCCCCCACCGTTTCTTTCCCTTTAATTCCTCGGTTTCGATTTCTCCGCCGTCGCGCTGCTTCCTTAACGAATTTGCCGGCGAGACACGAGTGTTTAATAACCGTGCGAACGGCGTGTTTCGCGGTATCGTCCCTCTCGCGCGTTCGTTATCTTTTTTTTCTTTCATTTTTCTGCGTTTCTTTCTTCCTTCTTCCGCTAGGCCTCCGTTTCCTGTCATCCTTTACTTCGTAAGCTCCCTATTCGCTCATTATTTTTTAAAGCCCCGTATCAGCTTAGTCCGGCAGTATAAAAGTGCTTGCTCACAGGAACCATTCTCGCGCGTTAACGAGCTTTGCGAGACTAAAGAGCGCGAGGATGAGAAGAAGAAAATAATAAAGCAATAAGAAGAACAGCAAGAAGTTCTCGCCTACACTTTTCTAAGGCTACGGTTCCAAACAGAGGAGCGAAGAAAAGAAGAAGAAGAAGAAAAAAAAAGCACTCGACGGATAGAATGAAGTACAAGGAAATGTGAGTGCGGTGACGAAGCCCAGTAATTAATCTAAGCACGCGGAGTCTCCTCGGATACCTTTTTTTTAGTCTTCTCGGCACTAATATTAGCTCCTATAGAGAAGGCCAATATGGCCCCTTTCTGCACCTTCTTAATAAGGGCCACTTCTGCGGGCGCAATGCGTTGTTATACGTACGGGATTGTTCCACAAATAAATGACCTATAAAAGTGATTGTGGGTCATTTATTTCTTACTCGTGCTGATCTGTTGCATAAGACGCCGTTCTGCGACGCAGCGCGTATTAACTTCTTAAACGAATACAGCAATTAAGCACGCTCGCTATACTATAGTTGAAGGTTACAAGGTAAAAAGCGAGCATACCAACGCATTTCTGCGACTGCGGTTGTCATATATCTTGCCGCCTTGCTTCGACACACTCGATTAGTTTGTTATTATGGTTGAAATTACCCTGGTAATTGGGAGCTGCATACGCTGTCGCGTGTGAGGCCAACAACCTCACATGCAGAGCAAGACACATTGCCTTCTGTCTTAGGAAGAATAAGGTGCCAGTGAGCGCTTGTCCTGTCTCCTCGTGTCACTGTGAGTGTTGTTCCTGCGCCTACATTACTGTGATCATGAACACCAGTGGTGTGTCGCTATTCTCCATATAAACTCCACACATTAAGTCTATGGGTTACTTAGAATGTAGTGTTGTCCGTGTTGTGAAATGTCTGGATTCACGCTCCCTCTCTTACCTCCTCACTCCCCTAATCATGTGTAGTGTAGAGAACTGGACAAAGCTTAGTTAACCTCCGCGACACTCCTTAACACCCCATATTCCCCGTCCAGCATCAGGATTAGCGCTGAAATCCTACTAAGTTCCAGCGTCATCCACTTTCTTGTTCCTGCCGGCACTGATGTGTACGAGTGTATTCGTCAAACACCTGCAATCAGTTGGGACGAATTGTCATGCGTTATCGTTAATATTACCATTACATTCCAGAGGAAGATGTAGCTTATAATGTCGTCTCTAACGTGTCGCCCCCTCGTATGAAGGAAAAAAAAAAGAAAGAAAACGGAAACAGACCCTGCCGCGCTGATTATTCTTAGAACGGGCGTCTGCCATTTCCTCGTTAGCCATCTAGCGTCGAAAAGAAGACCAAGAAGGCGTCCCGCGATACGGCGTCTCGAGCCAAACCAGGTCACACCCGCGCAGAGAACAAAGCGCGGCCCGAGATGGGCACGGCCAGCTTTGCTGTGGCCTAGGCCATTCGCCGCCTCGCATTCTCCCGCCGTGTAGCCCAGCAAGAACAAAAGGGAGCAGGGGGGCACTCCGCGAGGAAGCTCTTGTCTGTATAATGCCGGCGCACGCCTATTAGGCACCTGCGCACTGGCCGGAGCTATATATATATATATATATATATATATATATATATATATATATATATATATATATATATATATATATATATATATATGATGGAGACGACGTCTCTGCAAGCTCTATACACAGGACGCCATTTGCTCGCATAACGACTTTTCATTCGCGCGTACAGTGCTTTGACCCTTGCGGGATTCGGCCGCTTGATTAGTGCCGATGACTACTCTCGTCCCCCCGGCACAGCAACACTTATAACCAGCGCGCAACGCGCGTAACACTCGGCGGGTTTCCCCCCTCTTTCCTTCCACAGTGAGAAACGAGCCGGGCCCCAGAAACGAGCGTTGATTAACGCGGGCGAGCACTTCACAATTTCTCGTGACTGCCGTTTGCATTCATCATGTTGCTCCCACACGACCGACTAACTTGTAGTAACCGCGCCCGCGCCCTTTGGCGACGCGCTGCTGCTCGTTTTAAAATGAGTATTGAAGACAAATAAAAAAAAAGCATTCAGGAAAAGGGTTAGTCGAAGTTATACACCAACCACCCGAGTGTTGCTGAGGGTAACGCTGCAGCGAGCGCTGTTCCAACATCACGGCGAACGAAAAAAAAAAAAAAACACACACTAAACGGCGCGCAGCAGACTATTCGATTGGGGTCCGATCGTCGCTTTCTACGAATCATCGCCGCGGCGCCAGGGTAGCGAAACAATCTATACAATGTCCGCGCACGGCGTTCAATTATACGAAGAACCGAGGCGATAGCGCGCGGTGCGTTCCAATCAGAGTGGAGCATTCATCGCGTCTCCATAAGGGCCCGGGTGATTGGTTCCCCAAACTGATTAATCTCTCCCGGCTAACAGGGGGGAATGGGGGTTACAGCAGGGAGGGAGAGAGCGGAGGAGGCACGGTGGCGAAAAACGTGCCACTGTACAAAAAGGACGAGGCCAGGCAAGCATTCAGGCACGAAAGCGGCGTGCACACGAACGGGGCATAGGAGAAGAGAGATTTATACGCGGGCTCAAACTAAAACGGCCGAGAGATGACGACTATCTCGCTCGCAACGCATTCGCCCAATCGGGAGCGAGAGGAGGCGGTCGAATTAGCGAAACAACAATCAATCATGGGCGCCGGCTACTAATCGACGACATAACGTTAATCGATTGCCCGAGTCCCAATTAACGGACAAAACGCGAGACTTCCACTACATCGCTCACCGCAAGAAAAAAAAAGAGAAACGAAACGAAACAAAGGAACACGACTCTGCAGGCTTCGATATAAAACCGCGAGCTACAAGCAGCAGTTAACGGGGGGCTGCAGAATGGGCCCTCGTTCACACGCGGTCTATTGTAAAGGGAAAGTGTGATAGAAATCGAGAAAGGACAAGCCGGGCATCGTGCGGGCAGTGTAAAAAAAAAAAAAATGTATATCGACCGGCGCAGAGCGCGTCTATTATCAAAAGAAAGACGCATAAAATAATAACAACCTCATATTCCTCCCCAAGGTATATAGGGAGCGCGTCCTCCGCTAAAGCCTACATAATATAGCGAGCTGGGGTGATTGTCTCCGCGTGTCTGCACCAGCGGCATTAACAGCAACGAAAATATGACGAAGCGAGCGTATGGCCGTATGTATAGTACAGGAACAGCCCCCCGTCTAGACGCACGCATACGTCTACACGAAAATGGTCACAAGCGCGCCGCGCCTCGGGGTCGGGAGCAAATTACACGCCTCGGAGAACCGCAATTAAAGGGAAACCAATCACGAATGACTCATCGAGTGGCCAACGTACGAGACGACGGTGGAAGGGTGCGGTCCACTGGCGAGAGACAAAGATAGAGAGATACAAGAAAGAAAGGCGTCGTTAGTTGGGATGAGAAAAGCAGGCGAACAAACAAACGCATTTCCACACGCGCACTACGTTCAACGCCAATCGAACAAGCGTGGTGTTCTACAAGTCTGTAGAAGCAAGCCATAAGAGTTCACGCCAAAGCCGGCCAGGAACGCGGCCCAGTTGCATGCAGCGCCGCAAATTCGCCAGCGAATGTGCATAGATATCGGCTGACGGCAACTGATCGCGATAAAGGAAAGCGTGCGCCGGCAGCCTTCGGCGACAAGTGGCTGGCGTGCAGTCGCGCAGCTGGCAAGGCGACGACAGGCCGCGTCGTCTTCACGCGCTCCGAGTCGCAGAGCCCGCGGCGGTCAGCATGACGCTCGCACGTTGAAAGAGGGAGATGATGACGACAGCGGCCCTCCCGCGGACTGGACGGGCCGGACAGACCGGCCGCGTCTAATGTCTTTCTGGTATTATTTCTCCGGTCGCCATCTGCTTTGTCTATACAGGCACGCGCTGTTCGAAAGGAGCGAATAGTGCGCGCCGCTGACTGATGGCCGCCGGCTAGCCGACGAAAAGTCGTCGCGAGGGCAAACCGGCGGCCAGTGGGCGAACCGTTCGAAGGAACACGTTCTGTAGTCAGCCCCTTGCGCTGACCAGCCGGTCGCATTCACCGAAGGAAACTAGAGGGACCGCATTCGCAAACGTAACTAACGGTAAAGATGCTCGCAATAGATGTTTTCAGCCAATCGTGGTGTCGGACATATGATTAGTGAAGCTGGACGGCCGATGGTAACAAGCACATGCGAAAACTAATTCGGCACCACAGTGTCCGTAAGTGCACTTACCAATACGAACCGAGAAGTTTGAAACCTCGCTTACGGTTCACTACAACTCGGCCATAGAAAGACATTCTATTCCATGCATGGCCTCCGAGATTTACGAGGCGCGCTAAATAGTGTTTTGATATGCGCGTCCCCGACCTCCCTCGTACCTCACGAAGTGTACACGCACCGCTTGGCACCTATCATACCGACGTCTTCGGATGACGGTACAGGTTCAACGCAACACCTGCTATTAGTGATCTATATATCGTGGAGGCCTTAGGTGCGATCTACCCGGTTCAAGCAGCGCATAGCTGCGATTAAGCAATTACAATCTTGAGCACAACACAGATCCTGCAAACAATCAGCACTATGGTGAACGGTGCAGTCCGCGTCAATCAAACCTTCCGTTCGCCTCCGCACATACCTTCCGAATTAATTTTGCTCAGCCAATTCTTGCAGCTATAGAAGGGGAACGTGGTACGACTGTACCACGTTCCCCTTCAGGCGGTAAACGACTGCGACAGCTGGTAGTGTAAAGAAATAGCATGGCAAGGGATCTGTTAGCAACGTTGACTTGAAGCTGCAAAGAATCTGTGAACGCCTGTAATGTGAACACATCACCGTCTGGTTTTCTTTTCCTGCTTTTTTGTTTTCGTCTTACTATTTTTCACCAAGGTAGAAAACAGAAAAAAAAAACTGGCTAATTAGCATCTCTGCCGGCCCTCTCCCTCAATAAACGAACAAATTCCACGTGTAAGGCTTACTGAGCGGTACTGCACCGCACTGTACGACAGTGTGAGCAGATTAAAATCATTACTACTGAAAAGAGTATGTTATGCTGTAGGCGTTTGCAAGGGTGCGAAAATGCAATTTAGGGTGTCATGATGTAATTTGTTCCAAGAGGAACTCGACTAACACTTAACATTAGCTGATACAGCCAATCCCTTCTCTTTAATTTTTTTATGCCCCTTCCGGTAGTTGCTATAGTCTGCATACAACTCAAGATTACAGTGAAGCACCTCTCCCGTTACTATCACGCCCTCACAGCCAACACTTCAGTTCATGGTTGAGACTGCAAATAGGTCGTTCCTATTTCCAACTTTTCGTGCAACCAAACTAAAGCGATAGCGGCAAAAATAGATGTTTTTCTTCGTTTATTACAGTGGAATGCCGAAACCACAATTCTTGAGTTGAAATGAAACGCTTGCAACGCGAAAACCTGGCGCGCGCCAATAGCGCCGTCACTCAGTTTCTCGACACAGTTTGTAGTGAAGTTAGACGCGCTCGGAAGCGAAACAAACTGTACCGTGGCCTTTCGAATAGGGAAATACTTAGACTCCACACATTTCTGTCCATATCTCTTGCACAGCTCGTTACTTCTACCGATGAAAAGACTCAAGAACGGCAGAGGCTCCGAATGTAACAAACGCATCAAACACAGCGCCATTTTGAAAAGGTTCGCACGACGAAGATTTTGATTGCTTCTGCGATTGGCGGAGTTCAACAACGACTCGCGCGGTCAGTCTGGCCTTGTTGCCAACTGCTGTCTGTTTTTTTCTTTAATTTGTATATATCCTACTGCAGTCATATCGCCATTTAAAAAAAAAGGAAAAGACAGTGTTATTAACTTTGAGGTAGTAAATGCTTGTCAGCACATTCACTACCTAAGTACTAACTGCAGGCAGTAAAGGACAAGGTAGTAACGTCATACTACCATGCAGTTTACCATGAGCAGTTACTATCCTCCAGGCGACGGGTCGTAACCAAGGTTAGCCACCTTACTGTACTATGGCAGTCCTTATCTATCTTATGCCGATTCGGCTTATATGTGCTGTTGCCATTAGCATATCTACCGATTCTATTACAGAAGAGTAAGATCAAACAAAATGAAGCGGTACGGCACTGTAAGGTGACACTGACTGGTAGAGACTAATTAGATTTTGTTAAGCTAATTACGACCGCCAATTACTTCATTTGATTAGGCCGGTGAATGCGCTGCACAATGAGATGTTTATAGGCGACAGTGTAAACAGAAAGGTGCTCGAACCAAGAACGACAGCACACACTACCGCACACGGAAGATCGATCAATACTTCTACGGAACACATACTTTACAGCCAAGGTAACGCTATTTACGGCCATAATTTAGGATGCGTGCGCTGTACCGGTGAGCAGACATGGATTCAGATGGATCCAGATTCTCATATTTTAGTGTTTCTATATATGCACGCCACGACGTTGCACGAGACGGTCATCCCTATAGATAATCAAATCAATTATAGTTTGTCTCAATTCTTCTGCATAAGACCATCACAATTACAGTAATATATACTACTGCCCGTACAGGTAGTAACACATACTAATCCATTACGTACGCATGTAGTAACGTTTACTACCCCTGTCACATAGTAGTAACGACACCATAGTAACGACTCGTGTACTTCTGAAGTAGTAAAGAAACGTCAGCAAAATCTAGAAAAGCTGCCTGGGAGGTAGTAACCAGTGAAGTTACTACCTATTTTACTACCCCCCCCTTCCCCCCCCCCCCCCCCCCCCTCTAAGAGCGCACTGCGCGTCTCGTTCTTACCCAGAGTCCCAGCCACGGCAGCTGCATTCTTGATGCGAGCGAAATGCAAAAACACCCCGTGTCTTTAGATATAGTTGCAGGGTAAAGAACCTGGTGGACAACGTTACTCCGGAGCCCTCCAGTACGGGGCGAGCCCCGTGATAACCGCAGATGGTTTTGGCACGTAAAACTCCGTCAATTATTATTACACCTACCCAGACTATAGGAAATATGATGTTCTGATGCGGTGCGCAAAGCCACGGGCTCAATTACCAGCCGTAACGGAATGCAAAAGCCACTCGTGTACCTTGCCTCGAGTGAGTCACGCAACCTGAAGGCCATTACAACGGGATTTCTGTGTTGCTTCGCCACGTTAGAACGCTTCGTAATAGACGCGTGCAAATCAAGCCTACCAAAAAGCCGAACACTGCGAAGCCTCACATCGAACACGACAGCCGCAAGCTGTCCCCGCATCAGCCACTGCATGGTTAGCGCGTTTATCGCGTTCGAACGACCAACGGTCACACGGAAACGAGTGCCGGAGGCAACGGAGACCGCTACTGTAACGCAGCTGCTCACAGCGAGGTTCAGGCAGTCCCAGGCCAGCGACGACGTTCGACAGGCATCGATCGATTGGTACACAACGTCGTGGATGAACCCGTTCTCGTTACAAACGAATACAATATCGCGGACCAATCCATCACCGCAGCGCGCGTAGCAGCAGCCGAAAGCGATGCGAGAACCGGCGCACTCGTATATGGCACGACAGATGGCTCGACTTTGTTTTTCGTTTGGAAAGGCGGCGGCCCGGCCGGATACTACTCGCGAGCGAGTGGCTCTGTATAGTACCACCAAGTTAAGAGTGGGAGGCTAGCTAGAGCTGCACGAAAAACGCCGGCAGAATTCACGAGAAAAAATGTTTTTCGCGTGATTAGCCCTTATCGGCTCCGGTGAGGCGTGGCACGTCATCGGCAAAGCTTCCGCACACAGCAACGGAGGAGGTAACGCTATAGCGGTTGCAGATTTTACAAAAGTGGTGCAAACTCAATGTGAATTCGAATGGATATAATACACTGAGGACTGTGCATTCGATTCGTCGAGTGAGGCGAAATATTGTACAATGGCGGTCACAAAATAAGACAGGCAGATGCACGCAAGTATAGCGCGCTCCCGTGCACCTCCTTATGCGTGTTTGTTTAAATGACGCCAACCAGGGAATTAACCGGGGCAGGAAGCAACGCATCGCGGCACCGTATAATGTGTTCCGCTAGCTCGCCCGATTAAGAAAGCTAGGACTGCTTCCAAATTTCGGCCAATCAAGGCCAGAATAACGTCTCAAGCAGGAACGTTGGAAAATTCATGTACTACCCGTCATTCCGCGTTATGTATACCTGAACGATCGCAGCGCCAGAAACCCCCCTGTTTGTTTTTTTTTTTTTTTTTTTTTGGGGGGGGGGGGGGG
Source organism: Hyalomma asiaticum (assembly GCA_013339685.2). NCBI lineage: Eukaryota > Metazoa > Arthropoda > Arachnida > Ixodida > Ixodidae > Hyalomma > Hyalomma asiaticum. The sequence goes on from CM023481.1 coordinate 126,999,684, forward strand.
GGGGCGTCTACTCTGAACTTCTATGCCGCTGACAGCGATGTCTCACTACGCGCTTTCAGTAAACGCGCGTTGCAACGGGAAAAACCAACGAGGACATACTAGTCACGAGTTTCGGGCAGCCCGGCGAAGCAGTGAAGACAGACTGACCTTCACGGCTTCGAAGCCGACACCTTGAGCCGTGTGTACGCACGCTTGTTTGCCTTCCTTCCCAACTATTACCGCTCACGTGACGTAAGTGTCAAACTATTACAGTTCCCAAGCAAACAAGCATCTTACACCTTGACAAAAGGAGCACGCGCGATGCAGTCATTGCAAAGCAGCCAACGCAAAGTACACAGCGTATTTCGCTGGGTCCCGTGTTCGCTTGTACAGAGCGAGTAAGTCGAACACCAGTTGCTTGCTGCCAGTGCTGACCGTCGAGGCTTCGGACTCCGGGGACAAGAGCGCATCGTACATTTCGAATTGGCAGCCGCAATCCTTGAAACATGTTGACAGCGGACGTTTCATTTGCACGTCATTTCCTGCACTCAGTTACGTTCTGGCGCAAAAGAAAATAATAAAATAAAATAAGAAGTTTTCTGGTGCTACAGGGACTTGCACAATCGCTTGGGCTTAGTTTAAAAGCTGACATGACATAGTCTCCTCCAAGTCTACAAATCCACCATTAATAACAATAAACTCCACGTTCCGCTAATGCGAGAATTACAATTAGCCTGTTAACTAATTAGCACATCCTTTGTAAAGACATAACGAAAGGGAAGGGGTCAAGGGCTCGTTTATTCGTTATATATATCGTTCTTGCTCAGCCTCGCGCGGTCACAAGTCCGGTAAGGGCTGCGGGCTGTCCAAACCAATTCCGGTACGATACGAGCAGCTCCAGTATACGGCTACATGGGTGGCTCATCGCTGTCAAATGGTGGATTTCTCTAGACCCGTACCGCGATAAAAAAAAAAATAATAAACCAGTTTCTCAAAACGGGACCGGGCCCGCAAAAGACTGGTCGCTGTGGTGTGACTCTGGCTGTCCAAGTGTAACCTCCACCCCACCCCCCCCCCCCTCTCTCTCTCTCGTTTTTTTCCGGAACCTATTGTCCGTTTCCGCAAGAAAGCCAACACAGAACGGAGAGGAGCCGAGTCTTTTTTATTCCTGACGTCCCATCGGCCAGCCATTTTCGTCCCTTCTCGACGAAGCGGTACTTTGGGCGCGCCGTCGCCCTAAAATGCCTCCACCCGTGCTCACCTCTTTTGCAAATGCGCTTCGAAACTGAATAGATGGGAGAGGAGGCAGCTAAACGTCCCCACCGCCGAGAATAAGGATTCCGTGAAGGACGAAGGGAAAGGAGCGCAGAGAATGGAAGCTGGCAACGGGAGGGTTGGGGTAATGGAAGGGGAAAGAGATGACCTGGGTGTGAAGGGACACGCATGAATAGGCTGTCGAACGACGCCACATTCTGAGCCTACGTACAGAACGCTTCGCCGTGCGTTGTAAGCAGGATTCGTTTAGTGAGAATCAAGCAGGAAGGTTCCAGGGGAAGGAGAATAAGTAGATATAATTGAATAGCGGACAGCGTTTTGCAACCACATAAATGACTCGAGTATGCAGTCATCACTTACGAGAGCAGTCGAAAATAAATACGTGTATCTTGTTCGTTTAGCGTGCCCAAACATGAACAAAAGTTCAAAGGAAGACGGAGGCTTGAAGTGAATAACAGAATGTTGAAGACTATGGAAAAACATTGAATTTTCACTGGAGGCCAACTTTTCGACACGCGGACTTCCCTCGTGTAGTTGTGCCTTGACGAAGACAGGTCTACCTTTACCAGCCTGCGTAAATTTTTCTGGAATGATGGACCACCAGATGTGCACGGCGGTAACGTCGGTGGTGAAATCACGTGGCGTTTTAACCAACCACAATGCGCTACTGCAGTAATGGTTCTCTGTGTTGACGCCGTGAGGAGGCGGCGCCGCCAACGCATATGTGTGAAAACATTTCATTCGGGCAGGCAAGGCAAGGCATAAGAGGGGCATCCTCACGGATCAACGCCTTGTTATAAAGGAGACTGAGTAAAACTCAGCATTAGGCTAGCTGGTACAGATTCATCTTGGTAGTTGCGCTGCAAACGCAGAAACTTCGTCCCCTTCTTAGTTCTGTGTCCGTGTCTGTAGAGGAACAACTAAGATAAAGGAGACGCTCGCAGCATCTATCCATCCACGTTCACGACTACAAGACTCATACAACCCGGCATTCTGAAAATGGTAATGCGCTCCCTAGCGTCAGCTTCATGCTTTAGAGGGTGCGCGCCGCCTGCAAAGGCGCAACGAGAACGAATTCTACAAGGAATGTGAATGAAAGGAATTGTTTCCCGAGAGAATGCCCGCGCTACGCGCTTTGTTTTTGTGTTTTTCTTTAATGCCGGGCAATCACCAAGGAGAGAGAAAGAATGATCGCACCACATGCTATACCATCATCATGACGACGTGAGCTGCATGAAGCCCTGTTTGTGACACTCCCGTGGAGATGCAAAACATGAGTATACTGCCATTCTGAGCCGCCACAAAGGTTATGTACGCTTACACAAAGTGCCTATAAGCGTTACGGCATATGTGAAAAATATTTTTGTGGCAATCGGTTCGTGAAGCGGTAAGACTACACTTTGGACAGTTTTGCCGACTTCCCCCTTTATTTCCTGCTTGAAAGTGTCACTTTATTTCATACAATCGCTGTCACCGCTGCGCTGGCTTCACACGAATTCGCGTTATCGCGATTCAAGAGTTAGCTTGCTTACTTAACATGCCTAGCAGCGTTACCTCCTCTCGTTGACTAAGATACCACCGTGGCTAAACATATCTAAGTGGGTTGAGTGAGTGCATTCGAGCCACTTTCGATTCAAGCTGAACGCAACCCCCCCCCCCCCCCCCCCGCTTCCTTCCTTTATCTTCCCATTACCTTATACGTTTCTCCTGCCCGAGCAGACATCCAAGTTTTCAAAAATCCAACAAACTCATTTCGATCTAACAAACCGACCCTCGCCGTCTTTGCAGGGTTCACAAGTGTGACTGTACTCTGTACTAATCATCTAAATACGGTAAGACCCCCCCACCGCAGAAAACTGCGTATTTCAGATATGAAAGGTGGCTGGCAGCTACAGCAGACACCCTTTCGTTAGCCATTAACGTACGTAGATCTCTGCAGGTCAAGCTCTCTACAGGACGAGGAAGAGCGCGACAAAACGCTACTGCATCGCCGCGACCACTGAAGTTGGGAGTCATCGACGAGTAGCGCCGATCAACACGCTGCGAGAGCGGATCGGTGCCGCAACACAGCGCACCTGTTGCGACCACCGCGCAGTGCACGCCGCAAAGCAGCAGGCGCGTCGGCGACATGGTGGCGCGCGCGCGGGAAAAAGAACGAAATTGAAAAAAAGAAAAAAAAGAAAAGGAGAACGGAACGCGCAATTTCCGCTGCGCGTCGCAGGCGGCCGCGCGCCGCTCCGCACAGTAGAAGGCCGCTGCACAACACGCGACCAGCACGACATCGAAGCCGCCGCGGGCGCGTTGTACGCGGCGGCCACTTTGCGTTCTGCCCGTTCACACTACGAATGATGGAACGGCGTGGGGCGCAAGCGCATGTTCCCCGTAGGCGACGACACGGTATGCGAAGCTGAGATGCGACGAAGGGTGTATTCGACGCAACGTACAACTCGGCGTTTCCGAATTTATTTGTCATCATTCCTGACACTCGCGCGCGCGACAGAAGAGAACAAATAGCGACTACGACAATGAGGGCGGCACAGTTAACGTCCGCGAGAAGGAATCTGCAAGAATTAAAAGTGATAAATAATAATAATAATATGTCGCGATGGGTACACCGACAATCGATAAGCACAATAAACACGTTGACTGGCGTCAGGCGTAGAGGGAGGCGCAAGTAGGAGCTACTAAAGACGATTTGGAGGCCTGGCGTGAGCCGAGGGCGTCGGGGGCTGGTTTACATGCAGTGTCAAGTGTTATAGAGAGGCTAACGGCACAATTTTCCCGAGTCCCTCAGAAACGAAAGGACGCGGAAACTAGTAAAACTACCGACCAACGGTTCCGCTACTAACCAGCAAGGAAAGGTTCACAAAATCAACGTAAGGCGACGTGAAACGGTTGGAGTGATGAAAAGCACAATTAAAAAGTGAACAGGCTCTATGGAAATAGCTTAAGGGGTACTTTAGTTTTAACAATAATTACGCTAATACAGCGCATGTTAATGTCGTTTACATTGTCACATTACGACATGTAGTGACTTCCGATGCACTGACATTGTCTCTGACAAGTGTTTCCGATTCATTATTTATGAAGTCAAGACACGTTCCAATCGTTTGAGAAACATGAAGCAAGTGGGAGTGCTTAACTGCTCGTCGCATGTGCGTGGAGTAACCCAATGACAATAATGAAACCACACAAAAACAAATACAAGCTGAGGTTGTTCGAACACATGGCTCGCAGTCGCGAGTTAAAATTATGCCGAGGATGCAACATGCTTTACGTTTGCTTTTCTCTAGATTTTGATGACAGAGCAAACCACGCAAGTGCTCTGTCTGTAGTAGTATAACGGCCACGATTATTAAAAGCAATAGAGAGGAGATAGGTGGTCCTCGCATAGCGCCACAAAGCTTCGAAGCTAGCTTTTGAGTGTTCAGCTCAAGTTATGAATAGGACGTTGACACGCCGCTGCGGCTCAGCGGGCTGTTCAATACAGTCAACCCAAATAGTTTAATTGTGGCGGGAATGCCCGCGCACAACCTAAGGAGAAAATATAACCTATGCAACGTTCGCCAAGTCACATTGGTGCTCTCAGGAGTGACAACATCAATGTGATTGAGAGACTTTCAACTGATCTAGAAACAAGGTACAGAAGTGAATCAAAATGCACGAGCGGTTGGCCCGTCGCATTGGCCTATTCGTCTCGCGACAGTTTTCGCGCGAGCTTCTCGACAATAACGCGCTAAGTAAACTAGCAATCAAACCGTTTCAAGCGTTAATAACATTGACCCTATAAATTCTACAGTGAGCTTAGTGTAAAGTCTGCATAGGTCACCTGTAGCATAGAGAAAAAGCTGAACATTAATGCGAGTACAGCTTCGAACATAACTGGGACGAATGGGGGAAGACAGCTATTATTTATTTCCCCATGTGACCATTCACCTGAATAACCTGGAATAATTCGATGTCAACGCTCGCAGGGACACGAAGTGACAAGTTCCTGATGATCACACGGTGGAGTTCAAGTGGTCATCAATCTTGAACTCTGCTTATGCCGATATTCGTTCGCATTCATGACTTACGTTGCTACGTGACGCTAAAAAGGTGCACTGTTGTGGAGCTACATAGCGCGGTCGCGTTACAGCGCTAGTAGAGTCCGTGGGCTCTCTGTGACTGTTCTAGTAACGGCGTGGTAAGCTCTCCCACGCAACTAATCCAGTAAATACGCAACGCACACCAGTAAAGGTCGCTTCTCTAAACCTTGTATACAAGTGACCTTCAATGGGCATGAGAACCCCAAATACGGTAACGAACGTCTACGCGCGTGGTAAAAACGCAAAGCAGTGCAGCCAAGGGCCATATCGAGATGATCGCCAAAGGCGGGCGTGCCGGCTTACATGACGTAGATTCTCGCGCGTCGAATGGCGAAACGACCACTTGCTCGCCTTTCCTCAACTATCCAATCAGCGCTCGCCAAAGACGATTGTTCTCAAAACACGGCCCCAGGATATTTATTCGCCGTTTTGCATCAATATGCGGAACACAATCGCAATACACCCTCAAATTTTAGCACCAAAGTTCCATTTGGCGCTGACCCGTTGATCTACTTGCGCCTCCTTTGTGACCCCAGCGGCAAGCATGGCCACGGGGTAATGTTTAGCTACCAGAGCCAAGAAGGGGGAGGGGGGTGGAGAAATAAGGGTGAAGGAAGAAACATATTTGGGTCATACTTTCTGTAAAGCACTATAATGTACACGCTGCAGGAGACCCTCTGGAGTCTTTGTTAGTAAGGTCGTATGACCTATGGTAGCCCATGCACAATACTGGCCAAGATTCGGGCGGATAAAGCTACATGAATATACGAATTAAGTTTCAATTGCAAAATTTGCTTAAAACGATAAATTCAACGCGACATACGCAAGAAAATGAATGACTTAGCCCTAACGTAAGTATACCTAATTTAGATAAAAGCACCAGAATTTACTTGTACTTTTCCTTCTCTAGCGTGAAATGCGCGAAAGCACGGTGCAATAAAGGTCGTCCCTTTGCTGCAAGCAAGGCACATTTTTAATACAACTCCACAGTACTGGATTTAGTCAAGTATCACGTGCAATGCAGGGACCGTTAGTGTGGTCAATCTAATAACTCTATTCATAACAGCTAGTGAAAATGTTGTCATCATATCAGCTAAACAAATGACGGGTGTCACAGGCGCCATCAATGAAAAGAAGCCCCTTCCTTGCGTTAACAGCGAAAAAGAGAAAAACAATGTTCATGACTGCCTCCCACAGGTAAAATGGTTCCGTCACTGGGTATAGGCGAAAGCAGCCAGGAAAGCGCTTCCTCTGGCACGAACGTCAACGGAAATGCGCCTGATGCGCGACCTTCAAAGCCCCTCTGTGTTGGCGTGCCAAAACAATGGCAGTATAAGCCCCGTACTTATCTCCCGTTAATAAGTGCTCCCATGGGGGGGAATGAAGGTGGCGCTACAGTCGCATGTCGTTTTTTTTTTCTTTTTTTTTTTCCAGCTTCAGAAGACGTTCCTTCGGGCAGACGCTACTTTCCTTTTCCTTTTATAGAGAAGGCCCTTCCTGGCTGCATTCGACCTTTGCAACGATTGTGCTCCACTACATGGCGGGAATCATGAATCCGCGACCACATCGGAGCCACTGTCATAGGGGGAGGGGGGTAGAGTTCATTTTTTCTAAGTTTTGTCGAGGCTAGATTACTCTATTTTTACCGCGAGAGCAGGTACCCCAGGACAGTTCAAACCTAAAGGAACTGGATGACAAGGCAAAGGGAGGGGAGAGGAGGTGAGGGGGGGAATGTGCCCGTAATGCTCAATTGCAACCTCTAATGAGTTAGGTCCCAATCTTTCTTTATTATCATTATTACAAGCACTAGTAAACAGCTTCTCCCGACACAACGAAAACGAGCTTTTCGAAAGAAATAGCATAATTGGCATTCTTTTTTGCATTGAGCCAATTTGAAACAATTTGGGAACACAAGGACGTACGTTTTTGACGGAAACCAGAAGTGGCAGTTTTTCACCGCATACCGCTGCCTATGGTTCCAGTTCAGTGCATGTCCTTCAAACGACAGGTATATACGTCTCCCTAGCACTATACACCGATGACTCAATGAACGGCTGAAAATTTAATCGCAAATTAAGACACGGAGAAGAAAGGGGAAGGGCACCTGTCCCTGTCTTATAGTTCGCGCTTAAATGTTGTATGAACCATATTTGCAAACAAGCTCGTGTTTCCGTATGGCTACAGACTAACCCAAGACGTGGGTAGTCATCATGATGACTAGGTGACGCTTATCCAGAAACGCTTTCTCCTGTGACTAGACTACAGGAATCAATCACCCACATTCCCTCAGTGTGCCCTTTTTTCTCAACCCGCCCAAAAATACGCGCCTGTGGTACTTTCATTATGAAAGATAAAGGAAACATTTCCCTGACTTTGTTGCAATCGATCAACCCAGCTTCAGGAGCTATCTTCTAATCTTCACGTCGTCGGATTCGTTCGCCAATTTTGTTAGTCGCCTTCACTAACAACATCATCGATCGTTATTGCGCACATATCGTTAGCAAAAGCACTCGACTAATCACCAAATATTATTACGGAGCTTTCTGAACTCGGGACGTTTCTTCAGCTAGAACTGCCTGTAAGGCCAGCTGCTAGACAATCGTTATGTCTGACATATTATTAGCGAAGGTGGCTAGCTAGCGCACAACACTTACGAATTAAAAAGTATACTCTGATAATGCTCAAACTTGAGCTTGTTCGCAGGGCTTCACGGCGAAAAACAGCGCGAACGAAGGGACAAGGAGTGACAAGACTGGTGCACGTGCAGTATTATTCTTTCTTGTCCCGCCATGTGCCATCAAGAGACATTTACGAATTCGGCACATGCAGTTTCCAACAGGAATAAGCAGTTTGACGTTGCCATGCTGGGCACTGTGCTTCGCTACGATGGCGCTAGCGGCCCGAACAATGCACGTCATGAGACCCCAGAAAACAGTGCCTAGCCTCTACGCCGACGCACAGACCACGGCGGTAACCGCGCGCCAAGGAGGGCGGGTAGGCGAAGGGAGACGGGGGAGGTTGGCGCGGCTGGGCAAGGCAAAGAACGATTAAACCGGAAATGGACGTTAATTATGGGGGGAGGGGGCGCGCTGGATGCACGGCGCGCGGGCTCGCCGGGTGCGTCCGATTCCAGCGACGGAGGGGTCGCCCGAAGAGGCCCCCGCTGGCGGCTGGCTCGTTTCTCTTGTGCGGGGCTCACGGCGGCTGGCCCCTATTTCGCGGGGCCCCCCCTCCTCTTTCTTTTCCATGACCCTTCTTTTGTTTTGCTGCCTCCCTCGCCGTAGCCACTCCCGCCGGCGCGCGCGCGGCCGACTGGGCCGCCCGCCTGCCGCCGTGAGGGCGAGAGAAAGAGACCTCGAATCGACGAAACCAGTTTTTCAAAGAGCAACACCAACGCAAACAAAACGGCGCACGGACGTGTACGTGCGTACAAATTCGAAAAAAGAAAAAAATAAAACCAAGAGAAGTTGACGCGGACTGCCAGCAAAGGAAAGCCGAAGAGAAAAAGAACTTTATCGAAACGAGGAAAACGAATGCGTCGAACGACAAGGCACAGACGTGAAGCGCGTAAGGAACGCGCACAAGTTGGGTACACACAACGCGTGCGCGACATGCCCGGCGCCTCCCAGATCGCCGCGAAAGCGCGAAGTTGGCTCGTGAAGAACAGGATATGCTGAAGTGGCTCGGCTGGCTGTTGTAGAGCGCACTCGAGTAATATTCCATTTAGAACAGTGTAAGTACTCCAAGTGACCTCGTCCGGCAGAGCAGCGTGGAATACATCGCGGATATGTCACGTGTGGTAAAGCAGGATTACGCGCGCTGGCAACGAGACGACGAACAAGAACCACACAGGATGAAACAAGTCAGTAGGCTCGACACGTCTGTCAAACTGATGTCTACGCGTTCCCTCAAAACGAGACAAAACCATACGACGCTACCCGCGCGGCCCTCGCACATGCTCGGCACATTTCGAAAGAAAAAAAAAGGAAAACGCGACTGCCTCGAGACCACGCAATACAACGGCGGACGTTCCAAATAAGCTTACGAAATTCGCGGGAGAGCGGCGGCGGCAGCCGATGCAAGCGGGCGCCGGGTTCGGGACACGACGACCGCGATACCTACGCGAGCGGCCGTGGCGGCAACCTACCTGGGGCCGAGCGCCCTTCGCGATCGAGAGAACGCTCCGCCGCGAAAAGTAAAGGCGAGTGGCGGCTACAATCAATAAGCACAACAAACACGCCTCGGCTAACGATCAAGTCAATAGCTGTAGCCGGCCGACGCAGACAAGCACAATCAATACGCGAACACGAAAAGAAAGGCGCAGCAGCAGCCAGCACCGAAGTGCGTTTTCGAGAGCGGCGGCGTCCGTTCGTAGGTGCACGACGCGACGACGGCGCTCGTTGTGCATCTTCAGACGGGACCCGCAAGGAAGCCGTACAGGCTTTATCAGACTCTGCGCGCCGACAGAAAGAGTTCTACTCACTGTTGTGGGTTCCGCGTCGGCGTCCAATGATCGTAATCCTAAGCGGCTACCACGGACGACAATGGAATGGGCTCTCGATGCTGGGCGACAACGCCGCGAGCTAGCATGAGCGAAGCGACCACACGCACTGTGCGCCCGGTCGTTGCATCGCGGACCAACGCGTCGCCTCGCGGCCCCGCCGGAAGTCCTTCGCACCGAGCAGGAGAGGGGAAGGAGCCATGACGTCGGGGAAGCGCATGCACGACGCTACGCGGCATTTGAGAGAGGCTCTCCGATCGCGAAAATGCGGCTCTCCGCGAGAAGCGGCGACACACGCGTACAGCGCGCGCCACCGTGTGACTAGAAGGAAATGATTATTTCGGATTTATGGCGCATGAAATAACTTCTCCGAGCACAATCGGTGAAGCTATCTGCTCATGCAAGTGCATGTAGAATGTGCACGTGCTGCGATTATGTACGCATACGTGATGTTGCCTTCCTCCTGAGAAAATGTAGACATGTCCAGCTGTTGCAGTGCGCATCCGTGTCTGTAATTATAGAGGATGAAAAATTTGTGTTCATTTCCGAGAAACACAGACAACGCGAGAGAGAGAAGTGTGGCGTGGATGAGGCGCTCTTTGTTCTCACTTCCAAATTCAGCGTTGCTGAATTTTGTGCTCGAGTCGCGCACAATGACCAAAGAAATCTATGCGAATTGTTCATCTGGGACTACATTGCTTGGTAAATTTCTACACAAACTACTAGCGAAAACGACAAGTTGTTGTGAATACAACGAACAACGTTTACGGTGACAAGCGAAGACTGTGGATGTGCGAAGAACACGTGGAAGTTGCCCGTCCTGAAGAGGACACAATAATGAAAGCTGCTGGCCTATTTCCTGTACAAAAGATCTATTTAATAGTGTTCACGTGTGCGGAGGTGCAAATCACAGGTTTAGTAGAACTTGTCTTTGGGCGAGTTGGTTCATGCTTCAAACGGGGGAAAAAAACGGAGCTCTAAAAACGAGAGACAAAGAAGCAGGGGGAACGCAGGACTGGCGCTCATCTCTCAGCTAACGTTTATTGAAGCAAAACGAAATTTACACACGCAGGTACCATAGGTAATCTAGGTCATGGTGGAGTCTTCCAATACCACATCGCCACACCACCCCATGAACACCGCGTCATGCCCACATGCCCAAGCAGATACTGTGGCAATGCAACTGAAGGCGAGGGAAACACGATTCATGATTGTTGGCGTGTTCTTTGGTTTTATTGCCTGCTACAAAACAATGAGAATGTGACAGGTGGTTGCACGATGTTCCGGCTGTTGATGGCAGCTGCATGTGATTTTTAATTTCGCGATTGCCATCCAGACCCTAGAAACTGCACAGAGGAACTCTCCCCGCTGTTGCAACAGGCCTGCTGAAAGAGCCGACCAGCGGTTAGCGTGGTGAGGAGCGATACAGTCGAACCGCGGGCACTGGGACTTCGGGAGCAGAGAGCCGAGACAGAGAGAGAAAACTTAAAGGAGTACTGACACGAATTTTGGACATTCTCGTATTGTTGCTGTAAGTGAAAGCACTGGCGGGGAGAAACACAAAAAGAGTCTTGTGGTGCCTCGTAATGCAATGAATATATTTTTAATACGACTCTCTTAAGAGCCCACTTTCGATTTCAAGGGAGCGGTTTTTAGTGACGTGTCAACATAGTCGGACGTATGTCTGAGTCACGTAGGGACAGCAACTTGTGATAGCGTCGCTGCAACTCTGTCGTCTGTGGTCAGTTACACGTGTGCCACGCAAACAACGACAATTTCATGGTTTGTTGTTTTGTGGGGTTTTACGTCCCAAAACCAGTTCTGATTATGAGAGACGCCGTAGTGGAGGGCTCCGGGAATTTCGACCACCTGGGGTTCTTTAACGTGCACTGACATCGCACAGCACACGGGCCTCAACATTTCGCCTCCATCGAAATGCAGCCGCCGCGGCCGGGATTCGATCCCGCGACCCTCGGATCAGCAGCCGAGTACCTTAGCCACTAGACCACCGTGGCGGGGCTAATTTCATGGTCGTCCAGCGACTCTGACAGCGATTTCAGCGATTTTTAAGAGACTGTACACATACGTCATCTTAGTGTCCCTTGCGCTGGGGCTGGCTTTGCAGTGCTCTTTGACGAAAACTTTAAAACCAAACTAAAATACTTGGCACGTGTTTCATGGCTTCTGTGTGCGGAGGGCGTTAACAATACATGACTAGAAAACGAAAAATGTAATTTTGCGCCGCCGCAAAATCGTGTCAGTACTCCTTTAAGAGCTTGATTTAGATGGCTTGAACATGGATGGATCGCGCCGAGAGCGAGCTCTGCGGCTAGTTTTATTACTGGTCCATGTCCCTAAATCTCTAGTTAGAGAATATGCCTTAATTAGAAAGGTCCAGCCACCGCACGAATGTCCGTTTGAAGGGGTTGTCCCTCTGACGCGCAAGTTGACTACCTCCAAGTAAAGCCCCTCTACTTCCAAGTGGTTGTCAACTTCAGCCCCTCTCCACATGCTTTGATTGATTGATTTGTGGGGTTTAACGTCCCAAAACCAGCTCTGATTTTGAGAGACGCCGTAGTGGAGGGCTCCAGAAATTTCGACCACCTGGGGTTCTTTAACGTGCACTGACATCGCACAGCACACGGGCCTCAACATTTCGCCTGCATCGAAATGCAGCCGCCGCGACCGGGATTCGATCCCGCGACCTTCGGATCAGCAGCCGAGTGCCATAACCACTAGACCACCGTGGCGGGGCTGTCCACGTGCGCCCCGAGCGAAAAGTGGGAGTGTCCCTGCTGGCTGCTAGCGGGCCTTTGACGAATAGCGCCGACTCGTGGCGAACACGGGTCTCACAAAAACGTCCCTGGCACAGAACTTTGCGTGCGAAGTCACAGCGTTCGCACACACAAAACACACACACACGTGCAGCAGAAGAAGCAGCGTCACTTGGCGGCGCCACGCCGTCGCGGACACACCTGCAGCAGGGGACGACGGCTCGGTTGCGTGACGAATATGATCACCACAGGCTGCGTTCCTGCCGTGTCCAACAAGCTAGAAAGGCAGTTTTCAGCACTCCTCGCGTCAACGTCACGGAACCGGTTTTCGTCAGGGCAGAGGTTTTCCGAGTCGTTTTCTCCTGACGTAGAGCATTTCCGTCAACCCGTTTCCGAGTAGAAAACGACTCGGAAAATCCTCTTTCCTGACGAAAACCTGTGCCGTGACGGTGTCGCGGCGGGCCGTTTGACGGCTGTGTGAACCAGCACTAACACCACGTACTGTTTTTCCTCTGATCATTCATTTCAGTGGATCGCACACATGATGCAATCCAGCCGGTTCAGATGTGATTACTTAAAAGGGGTCTAGTGGTTCAAAAGCGACTTAGGCTATGCTGCACCAGTCACTGGGTGACACGCTCACACGTAATGTGCCCGTGCAAAATTATTGCAATGTTTCCTTGCCGAACAGTTCACAGCCAAGCACTTCACTTAAAGGAGTACTGCCACGAAAATTTTCAGTTGGCGTTTTTTTGCATGAAATGAAAGGCCAAACCCTCCAGAGCCCAGAAAACGTACTGGTAAGCGTGAGCGCGCCGTGAAAATTTATTTACAGCATGCCTTATAAAAGCTGGTTTCGGTTCCTACTGTAGCCTGACGTCACGACACAGAATGTGCATAGTAATGAGCCTCTAGTGACGTGCTCCGCAAAAAATCGTGACGTTTTCGACCAGTGGTCTCTCGCGCGCAGCGCCTGTAGTGTGGGGTCAATGATGTACAAAATTTTGTATAGCGACTCTGCGACGACAGCAAATACTTCGGCACAGTGGAAGATGCAACGTACGCCACGCACGGTGGGTGTCGGCGTGGCTCCGGAGCCTGCGATAGCTAAGGTGGCCTCCGAGACCTCCGCGGCATTTCAAGGGCAAAATGTCGGCACCATAGCCACCTTGCCTTCCGATTATACGCGGGCACACATGACGATAGAGGGTAATTCGACCTCGCTCGCTCGCTTCACGGGCACTCTTAACTACGGCGACTGAACGGCGAAAGTAGACGACCGCGTGTGACGCGCGAGCGTCCATTTTGCATGTTTTTGTACCTGACGTCATCACAACTTGCCATACTGCTGCGTGAAGTCACCAAAATTTGTACTGTAGCCTGACGTCACACTAGTGTCGATGTCAGTAGGCACGCCATGTGAAAATTGACTTTGACGTCAAATTAAACTATCTTATCGGCACTTCCTGAGCTTAACATTTGCTCAGTGTTGTCTACGCATATAGGAGAGTTGTATGGTGGAGTAAACTCAGCTTCGAAAATTGTTGTCAGTATTCCTTTAATTTCATTTCAACCAGCATTCGACGGCCGAGTTTCTCTGACGTTTCTCTTCGAAAATATTGCCTGTATAACATCCATACAATTTCCCATTGTTTTACCCGTTCTCAGCACGATTATCAGTAGACAGAACCGCGGGAATGAGACAGACGAGGGACATATGCACGGAACGGCCGCACATGCTTCTCATGCAACACAGTGCTCGTAAGGCGGTCGCGCATGTGAGCATGCCTGTTGTAGTAGCTCTTTGCACACACACATACACACACACACACACACACACACACACACACACACACACACATATATATATATATATATATATATATATATATATATATATATATATATATATATATATATATATATATATATATATATATATATATATATATAAACAACTTAATGAGCAAACAGACAATGAAGCCTAGGAAAGCATAGAAGGAATTAAAGTGGACGAAAAGCCAAACCTGCCTTCGGTGGGAACCGAACCCACGACCTTCGGATGACGCGACCGATGCTCTACCGCTGAGCTACGAAGGCGGTCGTCCCCCGTCCACTTTATTGGGTATTTATGTATGTATTATCCTGTGAGTGTTAGGCAGCGCCACTCGTAGCCATGGCGGCGTGTGTGGAACACACTCTCTTGCCAGGAGGCGTCACGTAGCACGTGAACTTAGATGACGTCGATGATGTTATTATAGACGTTTTTTTTTTTCATTGGTACTTGAACGAATATATATATATATATATATATATATATATATATATATATATATATATATATATATATATATATATTCGTTCAAGTACCAATGAAAAAAACGTCTATAATAACACGACTTTTTACATTAGTGTTTTTTGTTAGTCATTTCTGCGTGAGTTCTTTTACTCTTTTACGAATGATTCGCTCTTTTGACGCGAAAGTATGCGCTTCTTATACGTTCTCTGCTAGATGCCTGTTGTCTCGCATGATACTGCTGTTTTACCCTTATGTTTTCTTTCTTTTACGAAGAGCGCCCATGTGCACGCTCTTCGTATTGCGCCGCTCTCGTATTGCAGACCTCAGTTACTTATTTCACCATCTGCGCGGCTTTCTTTCTTTCTGCTTCTCCTTTCTTTCTTTTTTTTCTTTTCCACCGGACACTTTGCATCTCCGATTTCCTCTATGTTAACATGATCCGTTCACGTTTGCGGTAATGCTAGTCTCTTGATGTCCCGCCTGCGTTGTCTTGAATTACAGGGTGCTATGTTTTTCTTTTCATTTCTTGTCGTTGAAGCTCTAACTCGGTGCTTTTTCCTGCATTGCTTCTCCTCGTTGTAACGTTGCTTGAAGTTCAAAGTACACAAGGTAATACGTTCTTTAGAACTCCTTCTGTAAACTTGTACAATTACCTTCTCTTACATTAGCACATCACTTAACGTCAGTCCAACATCAAAGGCTAATAAATGCACGATTTTCTGTATAATATCTACTACGCTATTTAATCCTGACACTTACGATCCCTATCACGTTTACCACATTGCACTGTTGATTGCAGCAAGGCATACACGTTCCTCTCATGCATCCGTTCATTAAACCTTAACTGCGGGCGCTCATGTTGCTCAGCAATGTACGTAGTTTACGTCTTATCCCTCATATCTCCTTAATTAATCGTCATTTCTTGCATGCTCTAATTGTACACCCACAAGTAGCCGACACCAACGGTTGCATTATCATCTCCCTCGATTGTCCCATTCATTAGTGAACAGTGAATGTCGATACCTTTTTGAACGATCATTGGATATATCTTGAAAGGGGAACATTCAACATTGGCACCCATCCGATTGTAGCACAAACGTACAAAGATGTCCACACGAATTTCGCATAAAGGACCGCTCCTTACTCGACAAGAAAGTTCTTCCTCACCCGAGGATCGAACACGGGACCTGTCCGTTTAGACCGATCTCACCACGCGATCTGCGCATGCACGAGTATCCGGAAGCGGCGCCGCTCCCATGTCCGTTGTAGTTCTCAAAGCACAGCTGGTACGGCTGTGCTTGGCGTGGCGTGGAAGACGATCCTTGGCGTGGAAGACGATTGACCGCGTCGGAAAAGGATGTCTGGATCTCCTGTAGACGTGTTTTATTTAAATTTGGCACGCTATGTAGAGATCCTTAAAAATAAATAAAAAAAAGAGGCTGGCAATGTAAACATGCGACTTGGTTATGATGTCGTCGTTAGTTTCTTGCGCTTGTGTGGCTTCGAGTTGCTGTTACCCGTATTCGCTGAATTGATTGCAATACAAAACGAATAAGGATGTCTCAGAGCACATCTATCGTGCAGAGGTAGTACGCCAAGAACGCAGAATGGTGAAAACTGAAGACTCAGTCGATAGAACGATTTTGCGCTTAATTGTTTTGTCATAGCAAAACTTAACATGCGCGGTGTGTTGTTAATACGGGACTTCGATCATAGAATGCGCTAGATGTGAATGGATAGAAAATGATCGCGATGAAGAGGCTAAAGGCGCGTATCGTATAACGATGACTCGCCGCACACCGTTAGCGAAAACTTTAGGACCGCGTGCTGCTAATATCGTGAACGAGACGCAGTTCCTGCTGCATAAAGTACGGATGAGTCGGTGAGTAACTGAGGCGACAGGTGCAAAAGGACAAAAAAGCAGCAGCCCGCTCTGCCCACCGCCCTCACAGCCGAAGGCTCCACACCGATGTCGTCGCTATGCCATGCCGCTTCAAAACGGCGCCGGACATATATACTCAGTAGGTAGGCTATAACCCTATGCAAGCCGCTCGCGCTCATAAGATGATACGTTTTGTCACTCTTAGTTGCGCTTTATCTTCTGCCCGCAAAATAAATCTTGCATTGAATACTGAAACACCGGCGCCGCCGATGGTTGCGCGATGCAGGCGTGGCTGAGCAATCGCCGCGGTGCGTAGCGTGAACTATGCGCTACCGTTAAGCTGGGCTTGTATCAGATCTCTCGTTCACGTCAGACGCGTGACAGTCGTCCTCGCTCGTAAGAGGTCAATTTAGGCATCTTCTAGCGATCACAATTTTGCCCAGAGCACAAGCTGTATCCACTCTGACGCCGCTGATGGCGATGACCGCCCGGCAAGGTGATCATGCGCACTCTATGAATTGTTGCGGTCACTGATTGGCCCCTCCGTGATGTGCCTAACGTATTATGACGCTGCTGTAGGGCACTGATAAAATGCCATGCATAAAGAAACACAAAATTCACAAACACTGCTGAACAAGCCGTGTGCCGTACGGGCCGGTCTGTCCGACGCGCCAGTTCCTGCATGCCGGAGCTTGACATCCTTCGCGAACGCGAGAAATACGAAGCGTTTTTGTTTCAGGTTGTTTTCGTATAGCATCCCGGCACATCGGACGTAAACCCAACCATCACAACTCTTCGCAATAAGGCCGACAAAGCTCGTTAACGCCGTTCGCCGATGCACCAGCCACGCATTTGAACGTACCGCGACTTTCGCGAGAACCACAAGTTCCGGCATGAACTGCGGCGGTGGCGGCGCGGTGAAACACCGCTGTGAGATCGTTCTATTGACAGCGCGAGGACGAATTGATCGACAACTCCAACTACATGGACATGATCATGATTCATGGCAGACTTTCATAGTCGGTACTCCATCTTACGCAATTCCGCAGAACTCTTCTGCCATAATGCCTATATTCTTCGTCAATCTAACGTCTGAGAAATATGCACACGCTTCATTCTTTGTGTGCGTAGTTGCTGCCTTGACGAGGACGGTTCACCTTGCCGAAAGCTGGCTCTATAGCAGCATTTTCTGTCTGCAAGTGCTGCTCTGATGAAGACAATCGTATTGAACATCGGTGGATCATTCCTTGTCATGCACTTCCTGCCCTGATGAAGAAAATTCCCCTTGTCGAACGTAGGTTCCAGCAATGCTGATTGCCTGCGGTTGCTGCCCTGTTGAGGACAATTCCCCTTGTCGAACGTTGGTTCCAGCATAATTCTTTGGCTGCAGCAATCACCATGTTAATTGCTCCGGTCAGATCTTGGTTCCAGCACCATTCCATCTCTGCAGTTGCTGCCCCGATGAAGACGATTCCCTTTGTCGAACGTTGCCTCAAGAAACATTATTTGGCGTTGCTGCCCTGATGTAGACAAGTCTATTTGTACTTGACGAAAACACAATGTTTAGAGGAAACGTCGGCTCCAGCGTCATTGGTTGTCCTCGATGGAAGGCTCATAATTTCTTCAGGCGTACATTTTTTCCCCAGAATATCTGCCTCGTTAATTCGTCACGTAAGGATCAAGCTATATTTCCGCACATTAATTCCTCGCCTTTAAATAGAGTCAATAAAACACGACAGCTATATAAGACACCTTTGATGCATGTGCTGGGGTATCTGAATGGCCTTATTTTGATAAGTTTGATTAATGCGGAATAAGCATTTACTTATAGGGGTCGTGAAAAGAATATGGTGATGCCCGGTTGTAATTTTCATTGCTTCAATATGCACTCGACAAGCCGATTCCGAAAGATTTCGGCGAATTATTCAGTGCACATTTAATAACGCCCGTTTGAATTCCCCAGCGTTCTTGTGCTACCGAAACGACTAGGCGACACTGAAGGCCGGCATGGTACTATTCGGTGACATTTCGGTGACTCGCGCTTGTTCTAAAAGAATCGATTTACTTGAAAGCTAGAAGGAAAGGAAATACTAAGAGACCATGTGGTGCCCCCATTAGGAAGCAAGGCTGCAGCACGGTTTGTTTTCCTTGGCCTCCGAGGGCGCGCCAATTTCGGAGGCCTGGTGGCGACTAAGGTGACGTCAACTGCAGAGTTGAGGGGAACGCCCGCAGTGAAACTGAAACCGCGTTTTTTATCGCTCTAACTCAACCCACACGATGCAACGGAACAATGCATACTGTTGATTGGAGCGTCAGGGTACCGGAGGGTCAGGATTGTTGATTGGAAGGTCAGGATCTTATGGTGATTTTATGGCCATATGATCGCCATGAGATCACGTTCCACGTGACGCCTCCCGGCCGAAAAAAAAAAAGGGGGGGGGGGGGGGGGGTGTTCCGGACTACGCCTCCCGGCCAAAAACAAAATTACAAAAACAAAAAGAGTGTTCCGCACTCGCCGCCGTGGCCATGGCTATATACGAATGGCGCTGTCTATACACTCCCAGGATTATATGTACATAAACACCCAAGAAAGTGGACGGAGAGGGGGACGACTACCGCCTTCGAAGCTCAGCGGTAGCGCGTCGGACGCGTTATGTGAAGGTCGTTGGTTCGGTTCCCACCGTAGGCCAGGTTTGTCTTTTCGTAAACTTTAATTCCTTTCTATTTACTCCACAATTCAATACTACAATTAAGTTCCCTATGCTTCCTTAGGCTTCATGCCTGTTTGCTCATGCTAGTATTTCAATAGATAATATATATATATTAGATATATATATATATATATATAATATAATAGATAATATATATTATCTATATATATATATAATCAAGGGGCGGGAAACTTAGAAGGCTTGAAAAGGCCGTTCTCGCGGCCGAACGTAATTAATATAATGTTTTTTTACGTAACCTTTGATTTATATAATGAACCTGCTGCAGGAGTTTATCTTTGAAGTGGTATAATATAATATGAGACTCGTTACCAGGGCATACACCGACCACAGGAATTTAGTCGCAGTCTATTTAGTTGTCATGCCTACCGCGACAAAGTTTCAAAGCACAGCTTGACATTTGATACGGAACTTGAAGTATGCACGGGCGTGCCAGTTTTTCCGCTCTATTTACCATCGGCTTCGCGATTTTTACCCCGCTGTATTTTAAATATTTCCGCTTTCATGCATTTCACGTTTTTTCCCCCTCTCTCTATACACCTTGTTTACTTTCAGCAGCAGTTTCTTCTCTCGAAGTTTTCGGCGATCCTTTTTCCGGGCTTCCACCTGAAGACGTCGGCTGCAACGCTGAAGAGCCTCTCCATGGACACACTAGAGCGATGCGTGTTGCTGTACTAGAGTGTAGTTGTACTGTATGCGAACACTTTGCGTACCACTTCGTGATTGCTCAGCGCTTCGATACAAGCCTCCGCGGGTCATCCAGGAAGCGACGTGCTTCATCGCTGTTGGTTCTACAGGCTGCCTAAAGCTGAAGTACTCGTCCGAGGACGAATGTGCGGTGTGTGTCTGACCTGATACGTCATGCCGAAGAACACGCGGCATGGTGTATGAGTATACTTTCGGTTTGTATCACATATGAGACACTTTGTAACTTTGTAAAATGATTACAGTACAAAAATAATTTCATTACAAGAATCGTTACACCGTAAAGGAAGCAATTGAGGCGTTGCAAAATTACAGTAAAGTGTAAATGAATAAAAGTAAGTCGTTGCTTGTAAGACGTTACGTACAAATCTGTGTAGAAGCGGATGAAAATAGAACAAAATTGGCCCAAGCCGACACATCTGAACTACCGTGACCACAAATGATGCTCTCACTTTGGAAACTGTCCGTAATAACCGATGTAAACCAACCGAGGTGTCGTACATGTTGTTAGGGGATGCGGGTCAACGGCGAACATCTCTTGAGATAAAAGAAAAGGAAAAAGACTTTTCGAATTCCGGTCTGTGGTGCGGTCATCGCCAGAAAAGTTGATGTTCTCGAATTCTACATTTAAAGTCATATCTTCGGAAGAGTCTGTATTGCTCTTGGTGTTTCTGGGCTATAGGTGCTGATAATATGTCCGTGTTTAGCAACAGACTGAATTGCCTATCATAGGTATCAGCCCACCACTGTAAGACTAGATTACACTCAGGTGATTCGTGGGCTACGTGCTGCCTTTTAGGAGTGGTCGCGTGGAGCGAATGAATAAAGTTTCAGCACAGGGAACCGCGTGGCGCTAGATGTACGACATGAAGCTCGCGAGGTATCAGCTGCGATAACGTAACTGTATAGCGTGATTGTTCCTCCTTGGTTCCATCCTTTCAAGTAAACACCCTTCTTGTGAGTGCACAGCATCGGATCTTGCATCCCAAGGGAGAAACCACGGATCTGTATAGACTTCCCAAGTTCCCTTACATCCCGCTATCACCGGCCCGGTGAATCCTCAGAGCGCCATTCAAATTTTTTTCAGCTAGCCAATAACTTCGTATCCACACCCCCCACGCTCTGGTTGAAAACGATGTCTTGGTTGCAGTCGCTCGCTCATTGTTGGGCTCTGGCAGTTTGGTAGGGACCGACGTGATCGCTCGCAGCCTGTTGAGCACCGCCTTTCTTGCCTCAACCTCCGCATTTACCGCCCATCGTATTCTGTGCGTTTTAAGCACTTAAGACTCGCTTCTTTTCACCAGCCCGTATGGCAGACCGCAGATTCCCTACGGGCTTCTCTTTGATGGGTACGTCGCGTCGATAGAGGAGTTCTCACGGGTGCCTAATTGCAACCGTCCAGGATTGCCCGTTTCCCCGCTGACGACAAGCTGCGCCGCGTCCATATTCGCCATTCTTCAAAAGCACCGCGTCCTGCGTTTTACAGCTCTCCAGCTGTGCGAGGCTCGTTACTCGGCCGACTGCACATGCTGCGTGGCCGCGGGCGATGGTGCGAGCTTCTCGCTGCACTCCGTCCATCAAGGCAAAGACGCTGCACCGAGCCAAGCGACTCGCCGCAGCTGTATGCCCGCGTTGTTCGCTTGTCTACGAAAGCCACGGCATGCCGTCTCCCCATTTGCTTTCGAAATTGGCGACTTATAGTCGACGAAGCTTTTGCTCCGCGCGCTTTCTCATGCTAGCCACGATTACAGTGACAGCGCTTCAACGCACGTTAAAAACATGTCACACAAATTTGCGATGCTTATGGAAGACGACGTTAGACCGCTACGTGCCGCGGTGTTTTGCATCTCCTGAAAAAGTTGTAGCAGTAGCAGTGGTTGTTCATTGGAGGAAATATATACAAAATGTGAAAGGAAAGGGAAAGTAATTACTGGAGACCACAGTAACTGTCTAGGTCATCAGCTGACACCTGAACCGCGGTCTCCCGTAAATGGGAGGGGGGTATTGAAGAATAAGTACAAGAAGAGAGCGAGATAGCAGAGATGAGCTTTTTACATATTTACACAAGTCTCAAAGTTCGCTTCCGGTGCGGCACTGCTGTGACACAAAAAGCAGCCGGCTGGCGAGGCCGGTCTGCTCGAGAAAGTCGCACACTTCTTCGCGAGCCGCCTCTCGTGCGCGGGAGCGACCGCGTGGCCAAAGAAGTGCCTCATAGCTATCACCTGGACAATGCCGTGCACGGGCCGAAGCCGCCGAAGAAGCACTGCCAAGAGGTAACGTGTCGCTGCTCAGGTACGATGTCAGAGATCAAACAGTGATGGGAGCATTCGGTGACGAAGTTGCCTTTTCCAACCGAACAGCACCAGGCACATTACAGGACGTTGTTTCCTATGATGTCCTTCGGAGGAAAAGAATAAAAGCAAGAAGACGACGAAGAAGAAGAAGAACAACAACAAAAAGTACAGCGTTCACTTCTAAGACTAGTCTAAGCACAATAACGCTGTAAAACGCTACAAATGGACATTGTTATGGGTGAAAGCGAAAGGGCCAACCACAGTCATCACCATCAGCAGTTGCCCCTTCGCGGGTGAGGCTCTCAGAAACATAGAGGAAGAGGAAGACGAAGGCGTAGAAGCTTGTGGATGGCGAGCAGTGTCATTAGTAAAGTGCAGTTATCGTGTATGCGTGTCAATCCCGTTAAAATATGTTAATATCAGATGCTCAAGTCGCGCGGGGGCGATACAGGAAAAAAAGAAAAAAAAAACGGGCAAGCAAAGTCAAGCAGGTTAACCAAGCTGGAAAAAGTTATAATGAAAGCGAAGATTTAAAAAAAATGTGTCCGTATATTCACAATGATATATCCTACTAGAATTAAATTTAAGAGAGAGTCCCAGAAAAAACGGCAATGGCCGAACGCACAGTCTCTCACTCCTAAGCAGTCAACTTTTGAGGAATTGCAAGAGGCACAACTAATCGCGCAGAAACATTGGCTGACGAAATCAAAGACCGGCAGAGCCCTTCTATACAGACAACTGGGGGAGATCGGAGATCGTTGTTTGCGAACGCAAGCATTTGTTCGCTTTTCACGGCAAGCCATTGGCCGCGGTCATACCCGCTTCGTAAGCAGCGGGGCGCGGCCGCATTTTTGCATTACCGAGCTTTCTCTACACGTCACGCGCTTACATCCGTCAAAAAAAAAAAAAAAGATTTTTCGTTTTTATAAAAGCCTTATTTGTTTGAAGAAGAAAAACATTCCGGTTTTTAGTATATTGTCTAAAAGAAGACAACAAAACATGCTCGTCAATTTTTGGCATGTTCACCGCTTGTCCATTCGCTGCTCTCGCCCTCCCATTCTCGCATATTTTATGGGTCACCCTGTCATGAAACATTACCCTCTCAAACAAAGGATAGCGACCAATCCTGGAAGCCTATGCTGGACTAGTCGCACCAAATCCGCAGAGTGCCCAACGATAGCCGCGCCCCAACTCGTTGCAGTGAGCTTTGTGTTTCGAACAAAGACCTCCGATCGCGCCCCTGCATGAGGTGTCGACATTCCCAGTAACGTGAATCCTTCAAAACATTGGGGCTGCCGCAAAACGAGAGCGGAATACCTAAACAAGGTCACCATATTTCTGGACACCGAAAGATTCGCTGATGCTTCAGCATATCAATCCAACGCCAAAGTTATGGCTATCGTGGCAGTGGCTCGCAGAGGCAAAATCACCGGTTGCGCTTCGATAACCCAATCAACGGTTACGGAGGCGAAGGCACGGAACGCAACTACGGCTCACAAGAAGCTTGCAGGACCTTCCGAAAGGGAACTGTTGGCGTGAAGGCATACCGTTTCCTTACCATACCGTGTAAAGCCAAGAATTCTACATAGACTCAAAAAGTGCCATGCAGTCAAGGGTCATGAGGGAGTGGTGGGAAACTAGCACGCCGACGAGGCACCTCGAGGTTTTTCTAGTCACCGAGATGCTGAAGAACATGCGTCGGATGAGCCCATTCTTATCTAACCCCTGAAAAGAGATATCTTGCAATACGACAGAGATGCTAGGAAGATCTACCCTACCCCTCACCGAGCCTTGACAGAGAAAGAAGGAACGTAGAGTGTTACGACGAATGCAAACACGTATACGTATACGTAAATCTGCACGGCTGCACATCATATATCCGACGGCTTACAGAGACAATGTGTTGCGGCAGCTCCCCTACCATCCATCACATAACGCGGGAATGTCCGGAACCTGAGGGAGTTCAAACTAGCAAAAAAACAAATACGAGGCACAAACACAACAGGCTGTACCACGACAAGCCCAGAGAGTCAGACAAATGCCGGGACGACGACAGTGACTCCAATCACATGCACCAGGAAACCTCTGCCAACATTAGAGAGGTCTGGGAGGCTATATGCTCTCTATATCTGTAACCTACAGTACCAGCGCATGCTGGTCCGAGGGGCCACCCCGAGAGCCCGTTCATGATACTTCTGTAAATAAAGTTTTTCCTCCTCCTCCTCCTCCTCGCTACAGGCCAGCGACCTTTGATAATGATACTAGGATCGACTTAACTACTTTCGTACGAATACTCCTAACGCAAGAGCTCTTTCTTGCGAATATGGACCTTGGTGCATATGAATGATAGCGGCCAGTCACAGTAAATAGCGGTTGAAAATAGCTTTAATAGTAAATTTCACCACGAAAGGAGAAAGCAAAGCTGAGGAAGACTTGTGTAATTTAAGTTTCACAGCTGAACCACCAAGCAACGTGGTAATCTCTGAAAATATCAATGGCGCACAGCATGTGATTTTTGTGCAAATAAATAAATAAATAAATAAATAAATAAATAAATAAATAAATAAATAAATAAATAAAGCTGGAAAGAGCAGTGCGACGTATTTGGGCGTAATTTTTGTCTTAATACAAGCGTGAAGGAAAGTTATGCGAAGTCGCATCGCCTCAGTCCCGAAGGAAAGAAAAAGTATGCATAAACTATTTTATCACACATCCACTTTTCTGGCTTCTCAACACTATCATATCTTAAACTGTATATAGTTTATACAACTATGATATTGTCTTATTACAAAGCTATTTAAGGAAGCGCTTGAGCATGTACATTCACTGCAACCGTTCCTGACGTTTGCGAAATTTCAACTGCCTCCATTTCGTAACTGTTATTTATTTTAGGGGCGAAGCTCCTTAAGCTGTGGGTCGGTTGTCACGTATCGTCGTATCGTGTAACGTACACCACTCACAATACCATGCAACGCCCTGCAACGCCGGGAGGCTCGCGCTCGCCCTCGGCGCGTGCCTCCCGGCGCGCGAGCTCTCTCACTCTTCCATCTGCTGTCTTGTGAGAGAAAGAGAGACAGAGAGAGAGAGCGAGAGAGCGAAAGGCGCGCGTTGACTATGGAAACGCTCTTTCTTCGATGAACGCTGTACCAGCTCGCAAAGAAGGAGAACGCGCCCTCACCCGCGAGAGACAACGTTGGCGCAGGCAGCGTCTTCTAGCGAGTTTCTTGATTGAAAAATACCGACTGCTCGCGCTGGAGAACCGTTCACTGGCCACCCATATATATATATATATATATATATATATATATATATATATGCGCACTGGATCTTCACTTGCAATGAAGTACCGTTGGGGAGATTTCACTTGTGCGCAGTGGAACCATAAGGAGTCGTAGCGTGCGCGTTAACTAAATTAATCCGGAACTCGGCACGATCTACGATGAACCTCCGGAGCTTCGCCCACTCATCATCATTCACTCCGTGTATATGCTGCGAATTTTTTTTTTTTTCATGGTTGTCGCGCCCCAGGAAATATCTGGAACGATTATGGTCATTGCATTGCTAGCTGTAGTTTTGTTTTTCTGATTATGTAGGGGCATAAAATATGCGTACTTTCCAAAGCATAGATCACGTAACTAAGTTGCAAACGTGTTTCTACCCTGCTACAACTATACTATATAATAAGACTATAAAACTTACGGAACACATTCGCACACATGCATGCAACAATCTTTTCCCGAATTAGGGGCCGAATTCACCGAGCTCCACCCCGGCATCCCTAATGATATGTCCGGGCGTAGGATTGACTGAAATATTCCGGCGTACATGTTTAATCATAAGGCAATCCTGTGAATCCTGTGATCACAAACACACATTGCGCTACAAACGTTCGTAAAAGAATATTTCCTCAAATACTGGTGCTAGACATATCATTCGCAAACTACGCTGGCCAATAAAAAAACACAAAACCACTTACGAAGGACAACCTTTGCGGATTCGGCCACAGGTGAAGCTGTAATTTCTTACAGGTAAAATATAAATAGCGGACATGTCTGAAGCTCCCAAGGAACCTTGCATGTGAGACCCAATGGTTCCCCCTACTGAACAAGTGGGGTACAAACTCGTCGGAAGTCAGTCATATTGACAGGTATGGTTGACACGTGAAGATATATATATATATATATATATATATATATATATAATATATATATATATATATATACTAGTTATACAAGCCGTTTTCGACCATATAGCAACAGCTTTTTGTTGAAATGGATGTTTAATTACTATTAATTTTGCCGGTAAATTAAACGCAGCGCCTTTCCAATGTCCAAAAGCGCATCCAGCGTAAAGTTTGACTGTTTAATACGTCTATCTATTCAATTTTTCATATGCAGCAAAATCGCACAATTGGCTTTAAAAAATCATATTAGCACTGCAAGATAACATTACGTTTCGTGAAATAACTGCACAAACGCTTGCACATAAACGTCCTGACAAAGTGATCAAGAGACAGTGAAAAATGAAATCGGTCTTCAGTTTGACAAAAGGGACTAACTTCCTTGCATCGCACTTCGTACCATATATTCGTATTAGCGTAAGCTAGCTTCACACTTTACGATCATTTGTGATGCTCACTGTTTCCAGTTGATCCAGAGACAAAAAAAAAAAAGGACATTGCATTAAGGGAGCTGTTTATAATGCATATACGCAACAGCATGTGAATGGGTGTGTAGAGGCGCTACCCTATCATTGATGTATGAAGAGACGTGGGAGACAATCGTCTTGTGTTATATGCTTGTGTGGCATTCAGAAAGGGGCACAACGCACTTAGGTATGCAACGGGAATGCCGATCGTAGCCTGCCTCCTAAAATGGGGCGGGAATTTTGGTAAGTACGTAAACTATAGACTAATGCCACGGCCCAAACTAGCGACGCACAGTACAAATAAGAAGAAACGAAAACGAGAACGATGCAGACTATAACTAATCTTATTTACAGTTTACGTTACAGTCGAGGTGCAATGCATCTGCTTATACTGCGTGATGATTTCATTTGCGCGTGTGACCCTGGGGCCGTTGTCATGAAAACGTCTTACGCTTAAAATGTTTGTGAGATGGCTCTGGCATGTCATTATACCAAGGCCTGCTAGCCACTGGCAATAATCACCTACGAAAGAGAAGTTTTGTGAATTCGGCCCCTGTTTTCTCCGAATAAACGTGCACGGTTGAGAGTCGGCGCTTGTCCCGCTTCCTTTTTTGTTCTTTATGCGTCGTTAGCCCTGATCGTTCGATAATGCGGACGTATCACATGTAGTCAGTCAAAGGTTTCCTCTTGCTCAAAGTCATATTATTTGCTACTGTTTGCGGTAATCTGAAGTTCTTATAGACACCTTGCACGTATCGCGGGAAAGTTTCGTCGGAGTGACTCGACCGCTTGTTGCTGCTTGTAGCAGAAATTTAACGCCACGAGGCACAGCCCACGCGTATTGCGCAGCGTCGTTATATTCCGACATTAGTAATGCATAGGGGACCACACTGAAGCAAATCGGACAGCCGGGACGCTCTCCCGAGGTGCATGAATTATTAGCGCTTCATTAACGGCGAACTGCAGTTATATTGAGTAAACCATGAACGACCGGCACAGTCCAGTTCGATCTTGGTCTGCATAGGCAGCACGCTCTAAAGCTAGCGGAGGGGCCATTCATGGCCGAGTGCTTATGTGGAAGTATGCGGCTGCGCAATATATGGTCCCAGCGCGACCACAGAGTCACGGCGCCGCCCCGTGACCTCGTGAGGAGTGCCTGCGCGCCAGCATCGCATACGCATTCGAAACGCCACCGTTTGGACTGAGAGCTTTCTCACGAGACCGTTTGCTTCACAATCCACGCGAGATGCTCCATAACACATCTACAACGAGACCGTACAAGCCTCTCCCACCTCGCCTCCAGCTCCACCTCTCCTACCCACCCACCCGTTCATTTACACACACACACACACACACACACACACACACACACACACACACACACACACACACACACACACACACACACACACACACACACACACACACACACACACACACACACACACACACACACACACACACACACACCTCATTTTTTTCCCCTTTCGCATTCGACTGATTGCAGAAAAGCAAGATTACGCTCGCTGCAGAATATACAAAGAACGCGGAACAATTGTACAGCTGTATATTCGTCTTTCTGCATGCCCTTTAAAGGTTTAGGCTAATACGAACTGAAAACACTTAGAAAAGGCAATGTAAGTTCAAGCTGTACTTCATTCAGCACAGAACACGAGTGTCTATTGTAGAGGTTTCCATATATGTACCGCGTGGCTGCGGCCTGTGGCATCAAAGCGGTGCTTATATAAATTACTTCGCGTCTCGTTACCAGTCTGCAGTGCTAGATGGTAAATTAAGGTTACTGAAATACGAAGAAATTAGCAGCCCACGTGATGCCACGCGCTTTTACTATCTTTATTTAGGCATGCGTGTACTTCCTCACTATTCTCTCAAACTGTACGTCTCCTCGTTCTAACTCAAGAAACAACACTTCTTATCATCACGACATCCAGGAATACAATAAAAAATGAGGCAACAGAAATAGAAAGAAATCAATGCTTTCTGCGAAATTCTTCCGCCTACACATGCTTGTGTATACAGGATATATATGATTCGTATGGTTAGACAGGTAGCGTTATTACAAAACGAAAGGCGAAAGGTGGTGTGCTATATAAATGTCACGATTGTGCCGGTTAAAAGGGACTTGCTCAGTGAATTATTCAGTGAATATCAGCAAACGGACTTGCTCAGTGAAGTGTTCAGTGAATATCGGACAAACGTCGAGAAGAAGACGCCAGACAGTGCGCCCCCATGAGTGGGCCTCCCGTAGCGCACAGCAGAACACCGGAGTCGCCCCTTACGCGGGCCCCACGGGTCTCGGCGCCGTGCGAAGTCCAGTATAAACACCGTGCGCACGGACACAGCGGTAAGAAAGGCTCCTCTCCCACGGTCGACCACCAGAGGAATCACGGGAGAGGGCGGCAATAATTCGGAAGAAGCCGACGCGAGCTCGGGGCTTTCGAAATTTGGCTCTGGCGAAGAGAAGACGCTCATCTGGGCAGAATCCGCATCGGCTACGCTCCGGTCCCTGGATTCAAGTCGCTCCCCCGGCCACGCCCCGAGGGCTCCAGCGAGTAATCAACTACGACGTCGGATGCCACCCCCACGAAAGTAATTCGGACTTTACTATTCCTTAGTAATGTGAACTAGGATGTGATTAGGACTCATAATTAGCGAATTAGCGTTGTAAATTAGACAAGTGTACTTTTATGTATTATTGATTATGCTTTTTTTCGAAAGTAAATAGTGAAAATGGAAAAATGTGAATGCGTTCATCTCTCTGGTTTCTTTCACTCGACTGACGGAGGTGACAATAAGGCAGTACTTCGCTGCTGGTGATGGCGTGTGTGCTAGCATAGTGTCTGCTTGTGGGCGTGATAGTAAGCGTTGTTGTTTTTGTTTTGTGGGGTTTAACATCCCAAAACCAGCTCTGATTATGAGAGACGCCGTAGTGGAGGGCTCCGGAAATTTCGACCACCTGGGGTTCTTTAACGTGCACTGACATCGCACAGCACACGGGCCTCAACATTTCGCCTCCACCGAAATGCAGCCGCCGCAGCCGGGATTCGATCCCGCGATCCTCGGATCAGCAGCCGAGTACTATAGCCACTAGACCACCGTGGCGGGGCTGATAGTAAGTGGTACTTATTAGCTATTGGACGGAGTGATTAACCCTGCCGCATTGAACACTTGCACTATAGCATTGAAAGCGTCAGCGAGCACCCTTTCTTCCGAGTCCCAAAGACATTTTGGCCTAATTACGCCAGACAATCGACTCTTTACAGCACCAGTGGTGTCGGTGCTGAATCAATGGTAGGAGACCTCATCTATCTGGATAGCTACAACGCTGCTACTGTCATTAAAAAAAAAAGGGAGATTCAGGGACCACATGTGTACTTATTACTCGCGCTGAGGTTCGGTCTAGTTTGGTCTGCCATGCTTACAAAGGAAAGCACTTGAGCAGAAGAGGACGAATGAAAGGAACCCAACACGAGTACTAGTTTGTTAAAGGGCTCTTCATGGTCAGTACGC
The DNA here is from genome assembly GCA_013339685.2 of Hyalomma asiaticum. Classification (NCBI taxonomy): domain Eukaryota; kingdom Metazoa; phylum Arthropoda; class Arachnida; order Ixodida; family Ixodidae; genus Hyalomma; species Hyalomma asiaticum. The sequence goes on from CM023481.1 coordinate 127,030,388, forward strand.
ACATTTTAATTTGGTGCCGATACTTCTTGAACTGACACACAAGAACAAGAAAATACGAGCGTTTGTTTCACTACTACGACTAAGTAAAACATTAGTGAAACATCAGTAAATCAACAGACAAGTAAATGAACACATTTCCGCGTTAGATATGTGAAAAGGAAAATGCAGCGCCATCCCTTAGCGGCAAGGGCTATTAATCGTTAAAAATTCCGGAAGATACCGAGCACAGTGGCAATCGATGTCTCATATACATTTATTTATCCACTTGCTTTATTAATATACGTTTAACTCTAAATATTTTCGTCCACCCACGCAGTGCACGATCCTTCCGTCGTATTACTTTTCATTTGCTCACAAACAGCACAAATTATCCTTCCTCAAAGCTGATAAATGCAGCCTTCAATTGTGCGCATAGTGGGTGGTTCCGTTTATAGAACTTCGTCTAACGATCGATGTGTCGCGCGACGCGCACTGGCGCCACAACTGAATAATTCAGAATATGGCCGTAACATTGTGCATCATGAGGCTTGTAGCCCTAGTCTGCTCCTTCGCACCAAACTTCACCGAAACCCCCAGCAGCAAAGGGCACCCAGTGTTTTCCTTGGGGAAAAATGTTGATCAAATGTCTTGAAATGCGCACAAACGTCCACCTTAACACAGATTATTTAGAGAGTGAGAAAGACCAAGGGGCCTATCGAAATGAAAACAAAACGACAGAACTGATGTATTCCATGAAGGACTATTCCTTCATGGATTCACTGGAATACATCAGTTCTGACGTTTTGTTTTATTAAATATTATTGGGGTGCGTGGTTGGTTAACCGTAAGGAAGTACTTACGAAGAAAAAAAAAAGCTTTCAGAGTTAAGACCATTCGCAAGTATTTCTCGAAAATTCATAATGTTTGTAAATATGATAATGCCCTTACAACAAACCTGTCCGGGTAAGACCTGTTCGTAGAGAGTCAAATTGCATTAGTGAAATGAGATGGCTAATTGCAAACGGCTCTTGCTGCCTGAAACCTTTCTGAATTTGGCTGCTAGCGAAATCATAACGCCTAAAACATCCCGTTTCCTTCTTGCAGCTCCAAGAGGTGTCGCTACGCTCTCTTCAGCAAGGAGGAGGTAACGATGGTTGGTGCCCCGCGAAAATACGCGCGCTTCCATCAGCGGACAGCTTTCGAGCCTTTGGTGCGAAGAAAATTAAATTTTCTTCTCGGAAAAGGAACTTAGTGATCCGCTATTGAAGGCGAAGCTGCGTTTAATGCGGACCCCATCGTGTGTTGATGTGTTTAGTAGTGCACCGTAGTCCGCGTTCAGTAGTTTTGTCTTCACACGAGCGAAGGCCCGCCGCGCACTGTCAAGTTCGTGTCAGATAATCCGCTTGAGCCGATGATTCCGTGGCTTCCTTCGCATTAGGTTTACTAACCGCGAGCACTGTGGTGGCGGTTGCATGAGCAGAAGTGCGGCCGGATGCCTTGTCATCTGTCTCTGTAAATTACGACGCTTTGCTTGAGCGTATGTTGAGACGTATTCGCAAGTGCGCTTTCCCGCCCTGCACCCTTGCCCGAATGGCGGTGCCCGTCCTGTACAAATGCATACAGTGCTGTAGATGGACATGCTAGGACTTGTATGTTTGTGCAGGTTTATATCAGGGAGGCCGAATCTACCTTTGCCATGTTAACACACACGCAATCCGAGCTTGTACACGCTGTCTACAGAACTGACTACGACGCCATTAGTTGGGAAAGCTGCCTGGCATGAAAGATAGCTTCACAATTTTCAAAATGGCCTATTACGGACTTTTTATTTTTTTACCCCTTTTATATATATTCTAAAAGAATACCGACTATCATACGAGAAAGAACAGGGGGACTATTTCAGTGCAATCAACAAGAAATTTCTCGTTTTCATATTAGCAGCGCTACAATAAATCATTGTCTTTTGATGCTTTTACTATATAAACGCTTTTACTATATAAACCAAAGCAATACAGTTAGTCACAAGCTAGCCATAACAGCTGTTACGGCAGTGCGGTCTGAAATAAAAACGTTTAAAAAAGTAAAATAATTTCTTTAACGTAAACCAAATCTAAGACGTCTTAAATGTCACATATTGAAGGCTTTTATTTTTTTAAATAAGGATTTCAGGGAGACACATCATGTAAGGCAGGATTGCCGGCACTGAGTATGCACTTTTTTTTTCTTTTTCACATTGACTTAGTGGAACAGGTGCGACTTTTCGTCAGATATACGTCATGTAATTTTTTCCTCCGTAGTATGTCAAAATAGACGCACACATGCAATATAAACGTAATAATGAAGTAAAATGGAAGCAGCGTTATCATATGCGTGATAGCTCTTAAATCATTAAGCTACAGTTCAAGCGAGCAAATTCATTTTTTTGTATCTTCCAGACCTGTGTTGTACACAAAACCGGAAATGCGCTATATTTCATCGTTTAAAATTGTATTCTACGACATAGTTAAGCCAACATCTTGTTTTCCTTTCTTGTCTTGTTACATACCAGGACCTTAGAACGCTACTTGGAATAATACACTCTCGAGCTTCACTTTAACACTTTTTATTCACAGTTACACAGCAGATGCAGGCTCTGGAGTGGTTCTTGCGTACCGATGTACAGCATCAACGGGGCAGCATCAGTGCTGCCAACTTGCATACACTACGCCCTGCTGACAAATTTGTCCCGTTCCACAATTCACACAAAAGTCCTTCAACATGGAGGTCCATAATCAAAAAAAAAAGGGGGGGGGGTGTACTTGGTAAGGCTAGGTTGGATAAATCAGCAAGGAAACAGAAGCACCTAACCGGCCAATTCTAAAACGCGCCAATGTTGCCAATGTTGAGCGAAAATTCACCTTTGGAAATGCTCTTTGGAAACTGGTATCAATTAGAAGCAATTTTCTTGAGCGACAAATGGACATTACATGGACGATCCGTTAACTTTATACAGTCTATTAGCTCCAATGCCAGGGCCTTCAAAACCGCGGTATGTGTTGGGGCTTATTGTTCAATTACCAGCCGGAAATTGGCCTATTCGTAAAGTTAGGAGATTAACCACCTCATACAGAAAAGCCTATCGTAATTGAGGGTATACAAACGATAAAAAATTGTAAATTAAAGTGCATTAGGTTGTATTGAGGTAGACTAAGGCATTTTATGTGTACATTGAGGTGAACTACAGGTAATTAAGGGTAGCTAAATCAAATCAAAATGATTAAGACAGATTAAGGCAGTTTGTGTGCATAGCAAGGTGAATTATTGGTAATCAAATGTTTGGAAAATTAGGAACATGGTGGATATATGAGGAATAAGGCAGCTTACGTGTTGTGTTACGGTGGGTTAGAATTAATTATCGGTAGAGAAATTAGAACCATGGCGAGGCAGAATGTGGTTAGTTCCCATAAAGCATACGACTTTCGCCCTCGTTACCTTCGGCGCTAGCAAAGCACTTAAGGAGAACTTGTTCTTAGCCAAGTTGGCATATGTTGGGGTGCATATTTCCCGTTAACGTGACACTACGCAGAGAAACAGATGAGAAGATATGTCATCGTTCTCGTGTGTGTGTGTGTGTTTTGTATTGGCCCTTTAGCCGACATTTTGCTTTCGAATGAATGAGCAAAGTCGCTGTCAGTTTTCAGGCGCTTTTTTGCATTCATGTCGTTACACGCATTTGGGGGGAAAGTTTGTGCGGACGCTACCGTAGCTTAGAGCTTGCAGCCATACACACGTTCTTCGTCTAAAGTTGTTCGTAATAGCAGATTCTAGGCTAACACAGTGAGAGACATATCGTGACATAAAGTGGTCGGTACGTAGCGGACGAAGCTCACGACTGAAAAACAGTAATGTGAATTTGGTTCCAGAGCCTGTATTCGTAGTAATATTACTTGTGATAGAAAATGTGAGTCTGCCATAACGTTTCACCTATAATTAAAGAATGATGCCACCTAATGGTAAACAAGACCTACAGGGCGAAAAACTGTTTACCAAGGCCTGCATCACAAAAGAATTTTATAGTAAAAATGTATCGTGAGAGAACATTTCAGCCAATCCTGCTGTTGGACATACCAGCGGGAAAAGCCACTTGGTAAAGAGAAGTGTTGTGAATTCGGCATCAGGTCCCGTATTTAGAGCAATGTTTTACGTTAAAAATATTCGTAAGGATACTTGATCCAATCACGATGCTGGGCATATCAATAGAGAAGCCGTCCGAACAGTAGGTATAAGCACTTACTAAGGAGAGTCATTGTGTATTTGGCCCTCAGCTGGCTTGTATTGTGCAAGCCCGGATGTAAAATCTGGGCGGAACTGGCGAAAGTTTCTTCTTCGTATAAGAATACTTTTATGATTGCTAAATGGGCTTCGTCAACATCATGTTCACCGCCACCATCGGATAATTTTTGCTCTTACGACATTTGCTAGCGTAAGAACTTTAATGAATACGGCGCTCCGGAGGCTGAATCCACAATAGCCTTTGTTCGTAAGTGCACTTTGCCATTGGTCAGCTGCCTTCGCTAATGGTATGTCCAGCATCACGACTGACAGAAACTATAACTTTCGAACAGTTCTATCGCGAAAAAAATGTTTGCATACATGGGCTGAGCTCATGCGCACGGCCGACATAGCCTTCTCCTTACTCCCTCAGGAAATACTGATAACTTAAAAGATTCCTATTATGCGCCACAATCTGATTATGAGTTAGTGGACTCGGAGTTACTTCAGGGCCCCTTTTGTTCATTAGCGTGCACCAAAATCTAAGCCGAAGAGAGGTTTTGTGTTTCAAGTTTCGCTCTCATCGAAATGCGTCCGCCATGACGGGGAATCGTACCCGCGACCTTGATTGCACTTCGCAAAGTAACGTTACAGCAGTTAAGCGTAGGACAACAAACACTTCCTTCCGCCGGGCACCGGTAGTGAATCTTGTTTCTATTCTTGCTTCTATATTCTAGAAGGCTATTATTAGTAATGTCAATGAAATAGTTGTTTTGTGGCGTTTATAACGTCCTAAAACCAGCTCTGATTATGAGAGACGCCGTAGTGGAGGTCTCCAGAAATTTCGACCGCCTGGGGTTCTTTAACGTGCACTGATATCGCACAGCACACGGGCCTCAACATTTCGCCTCCATCGAAATGAAGCCGCCGCGGCCGGGATTCGATCCCGCGACCCTCGGATCAGCAGCCGAGTACCATAGCCACTAGACCACCGTGGAGGGGCATCAATGACATAGTGAAGGTAGCCAAGGACTTCTGTTCACAGCTATATGTAGCTGTCGTGGCCCTACAGTTCAGACAAAGTCACCCAATAACCTGAGTATAGTGAACGGCGAACGGGATGCCGACATTGCTTGCGTAACTACATATCAAGTCAGGAGAGCCAATACAAAACATGCCGACAGAAAAGCGGTCGCTTACGTGGGCATAAACACGGACTTGATAAAAGATAGGTGAGGCTTCATATTTAGAAAGCTTGCAACAGTCTTGTTTCTGTGTGCTTCTTTCTCTTCTCTGTACGGCCTCCCGGTATAGAAAATAGTGCGTTTGGACCGCACGCTATTCGTCGAGCACAGTCAATAAATGTTATATAAAATGACCAAGCGGCCAGTCAGGCCGCCAAAACTGTGTGAAAAGGCCGCATACTAAATTCACAGCTTTATGGCCATGTCGAGTCCGATCACCATATGCGCTTGTAAAAAAATACTTCGAACCCTGAAGCTATTTCGGAAACTGAAGGCGCAAGTTAAGACGCTACACGTAGAAAGAGACACCCACCACACGTGCTCTGATGTGGTGAGCGCGTGCTGTGCGTCTCTTTTCTCAGTGTAGCGTCTTAATTTGCGCTGCCAGTTTCTATAATGACACGATACCAAACAGCCCATTTATTCACTCTGTTCCAGGACCTACAGCCTGACGGCGTTAAAAAAAAAAAAGAGATTCGCCGTACCGAGTCATCTTCTTTTCCCAAAGACTTCGCGATTACCATTGTAGGAATATTGCATGAGCGACAACTACGGAAAAAATGTGGTTGATCCCTCTGCTTTCTGAAGTAGAACTCTTGCTGTTGCTCAGAGCGAGGAGCAGTCCCCTGTACGGTCGAACGACGCCATTCCAAAATATGTAAACAAACGCCCATGGTTATCAGACGGCACCCCCCCCCCCCCCAAAAAAAAAAAAAAAAAACGCTGAAAAAAAAATCGCCGCACTCAGCTGATCCGGAAATGACGACACCCTATAGCTGGAGTTCCGGCAGAATCCGGCTCTACGAGACGGATCAACGCGGAGCAAGTTGCCCCAAATCGCCCAGTGGAACATGCGAACTTGCTCGAGATCCGCCAGTGGAATTCACTATAAGCGAACCAAGCGTGCAGTATAAGGGAGGCGATGTTAATTTAAGAGTAATTTTGCTTGTTAAATAGCATAGTTCTCTGTACTAAACACCTTTGCTTTAACCGGACGACAATTAAATGTAACTTCTAAAGAGCTATAGTGAACATATATGAGGCTAATCTGTTCTTTGTATAAGCGATCTTGCGGCGGTCTATCAGTAGAGCATCAAGCTCCTTACGTGAAATCCCGGTTGAAGGTGGGCTCGAGTCCGCTTGTGTGGAATTTTTTCAGTGTGAATGCAAGTTCATTTTTTTCAAAGACCCACTTCCGTAAAAGGATGTACGTCACTGATTTCTTGGTGGACTCCGGCATAAAACACTTTCGTGTTAAAAGTGCAGCATCTGTTGGTTTACTAACTTCAACGTAAGCCCTTTTACTGGGCGTCACAGGCGAATTTTGTGTAGCGCGATACATTGCCTGCCATTTTGGTCGTGTATTTCGCGTGCTCACAGGATGAATGTTATGGTCGACAACACTTTGTATGAATACGGGATATTCAAAACGTAGAGCGCCATTTGTCGACATCCCCGCAAGAGTCACCCGCCATGTGACAGCTGCCCCATGAATCAACGCTCCCGAAAGCTAGATTCTGCATATGCCATCAAAAACGACACGTACGTACTGCACGCGTGAATGGTGCGCAATGATTGAATAACTAAAGAAAATTGTGCGCACTGTTTCTCACAGCTCTGTTTTTATTTGCTGTTTTTAATGTGGAGTGTGATCGGTAGCTCTCAATATTCACGGCCAAGCAGCTTCGGCCGTCCATCGGCGCGCTCATTGCCAGCTAAAGCAGGCATTCGATGTCGAAGCATCGCATTGCATCCGTCAACCTGATCCACGGTATACCTGCTTGGTGGCCGTAAGATTAAACAAATTTAAAAGCGCTTGGAAAGCTGATATACGGCGCATCTGTACGTAAGGCAATGCGGCGGTCGTGTTGTTCCTCCCAAGTCCCGTATTTTCCTCTATACGTACTGCAGTTCTTCGAAAAAGAAAGCTGCGGAGAGAGGTATCTGTTAAGGCGACCTCGTTGAGCGTCATTTTTGTTATTTTCTCAAGAACCAAGTGAGTACTTCCACCACGCGTCCTTCCACCCTTTACTAACGAAACTACGGCAGGGACCTGGCGACGCTGGCAATAAGTTTTTGTCCTCTGGCGTACGTATTTGCTACATACACCAAGACTCTCAGCAGACCGTCCGCTCACGTCAACGCAAATAGCGTGGCTAGAATGTACTGGGGTATCAGCACTGAAACAACACCGGCCGCTAACACATAACACATGTAAACTCTAAGACGCGTTAGTCCAGTTTTTCCGAGCGCGCCGCTTATGTGTCCACGCATTCCTTCTTTGTAGAAGATATCAAACACGCGACTGAGAAGGATAGAGATGCCTGCGGCTGGAGAAACGGGAGGTGGGAAAGAGAACAGCGGCGCTCAGAATAACGTGGTTTCGATATCCGGCGCGCGTTTCTAATCGCATTGGTAAATAACTTGAGGTATTGTATTTCATTCGAGCTTGTTTTAGATGTTCTACACTGTGACCTTCTCAACAACCAAGAATTCCCACGAACGCTTACCTTTGATCAGAAGTAGGCGTCGCAAAACTGAGGAGAAATTTCGGCTTACTATTTCCGTTGCGAAGAAGTACGATTGTAGCAGCTGCCTTCCGGTTGTGTACATAAAAGTGCAAGACCTCGTTGTTGCGTTCTCGTCGACTTTTGGTAGCGCAGTAAGCTCCCCTGACCTTTCGCAGCTGGACGTTGCAGAAAAGTGCTGCGTTTTCTTGCCCGAAAGCACCATCAGTGACAGCCTCTCGGCCTCTCCCAATGCCAGCGATAGCATGACGATTCCGCGACGGCGCTCCGAACAACATGGCGGGCGCGCCCAGTGTTGCGAGCCCACAATGTATTATGAATATCCCTTATTGATCTCGAGCTAATATTGTGACATTATCCACCTCTAACTATTACGATATTTAGAGTACTAAATACACAATGCACGCCTTTTGAATAACCCATTTCTTGGACCTTGAATTGGATACTTATAAGCAGTTCTTGTTTACTTGTTGGGACGGCGTCGACGGGATAACAGTAAGTTTTGTCATATTATTTCGTGTTGTCGCGCTCGGCATTGCGAAGGAACGTGAGATCCAAAGTTGTCGCATACACAAATCACTTTGCTGGATGGTGGCCAGGACAACAAAGGTATAGTAAAGACATTCAGAACGGACCCGGCTTGGTGACAACCATCTTGCTTAGGCCATGGCTACACGCCGTTAATTTTATCCAATTACGGTGCATAAGCGAAAGTATGTTAAGTTGAAGCGACTGCACAATCGGATGTTTTTCTCCTACACTAGGCAGCACTTTTGAAGATTTCCTATACCAGATAGCACCATTGCAGTCGTGTGGTAGATTTCTCTAAGAGGCTCGCATTACTTGCCAAACAAATTGAATTCCATAATCGAATATTTAACGAAAACAGCGCTGATTCTTTTTTAACGACTATTTAACGAGATGGGGTCCCGACGCGATACTTACACCACAGTCATGGGGATTTCAACTCGAAATCAGGAAGAAAACAACAAGGAGAACAGGCAATAGGCAACTGCGGCGTAGACGATGAGAAGAGCGGAAGAGATATGTTAAAATTTGCACAAAGAAATACACTTCGTCTAATGAATGCCTTCTTCAGAAAGCATAACAAGAGGAAGTAGACATGGCGAACCCCTAGCAGAGAGAGAGAGGAAAAAAATGGAATAGATTTTATAACGTGCGGGCACCCAGCTATTGTGGTAAGACACAGAAGTAGCTGGTAAGAGAAAGTGTAGTGGTCATAAACTAGTGAGAGCAAAGATAATTATCAACCTAAATAGGGCAACAACAACATTAGATACTAAGAAACAAGCCAATCTAGATGCAGTCAGAGCAAAAACGCAAGGATTCAGCATCAGGTTTGAGAACAACCACACACTAAACAAAAATAACCAGGAACGGGAGTAGACAGCTTGTCCTCTAGCGCACTACCTTTCCTGGGTTTTGCTTACTACGTAACAGTCAAGGAAAAAATTTACTCTCACGCTAACCGAGTTTTTGAACGTAGAAACGGCAGTAATTAGTATTTACCCCCCTGGAGGTTTTCAGCGAGTATACGCGGAGTAATTTTTTACTGCCTAAACAATGTTTTCTCGGCTTTTTTAAAAGTTATTTTTAAAGCTCATTCGAAGTTTACTGTGACTGGGTAAACACTAGGCTTACGCAAAATGCAGACATCACTCAATTTATTGAGCAGTAAACGAGGACTTACCCTTCGAACTTATAACATTGGAAGCACGTTTTCACTCGTTGAGAGCGCAACAAACACAGGCACAAACGCGGGTGTAGAGATACTCGAAAGTGCGTTTTCACTTGACCACCGTCCACCAAGACCGGCGCTAGGACAGCCAGCATCGCTCGAACTCAGCACAAAACCACGCCGCACTGGTAACACTCGGGGTAGTTCGCCGTGTCGTTGTCGTACTGGTTGACGATGCGGTCAGTCAGGAACGTTTGCGACCGTAGTTTCCGTGCTTTCCCAGAACTCGGCGGTGCCTTCGAAACGACGATAGCCATAGCTACCGGAGATGTCACGGTACCACGTTCTGGTTGACGAACACCGGCGTACGCGCATCGGCGCGTGCGCCACGCATATGCGCTGATCACACTCACGACGTTCACACTCACGCCCCGAGACGTCGCGTCCCCTCTTCCGCGACCGACGCTTTTGACGAACAGTTGCTTGCAAACGCGTACCATGTGGCTAGGCCTAAATAGTCATTCGAGAGCTATCACGGCCTCCACCCCTGCGTCACGGCAGTTTGGAGTTTTTTACCACGTGACGTGGTACGTAGTTTTTGATCACGTGGCTTTAAACTCTAGACTGGGGTTTTTTTATCACGTGACACAGAACCCCTACGTAGTAAAATAGGTCAATAACGTCCTTTTACTACCTTTCTACCAGGTGGTATACACTCTAAGAAAAATAAGAGTCAAAAGAGAGTCACTGCACTCTGACTCTCTTGGCCTGTCGCAGAAACCCACCAAGGAGGGTCAAACTTTTCTGAGGGGGTCAGTTGACTCCTTACGGCTCGCGACTCTTGTAAGGAGAGTCACCGTGAGAGTAAACTGACACCTGCAAGAGATACCAAAGATAACCGTGTGTGTGTGTGTGTGTGTGTGTGTGTGTGTGTGTGTGTGTGCGTGGACCATTCTTATACCTGCACGTGGGAAAGCTTTGCGCAATAAATTTTCTGGGTTAACTACAATTTCAATGAACGCGATGCACTTGCAGCGGTCAATTTCCTGCACATGTTTAATTACTGAATCTGTACACAAATTCAGAATGAAATAATATTAGCAGTGGAACGAAGTATTACGCGTAGTGAATATAGCTACTCCAGAACAAGCAGAAACTGTTAAACTCGGCATTTGGATGTTCGCATAGGACTTTTATATGTCTATATGCGACGATAATAAAGGCATGACAAAAGTGTTGGCGCAAGTAACTACCTTTATTTGGTTACGTTCAGACTGTCTGGACTTTATATAAATTCATTGCATTAGTAGGAAAGTGGACCTTACCGAAGACGAAGTTGTCTAAGTACGGCACTGCCTCCCCCCCCCCCCCCCTGCCCTCCCCCCCCCCCTTCTTGTAAACAAACTCAGGGAGGTAAAGAGGGGTGGGGGAAGGAGATGCGAGGAGGAACTTTCACAATGCCCCCACCTCTGCTCCCTGTAGCAGCGCTGGCTCAGGAGACAAACTTGGATAATGAGCATTTTTTTCCTCATCTACCTCCGCTCATTAAAACACGTTGGCGAAACTTCCACGGCCCCCCTCACTGCCCCTTTAAGGCGCAAGAATGCGCCCCTCTGTTACCACACAGTAAGTCTGCTGATCTTCGGTCATCAGCTGTAGCGATGAGGCGCTACAGCTACACAGCCTTAGAGATCCGTACGAAAGACGGATCTCTAAGGCTGTGCTTTTATCTCACCGTCGCTTGCGGCGCGAGCTTAGAAATTATGTAGATATAACCTCTCTCATTTGACCAAAAATAAACATACATTTTCAAGCCTAGGCATAAAGAACCAGTACGCGTTGCAAGCACGGCTTGCACCTCCTACCAAGGTCAAAATTACACTTTTTTAAAAATATGGTATGACAACATAACACTACTGCCCCCTATGAAATTTTCTCACTGAGCGAGCCGTTGGAACAGGTCTTGTTCAACAGGCTGACTGCGGCGCGTGTGATGCATTTCGTCCACGTGTTTCCAACGTGTTTACTAATATTACGTGCGGTATTGTGCGTTTATCATCGTTGGCGCTCATCGAGTGGACAAATTTAACATGTTAGGGCGTTGTGCAGCACGCGGTCGCAGGCGGATGGAGCGTCGTAGTCGCCTCTTCCCAGCGACAGCCACGACCGACGCGGAACTTTGTGCGTGCTCGCAAGGAAGCTGTTTTGCCCAGTTTGTCGATTATGCAAGTACGTGGTCGAATAGCGAGTGTACCTTCTGAGAATGTCCCTTTCCAGTGATGTGATAAACTACGACTGCGGTTCTGGAGAAG